>CM067565.1:111677429-111736377 GCA_034336665.1 Luscinia megarhynchos
AGCACAACGGCAAAATGCCCAAGCACAACAAAGACGCAACCCTGCACGCAGGGAGGTCGCCCCAGCACAAGCAAGTCAGCCGCGGCACCTTGAAGGTGCCCTGGCCGCGCCACTGAGGCCCCTTTGCCCCAGAGGGCCTCTTCGTGCTCCCCCTTCTTCGGCTCCAAGCTCGCTCTTGCCTCGCCGCTCCACTCCTTGACCTCGAAGCTCACTCATCCAGCTTGCTCTTGCCCCGTCATCCCCTCGGCTTCTGCAATGGAAGACAACACACTCAGGCCTGATAATGCAGCTCCCATGCCTGGCAGCAAACAGCTCTACAGCCTGAATCTCAAACCAACCTATGCTAAATATTAGCAGTTGGTCTTGCATGGGAATTCCCCTTTTTGGGAGGGTGTTTGTAATGGTTACTCCTTGTGTGTACACCCCCTCAACTCAATCGGAATGATTAGCAGAAAACTTTCGCATCCGGGTTTTGGCATTAGTGTTTTAAATTTAGTTTTACTGAGTAAGTGTTTTTCACTAACTTTACTGTAACCACTCCTAGTTGAAAACGGTTTGGTATAATACAATGCTTTTTATTTTAAGCGCACATGCTTTGGAAATAACTCTCATTAAGATCATCTTGTGCATTTGTTACTAACAGAAAATAAGTTTATATGAATATATGCTGTTCGCAAATCTTTGTCCTCAAAGAGAAAAATTTTTATAAAGCTCCAGTCAGACGCCTAAAATCTTTTAAGCATAAACTGTTGACAATGTCTGGGGTTCTTCCCCTGAGTAGTTTTATAACCAATGGGTCATGTTTGCCCCTTCTGACACAGAAGGCTTTTTCTAATATATTTTGTCTGCAGCTCCCACTCTGCCACAACAATAGTCTTCTAAAAATACCCCAGGTTTTCAGCTAGAAACGCCACTTCTTTCCCTTCCAAGTTATCCCAGATTTTCTGTCAAAGATGATGCCTTGAACTGCTGTGTTACAACAGATTCTCCTTTAAATGTGCTAATTTTTTCCTCTCTAAATTACTGCAAATTCAGCCTTTGAAAAAAGCACTAATTTGTTTCACGACGCTACCTCAGGTTTTATAACAAGAAAGGGACTTTGGACCCTCCCAAAAGACTGCCCTCTGATTTTTGCCTCCAACTGTTTCCTAGCTGTGCCCAATATATCACCTACAATTTTATCACAAAAATATTTATTCTCTGCCCCACACACTTGCACAGATTTTCCCTTCAAAATATCTCCTACAGATTAACACATATTTTAATCCTAAAATGTTCTATACCACAGAGATTACTTATGTTATATATGTGATTCGTACTAATTAAATTGTAACTAATATTGGCAAAATTGTTGCATTATAATAAATAAAAAATTGTATTTAATGGCTATAAACCAAAAAAGAAATAAAGGAAATGGTTAAAACAAAGCAGAAAAAAAATCATCCTCCAGATGTTAGTTGGGAGGCAGAATAGGAAGGGTATATGTCTAAGAACAGCATCTAGAAATAGGTTTTCGACCTTGAATTGAGCCAAATTGGAATTATTCCAAACCACTGGGCACTGGACTAAGGCCTGTTGAGGGAACATATATTTAATTATATAACTTTAATCTCAGTGCGGCCGCGCTACCATCAAGACCAAGAGGCTGCCAGCGGAAGGGAGCACAAAGGCGCCCAGACCCACAGCCTGCTTACAGGCCGGTCCACACCCAGGGAGCCACGGAGCTCGGCCTTCCCCCACGGGAACAGGAACCAGACTCCACAGTCGAGCAGCCCAACTCACGGCCTAAAGCCCAAGGGGCCCCAGGGGGCCCCAGGGGCCGGGAGCCCCAGCCCTGGCGACAGGGAGGGCACACGCCCAGCCCCACCACTCCTGGCCCCACGCCTCTGAAAGGCCGGGGCCAGGGACACCCGCCTGATTACAGGGGGTGGGCCCTCCAACCGCCCGCCGAGACCGGGGGCGCACACAACCCCGCTACGGGGCCGCCCCCCGCAGCCCGGCACCCCCCAACGAGCGCCACGGGAGCACGGGGCTCCGGCCCGGCTCCCACTTAGGGGCCGGCCGCAGCCCGACGCCCGCGCAGCACGGCAACACGGCCGTCTGCAGGAGCCCTCCGGCCTCCGCAGCGAGGCCGCCCGGCAAAATGGCACCAGAGCTTCTTCAACCTGCGCCCTGGCAAAGGCCGGGCTCAGCGGTTCCTGTTACCCGGCTAAAGCAGCCTCCCCAGCCCTGCTTACAGGGACCTGGGGCCGCTCCTGGGGACAAAGGGACATGCAGGTTCTGACCGTGCCCAGAGCAAGAGGCCCGCCGCGCTGCCAGTTCACCAGCACAAAGGGCACCAGAGGCCCAGACCCGGCCCTGGCTACAGGCGGGTCACGTTGCCCACGCTGCCGTTAAGCGGCTTCGTGCCGTCCTCAGGAAGCAGGGGACGAGGCCAGACACTTTGTCCGCGCAAGCACTTTTGGGGGCTGGCTTGTGGCTGCACGGAGCTCCTCTTCCTCTCCTGGGAAGCCTAAGCTACACTGCTCTATTTCTAAAGGGAGGCTAAAGCACAAACGCACGGGGCTCATTCACACCGCCTCACACAAGGACAAGGGAGGGAGGGAGGGAGGGAAGCAAGTCCCAGAAGAGGGAGCCAGTTCCGTGCAGCCAAAGGGCTCAAGGGAGCCACCCCTACTGCTCTGTGGGAGACAAAAGCATCAGACCCGCACCGCACTGCACCGTGGGGAGGGCACAGGGGCCTCGGCAGCTCAGGCGGCTTCAGGGGCTGCAACGGGGACAAAGGCTGTGACACCGCCCCGAGTACGAGGGGTCACGCTGGCCAGGGGGGCCAGCAGCGGGCAGAAAGCTGCCACGGCTGGGGGAAAAGCCCTGCCCTGCTTACAGGGGCGGCCGGGCTGGGGCTCGGGGAGCTCCGTTTCCCCCCTCAGGTCGCGGAGACAGAGGCTCTAACCCTCGCTACCGGGGTTGCCCCTCTCTCCAGGCAGCCAAAGGAGCACAACGGCAAAAGGCCAAGCACAACAAAGACGCAGCCCTGCGCGCGGGAGGTCGCCCAGCACAAGCAAAGTCAGCCGCGGCACCTTAAAAGTGCCTGGCCATGCCACCAAGGCCCTTTGCCCAGAGGGGCCTCTCGTGCTCCTTCTTCTTGCCTCGCCGTTCCACTCTTGACCTCGAAGAAGCTGGCGCTGATCCAGCTTGCTCTTGCCCGTCGTCCCCTCGGCTTCTGCCAACGGACGACGGCGCACTCAGGCCGGACAAGCTCCAGCCCCAAAGGCAACCGCCACCCACCAGCCCACATGAGACCCTCGCGCCAGGCCACCACCCACAGGACCACGCCCGCAGCCTCCCAAAAGCCTCCAGCTCCAGCTTGACTCACCACCTCGGCGTCCCGCCAAGCGTCCCACGCCCGTGCCGGGAGCCAGGCCCTCTGGGCAAAGGAAGCTGGGCACAAAACAAAACAGCGGCGAGAGACTGCAGCCCTGCTTACAGGGGGGCCTCAAGCCGCCGCCTGCACTGCAAAGTGCCCGGGACTCCAGAGCACCCGGCCCCGACTTACAGGGCGGCCCTGGTCCCCAAGGCCTACGGAGGCTCCTTCTCTCAATTCGGGCCCCCTCCCCGCTAACGGGGAGGGCGCCAACGCAGGCTGCCAGCGGAAGGGGAGCACAAAGGCGCCCAGACCCACAGCCTGCTTACAGGCCGGTCCACACCCAGGGAGCCACGGAGCTCGGCCTTCCCCGCGGGAGCAGGAACCAGACTCCACAGTCGAGCAGCCCAACTCACGGCCTAAAGCCCAAGGGGCCCCAGGGGCCCCAGGGGCCGAGGAGCCCAACCCTGGCGACAGGGAGGGCACACGCCCAGCCCCACCACTCCTGGCCCCCACGCCTCTGAAAGGCCGGGGCCAGGGACACCCGCCTGATTACAGGGGTGGGGCCCTCCAACCGCCCGCCCGAGACCCGGGGGAGCACACAACCCGCTTACGGGGGCCGCCCCCGCAGCCCGGCACCCCCCAACGAGCGCCACGGGAGCACGGGCTCCGGCCCAGCTCCACTTAGGGGCCGGCCGCAGCCCGGCCGCCAGCGCAGCACGGCAACACGGCCGTCTGCAGGAGCCCCTCCGGCCTCCGCAGCGAGGCCGCGGCAAAGTGGCACCAGCGCTTCTCAACCTGCGGCCCTGGCAAGGCCGGGGCGCAGCGGTTCTATTACCCGGCTAAGCAGCCTCCCCAGCCCTGCTTACGGGGACCTGGGGCGCTCCTGGGGACAAAGGGACATGCAGGTTCCTGACACGTGCCCAGAGCAAGAGGCCCGCCCGACTGCCAGTTCACCAGCACAAAGGGCACCAGAGGCCCAGACCCCGGCCCTGGCTACAGGCGGGTCACGTTGCCCACGCTGCCGTTAAGCGGCCATTGCACCGTCCTCAGGAAGCAGGGGACGAGGCCAGACACTTTGTCCGCGCAAGCACTTTTGGGGGCTGGCTTGTGGCTGCACGGAGCTCCTCTTCCTCTCCTGGGAAGCCTAAGCTACACTGCTCTATTTCTAAAGGGAGGCTAAAGCACAAACGCACGGGGCTCATTCACACCGCCTCACACAAAGACAAGGGAGGGGAGGGAGGGAGGGGAAGCAAGTCCCAGAAGAGGGAGCCAGTTCCGTGCAGCCAAAGGGCTCAAGGGAGCCACCCCTACTGCTCTGTGGGAGACAAAAGCATCAGACCCGCACCGCACTGCACCGTGGGGGAGGGCACAGGGGCCTCGGCAGCTCAGGCGGCTTCAGGGCTGCAACGGGGACAAAGGCTGTGACACCGCCCCCCGAGTACAGGGGGTCCACGCTGGCCGGGGAGCCAGCAGCGGGCAGAAAGCTGCCACGGCTGGGGAAAAGCCCTGCCCTGCTTACAGGGGCGGCCGGGCTGGGGGCTCGGGGAGCTCCGTTTCCCCCCCACCTCAGGTGCGGAGACAAGAGGCTCTAACCCTCGCTACCGGGTTGCCCCTCTCCAGGCAGCCAAAGGAGCACAACGGCAAAAGGCCAAGCACAACAAAGACGCAGCCCTGCACGCAGGGGAGGTCGCCCAGCACAAGCAAAGTCAGCCGCGGCACCTTAAAGGTGCCCTGGCCATGCCACCAAGGCCCTTTGCCCAGAGGGGCCTCTCGTGCTCCTTCTTCTTGCCTCGCCGTTCCACTCTTGACCTCGAAGAAGCTGACGCTGATCCAGCTTGCTCTTGCCCCGTCGTCCCTCGGCTTCTGCCAGCGGACGACGGCGCACTCAGGCGGACAAGCTCCAGCCCCCAAAGGCAACCGCCACCCACCAGCCCCACATGAGACCCTCGCGCCAGGCCACCACCCACAGGACCGCCCGCGGCCGCCCAAAAGCCTCCAGCTCCAGCTTGACTCACCACCTCGGCGTCCGCCAACGTCCCACGCCCGTGCCGGGAGCCAGGCCCTCTGGGCAAAGGAAGCTGGGCACAAAGCAAAGCAGCTGGCGAGACTGCAGCCCCTGCTTACAGGGGGGCCTCAAGCCGCCCGCCTGCACTGCAAAGTGCCCGGGACTCCAGAGCACCGGCCCCGACTTACAGGGCGGCCCTGGTCCCCAAGGCCTACGGAGGCTCCTTCTCTCCAATTCGGGCCCCCTCCCCGCTAACGGGGAGGGCCTGCAACGCAGACTGCCAGCGGAAGGGGAGCACAAAGGCGCCCAGACCCACAGCCTGCTTACAGGCCCGGTCCACACCCAGGGAGCCACGGAGCTCGGCCTTCCCCCCACGGGAACAGGAACCAGACTCCACAGTCGAGCAGCCCAACTCACGGCCTAAAGCCCAAGGGCCCCCAGGGGCCCCAGGGGCCGGGAGCCCAGCCCTGGCGACAGGGAGGGCACACGCCCAGCCCCACCACTCCTGGCCCCACGCCTCTGAAAGGCCGGGGCCAGGGACACCCGCCTGATTACAGGGGGTGGGCCCTCCAACCGCCCGCCCGAGACCCGGGGGCGCACACAACCGCCAGCTACGGGGCCGCCCCCGCAGCCCGGCACCCCCCAGCAAGCGCCACGGGAGCACGGGCTCCGGCCCGCGCTCCACTTAGGGGCCGGCCGCAGCCCGCCGCCAGCGCAGCACGGCAACACGGCCGTCTGCAGGAGCCCCTCCGGCCTCCGCAGCGAGGCCGCCCGGCAAAGTGGCACCAGCGCTTCTTCAACCTGCGCCCTGGCAAAGGCCGGGGCGCTAGCGGTTCCTATTACCCGGCTAAAGCAGCCTCCCAGCCCTGCTTACAGGGACCTGGGGGCCGCTCCTGGGGACAAAGGGACATGCAGGTTCCTGACACGTGCCCAGAGCAAGAGGCCCGCCGCGCTGCCAGTTCACCAGCACAAAAGGGCACCAGAGGCCCAGACCCCGGCCCTGGCTGCAGAGCGGTCACGTTGCCCACGCTGCCGTTAAGCGGCTTCGTACCGTCCTCAGGAAGCGGGGGCGAGGCCAGACACTTTGTCCACGCAAGCATTTTGGGGGGCTGGCTTGTGGCTGCACGGAGCTCCTCTTCCTCTCCTGGGAAGCCTAAGCTACACTGCTCTATTTCTAAAGGGAGGCTAAAGCACAAACGCACGGGGCTCATTCACACCGCCTCACACAAGGACAAGGGAGGGAGGGAGGGAGGGAGGAAGCAAGTCCCAGAAGAGGGAGCCAGTTCCGTTGCAGCCAAAGGGGCTCAAGGGAGCCACCCCTACTGCTCTGTGGGAGACAAAAGCATCAGACCCGCGCCGCACTGCACGTGGGGGAGGGCACAGGGGGCCTCGGCAGCTCAGGCGCTTCAGGGCTGCAACGGGGACAAAGGCGTGACACCGCCCCGAGTACAGGGGGGTCACGCTGGCCAGGGGGCCAGCAGCGGGCAGAAAAGCTGCCACGGCTGGGGAAAAGCCCTGCCCTGCTTACAGGGCGGCCGGGCTGGGGGCTCGGGGAGCTCCGTTTCCCCCCTCAGGTCGCGGAGACAGAGGCTCTAACCCTCGCTACCGGGTTGCCCCTCTCTCCAGGCAGCCAAAGGAGCACAACGGCAAAAGGCCAAGCACAACAAAGGCAGCAGCCCTGCACGCGGGGAGGTCGCCCAGCACAAGCAAAGTCAGCGGCGGCACCTTAAAGTGCCCTGGCCATGCCACCAAGGCCCTTTGCCCAGAGGGCCTCTCGTGCTCCTTCTTCTTGCCTGCCGTTCCACTCTTGACCTCGAAGAAGCTGACGCTGATCCAGCTTGCTCTTGCCCGTCGTCCCTCGGCTTCTGCCAGCGGACGACGGCAGCACTCAGGCCGGACAAGCTCCAGCCCCCAAAGGCAACCGCCACCCACCAGCCCCACTTCGAGACCCTCGCGCCAGGCCACCACCCACAGGACCCGCCCGCGGCCGCCCAAAAGCCTCCAGCTCCAGCTTGACTCACCACCTCGGCGTCCGCCAACGTCCCACGCCCGTGCGGGAGCCAGGCCCTCTGGGCAAAAGGAAGCTGGGCACAAAGCAAAGCAGCGGCGAGACTGCAGCCCTGCTTACAGGGGGGCCTCAAGCCGCCCGCCTGCACTGCAAAGTGCCCGGGGACTCCAGAGCACCGGCCCCGACTTACAGGGCGGCCCTGGTCCCCAAGGCCTCACGGAGGCTCCTTCTCTCCAATTCGGGCCCCCTCCCCGCTAACGGGGAGGGCGCTCAACGCAGAGCTGCCAGCGGAAGGGGAGCACAAAGGCGCCCAGACCCACAGCCTGCTTACAGGCCGGTCCACACCCAGGGAGCCACGGAGCTCGGCCTTCCCCCACGGGAACAGGAACCAGACTCCACAGTCGAGCAGCCCAACTCACGGCCTAAAGCCCAAGGGCCCCAGGGGGCCCCCAGGGGCCGGGAGCCCAGCCCTGGCGACAGGGAGGGCACACGCCCGGCCCCACCACTCCTGGCCCCACGCCTCTGAAAGGCCGGGGGCCAGGGACACCCGCTTCTGATTACGGGGGTGGGCCCTCCAACCGCCCGCCCGAGACCGGGGGCGACACAACCACCCGCTTACGGGGCGCCCCCCGCAGCCCGGCACCCCCCCAACGAAGCACCACGGAGCACGGGCTCCGGCCCGCGCTCCACTTAGGGGCGGCCGCAGCCCGGCCGCCCGGCAGCCACGGCAACACGGCCGTCTGCAGGAGCCCCTCCGGCCTCCGCAGCGAGGCCGCCCGGCAAAGTGGCACCAGCGCTTCTTCAACCTGCGCCCTGGCAAAGGCCCGGGCTTAGCGGTTCCTATTACCCGGCTAAAGCAGCCTCCCCAGCCCTGCTTACAGGGACCTGGGGGCCGCTCCTGGGGACAAAGGGACATGCAGGTTCCTGACACGTGCCCAGAGCAAGAGGCCCGCCGCGCTGCCAGTTCACCAGCACAAAAGGGCACCAGAGGCCCAGACCCCGGCCCTGGCTACCAGGCGGTCACGTTGCCCACGCTGCCGTTAAGCGGCTTAGTACCGTCCTCAGGAAGCAGGGGACGAGGCCAGACACTTTGTCCACGCCAAGCATTTTGGGGGCTGGCTTGTGGCTGCACGGAGCTCCTCTTCCTCTCCTGGGAAGCCTAAGCTACACTGCTCTATTTCTAAAGGGAGGCTAAAGCACAAACGCACGGGGCTCATTCACACCGCCTCACACAAGGACAAGGGAGGGGAGGGAGGGAGGGAAGCAAGTCCCAGAAGAGGGAGCCAGTTCCGTGCAGCCAAAGGGGCTCAAGGGAGCCACCCCTACTGCTCTGTGGGAGACAAAAGCATCAGACCCGCACCGCACTGCACCGTGGGGGAGGGCACAGGGGGCCTCGGCAGCGCTCAGGGCGCTTCAGGGCTGCAACGGGGACAAAGGCTGTGACACACGCCCGAGTACAGGGGGGTCACGCTGGCCAGGGGGCCAGCAGCGGGCAGAAAACTGCCGCGGCTGGGGAAAAGCCCTGCCCTGCTTACAGGGCGGCCGGGCTGGGGGCTCGGGGAGCTCCGTTTCCCCCTCAGGTCGGAGACAGAGGCTCTAACCCTCGCTACCGGGTTGCCCCTCTCTCCAGGCAGCCAAAGGAGCACAACGGCAAAAGGCCAAGCACAACAAAGGCAGCAGCCCTGCACGCATGGGGAGGTCGCCCAGCACAAGCAAAGTCAGCCGCGGCACCTTAAAGGTGCCCTGGCCATGCCACCAAGGCCCTTTGCCCAGAGGGCCTCTCGTGCTCCTTCTTCTTGCCTCGCCGTTCCACTCTTGACCTCGAAGAAGCTGACGCTGATCCAGCTTGCTCTTGCCCTGTCGTCCCTCGGCTTCTGCCAGCGGACGACGGCAGCACTCAGGCGGACAAGCTCCAGCCCCCAAAGGCAACCGCCACCCACCAGCCCCACATCGAGACCCTCGCGCCAGGCCACCACCCACAGGACCGCCCGCGGCCGCCCAAAAGCCTCCAGCTCCAGCTTGACTCACCACCTCGGCGTCCGCCCGGCGTCCCACGCCCGTGCCGGGAGCCAGGCCCTCTGGGCAAAGGAAGCTGGGCACAAAGCAAAGCAGCGGCGAGACTGCAGCCCTGCTTACAGGGGGGCCTCAAGCCGCCGCCTGCACTGCAAAGTGCCCGGGACTCCAGAGCACCGGCCCCGACTTACAGGGGCGGCCCTGGTCCCCAAAGGCCTACGGAGGCTCCTTCTCTCCAATTCGGGCCCCCTCCCACGCTAACGGGGAGGGCGCTCAACGCAGAGCTGCCAGCGGAAGGGGAGCACAAAGGCGCCCAGACCCACAGCCTGCTTACAGGCCGGTCCACACCCAGGGGAGCCACGGAGCTCGGCCTTCCCCCCACGGGAACAGGAACCAGACTCCACAGTCGAGCAGCCCAACTCACGGCCTAAAGCCCAAGGGCCCCAGGGGCCCCAGGGGCCGGGAGCCCAGCCCTGGCGACAGGGAGGGCACACGCCCAGCCCCACCACTCCTGGCCCCACGCCTCTGAAAGGCCGGGGCCAGGGACACCCGCCTGATTACAGGGGGTGGGCCCTCCAACCGCCCGCCCGAGACCGGGGGGGCGCACACAACCCGCTTACGGGGCCGCCCCCGCAGCCCGGCACCCCCAACGAGGCGCCCACGGGAGCACGGGCTCCGGCCCGCGCTCCCACTTAGGGGGCCGGCCGCAGCCCGGCCGCCAGCGCAGCGCGGCAACACGGCCGTCTGCAGGAGCCCCTCCGGCCTCCGCAGCGAGGCCGCCCGGCGAAGTGGCACCAGCGCTTCTTCAACCTGCGCCCTGGCAAAGGCCGGGGCGCAGCGGTTCCTATTACCCGGCTAAAGCAGCCTCCCCAGCCCTGCTTACAGGGACCTGGGGCCGCTCCTGGGGACAAAAGGGACATGCAGGTTCCTGACACGTGCCCCAGAGCAAGAGGCCCGCACGCTGCCAGTTCACCAGCACAAAAGGGCACCAGAGGCCCAGACCCGGCCCTGGCTACAGGCGGGTCACGTTGCCCACGCTGCCGTTAAGCGGCCGTGCCGTCCTCAGGAAGCAGGGGACGAGGCCAGACACTTTGTCCACGCCAAGCATTTTGGGGGCTGGCTTTGTGGCTGCACGGAGCTCCTCTTCCTCTCCTGGGAAGCCTAAGCTACACTGCTCTATTTCTAAAGGGAGGCTAAAGCACAAACGCACGGGGCTCATTCACACCGCCTCACACAAGGAGACAAGGGGAGGGGAGGGAGGGGAGGGAAGCAAGTCCCAGAAGAGGGAGCCAGTTCCGTGCAGCCAAAGGGCTCAAGGGAGCCACCCCTACTGCTCTGTGGGAGACAAAAGCATCAGACCCGCACCGCACTGCACCGTGGGGGAGGGCACAGGGGGCCTCGGCAGCTCAGGCGCTTCAGGGCTGCAACGGGGACAAAGGCTGTGACACACGCCCCGAGTGCAGGGGGTCACGCTGGCCAGGGGCCAGCAGCGGGCGAAAACTGCCGCGGCTGGGGAAAAGCCCTGCCCTGCTTACAGGGGCGGCCGGGCTGGGGGCTCGGGGAGCTCCGTTTCCCCCCTCAGGTGCGGAGACAGAGGCTCTAACCCTCGCTACCGGGTTGCCCCTCTCTCCAGGCAGCCAAAGGAGCACAACGGCAAAAGGCCAAGCACAACAAAAGGCAGCAGCCCTGCACGCATGGGGAGGTCGCCCAGCACAAGCAAAAGTCAGCCGCGGCACCTTAAAGGTGCCCTGGCCATGCCACCAAGGCCCTTTGCCCAGAGGGCCTCTCGTGCTCCTTCTTCTTGCCTCGCCGTTCCACTCTTGACCTCCGAAGAAGCTGGCGCTGATCCAGCTTGCTCTTGCCCTGTCGTCCCTCGGCTTCTGCCAGCGGACGACGGCAGCACTCAGGCCGGACAAGCTCCAGCCCCCAAAGGCAACCGCCACCCACCAGCCCCACATGAGACCCTCGCGCCAGGCCACCACCCACAGGACCCGCCCGCGGCCGCCCAAAAGCCTCCAGCTCCAGCTTGACTCACCACCTCGGCGTCCGCCAGCGTCCCACGCCGTGCGGGAGCCAGGCCCTCTGGGCAAAGGAAGCTGGGCACAAAGCAAAGCAGCTGGCGAGAGACTGCAGCCCTGCTTACAGGGGGCCTCAAGCCGCCGCCTGCACTGCAAAGTGCCCGGGACTCCAGAGCACCGGCCCCCGACTTACAGGGCGGCCCTGGTCCCCAAGGCCTACGGAGGCTCCTTCTCTCCAATTCGGGCCCCTCCCCACTAACGGGGAGGGCCTCAACGCAGAGCTGCCAGCGGAAGGGGAGCACAAAGGCGCCCAGACCCACAGCCTGCTTACAGGCCGGTCCACACCCAGGGGAGCCACGGAGCTCGGCCTTCCCCCGCGGGAACAGGAACCAGACTCCACAGTCGAGCAGCCCAACTCACGGCCTAAAGCCCAAGGGCCCCAGGGGCCCCAGGGGCCGGGAGCCCAGCCCTGGCGACAGGGAGGGCACACGCCCGGCCCCACCACTCCTGGCCCCACGCCTCTGAAAGGCCGGGGCCAGGGACACCCGCTTCTGATTACGGGGGTGGGCCCTCCAACCGCCCGCGCCGAGACCCGGGGGCGCACACAACCGCCAGCTTACGGGGCCGCCCCCCGCAGCCCGGCACCCCCCCAACGAGCGCCACGGAGCACGGGCTCCGGCCCGCTCCACTTAGGGGCGGCCGCAGCCCGGCCGCCCGGCGCAGCCACGGCAACACGGCCGTCTGCAGGAGCCCCTCCGACCTCCGCAACGAGGCCGCCCGGCGAAGTGGCACCAGCGCTTCTTCAACCTGCGGCCCTGGCAAAGGCCCGGGCGCAGCGGTTCCTATTACCCGGCTAAAGCAGCCTCCCCAGCCCTGCTTACAGGGACCTGGGGCCGCTCCTGGGGACAAAAGGGACATGCAGGTTCCTGACCGTGCCCAGAGCAAGAGGCCCGCCGCAGCTGCCAGTTCACCAGCACAAAGGGCACCAGAGGCCCAGACCCCGGCCCTGGCTACCAGGGCGGGGTCACGTTGCCCACGCTGCCGTTAAGCGGCCGTGCCGTCCTCAGGAAGCAGGGGACGAGGCCAGACACTTTGTCCACGCCAAGCATTTTGGGGGCTGGCTTGTGGCTGCACGGAGCTCCTCTTCCTCTCCTGGGAAGCCTAAGCTACACTGCTCTATTTCTAAAGGGAGGCTAAAGCACAAAACACGGGGCTCATTCACACCGCCTCACACAAGGACAAGGGAGGGAGGGAGGGAGGGAGGGAAGCAAGTCCCAGAAGAGGGAGCCAGTTCCGTGCAGCCAAAGGGCTCAAGGGAGCCACCCCTACTGCTCTGTGGGAGACAAAAGCATCAGACCCGCACGCGCACTGCACCGTGGGGGAGGGCACAGGGGGCCTCGGCAGCTCAGGCGCTTCAGGGCTGCAACGGGGACAAAGGCTGTGACACACGCCCCGAGTACAGGGGGTCACGCTGGCCAGGGGGCCAGCAGCGGGCAGAAAACTGCCACGGCTGGGGAAAAGCCCTGCCCTGCTTACAGGGCGGCCGGGGCTGGGGGCTCGGGGAGCTCCGTTTCCCCCCTCAGGTCGCGGAGACAGAGGCTCTAACCCTCGCTACCGGGTTGCCCCTCTCTCCAGGCAGCCAAAGGAGCACAACGGCAAAAGGCCAAGCACAACAAAGAGCGCGGCCCTGCACGCATGGGGAGGTCGCCCAGCACAAGCAAAGTCAGCCAGCGGCACCTTAAAGGTGCCCTGGCCATGCCACCAAGGCCCTTTGCCCAGAGGGCCTCTCGTGCTCCTTCTTCTTGCCTCGCCCGTTCCACTCTTGACCTCGAAGAAGCTGGCGCTGATCCAGCTTGCTCTTGCCCACGTCGTCCCTCGGCTTCTGCCAGCGGACGACGGCAGCACTCAGGCCGGACAAGCTCCAGCTCCCAAAGGCAACCGCCACCCACCAGCCCCACATGAGACCCTCGCGCCAGGCCACCACCCACAGGACCACGCCCGCGGCCGCCCAAAAGCCTCCAGCTCCAGCTTGACTCACCACCTCGGCGTCCGCCCAGCGTCCCACGCCCGTGCCGGGAGCCAGGCCCTCTGGGCAAAGGAAGCTGGGCACAAAGCAAAGCAGCGCGCGAGACTGCAGCCCTGCTTACAGGGGGCCTCAAGCCGCCGCCTGCACTGCAAAGTGCCCGGGACTCCAGAGCACCGGCCCCGACTTACAGGGGCGGCCCTGGTCCCCAAGGCCTACGGAGGCTCCTTCTCTCCAGTCGGGGCCCCTCCCCGCTAACGGGAGGGCGCTCAACGCAGGCTGCCAGCGGAAGGGGAGCACAAAGGCGCCCAGACCCACAGCCTGCTTACAGGCCGGTCCACACCCAGGGGAGCCACGGAGCTCGGCCTTCCCCCGCGGGAACAGGAACCAGACTCCACAGTCGAGCAGCCCAACTCACGGCCTAAAGCCCAAGGGCCCCAGGGGCCCCAGGGGCCGGGAGCCCAGCCCTGGCGACAGGGAGGGCACACGCCCGGCCCACCACTCCTGGCCCCACGCCTCTGAAAGGCCGGGGCCAGGGACACCCGCCCTGATTACGGGGGTGGGCCTCCAACCGCCCGCCCGAGACCGGGGGGGCGCACACAACCCGCTTACGGGGCCGCCCCCGCAGCCCGGCACCCCCCCAACGAGGCGCCACGGGAGCACGGGCTCCGGCCAGCGCTCCACTTAGGGGCCGGCCGCAGCCCGGCCGCCCGGCGCAGCACGGCAACACGGCCGTCTGCAGGAGCCCCTCCGGCCTCCGCAGCGAGGCCGCCCGGCAAGGTGGCACCAGCGCTTCTTCAACCTGCGGCCCTGGCAAAGGCCCGGGCGCAGCGGTTCCTATTACCCGGCTAAAGCAGCCTCCCCAGCCCTGCTTACAGGGACCTGGGGCGCTCCTGGGGACAAAGGGACATGCAGGTTCCTGACACGTGCCCAGAGCAAGAGGCCGCCGCGCTGCCAGTTCACCAGCACAAAAGGGCACCAGAGGCCCAGACCCCGGCCCTGGCTACAGGCGGGTCACGTTGCCCACGCTGCCGTTAAGCGGCCGTACCGTCCTCAGGAAGCAGGGGACGAGGCCAGACACTTTGTCCACGCAAGCATTTTGGGGGCTGGCTTGTGGCTGCACGGAGCTCCTCTTCCTCTCCTGGGAAGCCTAAGCTACACTGCTCTATTTCTAAAGGGAGGCTAAAGCACAAACACACGGGGCTCATTCACACCGCCTCACACAAGGACAAGGGAGGGGAGGGGAGGGAGGGAAGCAAGTCCCAGAAGAGGGAGCCAGTTCCGTGCAGCCAAAGGGGCTCAAGGGAGCCACCCCTACTGCTCTGTGGGAGACAAAAGCATCAGACCCGCACCGCACTGCACCGTGGGGGAGGGCACAGGGGGCCTCGGCAGCTCAGGCGCTTCAGGGCTGCAACGGGGACAAAGGCTGTGACACACGCCCCCGAGTACAGGGGGGTCACGCTGGCCAGGGGGCCAGCAGCGGGCAGAAAACTGCCACGGCTGGGGAAAAGCCCTGCCCTGCTTACAGGGCGGCCGGGCTGGGGGCTCGGGGAGCTCCGTTTCCCCCCCTCAGGTCGCGGAGACAGAGGCTCTAACCCTCGCTACCGGGTTGCCCCTCTCTCCAGGCAGCCAAAGGAGCACAACGGCAAAAGGCCAAGCACAACACAGACGCAGCCCTGCATGCAGGGAGGTCGCCCAGCACAAGCAAAGTCAGCCGTAGCACCTTAAAGGTGCCCTGGCCATGCCACCAAGGCCCTTTGCCCAGAGGGCCTCTCGTGCTCCTTCTTCTTGCCTCGCCGTTCCACTCTTGACCTCGAAGAAGCTGACGCTAATCCAGCTTGCTCTTGCCCTGTCGTCCCTCGGCTTCTGCCAACGGACGACAACGCACTCAGGCCGGACAAGCTCCAGCTCCCAAAGGCAACCGCCACCCACCAGCCCCACATCGAGACCCTCGCGCCAGGCCACCACCCACAGGACCCGCCCGCAGCCGCCCAAAAGCCTCCAGCTCCAGCTTGACTCACCACCTCGACGTCCGCCAATGTCCCACGCCGTGCCGGGAGCCAGGCCCTCTGGGCAAAGGAAGCTGGGCACAAAGCAAAGCAGCGCGCGAGAGACTGCAGCCCTGCTTACAGGGGGCCTCAAGCCGCCGCCTGCACTGCAAAGTGCCCGGGACTCCAGAGCACCGGCCCCGACTTACAGGGCGGCCCGGGTCCCCAAGGCCTACCAAGGCTCCTTCTCTCCAATTCGGGCCCCCTCCCCGCTAACGGGGAGGGCGCGCAACGCAGGCTGCCAGCGGAAGGGAGCACAAAGGCGCCCAGACCCACAGCCTGCTTACAGGCCGGTCCACACCCAGGGAGCCACGGAGCTCGGCCTTCCCCCACGGGAACAGGAACCAGACTCCACAGTCGAGCAGCCCAACTCACGGCCTAAAGCCCAAGGGCCCCAGGGGCCCCAGGGGCCGGGAGCACAGCCCTGGCGACAGGGAGGGCACACACCCGGCCCCAGCACTCCTGGCCCCACGCCTCTGAAAGCCGGGGCCAGGGACACCCGCCTGATTACAGGGGGTGGGCCCTCCAACCGCCCGCCGAGACCGGGGGGCGCACACAACCCCGCTTACGGGGCCGCCCCCCGCAACCCGGCACCCCCCAACGAGCACCACGGAGCACGGGCTCCGGCCCGCGCTCCACTTAGGGGCCGGCCGCAGCCCGGCCGCCGCGCAGCACGGCAACACGGCCGCCTGCAGGAGCCCCTCCGGCCTCCGCAACGAGGCCGCCGGCAAGGTGGCACCAGCGCTTCTTCAACCTGCGCCCTGGCAAAGGCCCGGGCGCAGCGGTTCCTGTTACCCGGCTAAAGCAGCCTCCCCAGCCCTGCTTACAGGGACCTGGGGCCGCTCCTGGGGACAAAGGGACATGCAGGTTCCTGACACGTGCCCAGAGCAAGAGGCCCGCACGCTGCCAGTTCACCAGCACAAAGGGCACCAGAGGCCCAGACCCCGGCCCTGGCTACAGGCGGGTCACGTTGCCCACGCTGCCGTTAAGCGGCTTCGTACCGTCCTCAGGAAGCAGGGGACGAGGCCAGACACTTTGTCCACGCAAGCACTTTGGGGGCTGGCTTGTGGCTGCACGGAGCTCCTCTTCCTCTCCTGGGAAGCCTAAGCTACACTGCTCTATTTCTAAAGGGAGGCTAAAGCACAAACGCACGGGGCTCATTCGCACCGCCTCACACAAGGACAAGGGAGGGAGGGAGGGAGGGGAAGCAAGTCCCAGAAGAGGGAGCCCGTTCCGTGCAGCCAAAGGCCTCAAGGGAGCCACCCCTACTGCTCTGTGGGAGACAAAAGCATCAGACCCGCACCGCACTGCACCGTGGGGAGGGCACAGGGGCCTCGGCGCTCAGGCGCTTCAGGGCTGCAACGGGGACAAAGGCTGTGACACACGCCCCGAGTGCAGGGGGTCACGCTGGCCAGGGGCCAGCAGCGGGCAGAAAGCTGCCACGGCTGGGGAAAAGCCCTGCCTTGATTACAGGGCGGCCGGGCTGGGGACTCGGGGAGCTCTGTTTCCCCCCTCAGGTGCGTAGACAGAGGCTCTAACCCTCGCTACCGGGTTGCCCCTCTCTCCAGGCAGCCAAAGGAGCACAACGGCAAAAGGCCAAGCACAACACAGACGCAGCCCTGCACGCAGGGAGGTCGCCCAGCACAAGCAAAGTCAGCCGTAGCACCTTAAAGGTGCCCTGGCCATGCCACCAAGGCCCTTTGCCCAGAGGGCCTCTCGTGCTCCTTCTTCTTGCCTCGCCGTTCCACTCTTGACCTCGAAGAAGCTGACGCTAATCCAGCTTGCTCTTGCCCTGTCGTCCCTCGGCTTCTGCCAACGGACGACGACGCACTCAGGCCGGACAAGCTCCAGCTCCCAAAGGCAACCGCCACCCACCAGCCCCACATCGAGACCCTCGCGCCAGGCCACCACCCACAGGACCCGCCCGCAGCCGCCCAAAAGCCTCCAGCTCCAGCTTGACTCACCACCTCGACGTCCGCCAACGTCCCACGCCGTGCCGGGAGCCAGGCCCTCTGGGCAAAGGAAGCTGGGCACAAAGCAAAGCAGCTAGCGAGAGACTGCAGCCCTGCTTACAGGGGGCCTCAAGCCGCCGCCTGCACTGCAAAGTGCCCGGGACTCCAGAGCACCGGCCCCGACTTACAGGGCGGCCCGGGTCCCCAAGGCCTACCAAGGCTCCTTCTCTCCAATTCGGGCCCCCTCCCCGCTAACGGGGAGGGCGCGCAACGCAGGCTGCCAGCGGAAGGGAGCACAAAGGCGCCCAGACCCACAGCCTGCTTACAGGCCGGTCCACACCCAGGGAGCCACGGAGCTCGGCCTTCCCCCACGGGAACGGGAACCAGACTCCACAGTCGAGCAGCCCAACTCACGGCCTAAAGCCCAAGGGCCCCAGGGGCCCCAGGGGCCGGGAGCCCAGCCCTGGCGACAGGGAGGGCACACGCCCAGCCCCACCACTCCTGGCCCCACGCCTCTGAAAGGCCGGGGCCAGGGACACCCGCCTGATTACAGGGGGTGGGCCCTCCAACCGCCCGCCCGAGACCGGGGGCGACACAACCGCCAGCTTACGGGGCCGCCCCCGCAGCCCGGCACCCCCCAACGAGCGCCACGGAGCACGGGCTCGGCCCGCGCTCCCGCTAGGGGGCCGGCCGCAGCCCGGCCGCCGCGCAGCACGGCAACACGGCCGTCTGCAGGAGCCCCTCCGGCCTCCGCAGCGAGGCCGCCCGGCAAGGTGGCACCAGCGCTTCTTCAACCTGCGCCCCTGGCAAAGGCCCGGGCGCAGCGGTTCCTGTTACCCGGCTAAAGCAGCCTCCCCAGCCCTGCTTACAGGGACCTGGGGCCGCTCCTGGGGACAAAGGGACATGCAGGTTCCTGACACGTGCCCAGAGCAAGAGGCCCGCACGCTGCCAGTTCACCAGCACAAAGGGCACCAGAGGCCCAGACCCCGGCCCTGGCTACAGGCGGGTCACGTTGCCCCCGCTGCCGTTAAGCGACCGTGCCGTCCTCAGGAAGCAGGGGACGAGGCCAGACACTTTGTCCACGCAAGCATTTTGGGGGCTGGCTTGTGGCTGCACGGAGCTCCTCTTCCTCTCCTGGGAAGCCTAAGCTACACTGCTCTATTTCTAAAGGGAGGCTAAAGCACAAACACACGGGGCTCATTCACACCAGCCTCACACAAGGACAAGGGAGGGAGGGAGGGAGGGAGGGGAAGCAAGTCCCAGAAGAGGGAGCCAGTTCCGTGCAGCCAAAGGGCTCAAGGGAGCCACCCCTACTGCTCTGTGGGAGACAAAAGCATCAGACCCGCACCGCACTGCACCGTGGGGAGGGCACAGGGGCCTCGACGCGCTCAGGCGCTTCAGGGCTGCAACGGGGACAAAGGCTGTGACACACGCCCCGAGTACAGGGGGTCACGCTGGCCAGGGGCCAGCAGCGGGCAGAAAGCTGCCACGGCTGGGGAAAAGCCCTGCCCTGCTTACAGGGCGGCCGGGCTGGGGGCTCGGGGAGCTCCGTTTCCCCCCTCAGGTGCGGAGACAGAGGCTCTAACCCTCGCTACCGGGTTGCCCCTCTCTCCAGGCAGCCAAAGGAGCACAACGGCAAAAGGCCAAGCACAACAAAGACGCAGCCCTGCACGCAGGGAGGTCGCCCAGCACAAGCAAAGTCAGCCGCGGCACCTTAAAGGTGCCCTGGCCATGCCACCAAGGCCCTTTGCCCAGAGGGCCTCTCGTGCTCCTTCTTCTTGCCTCGCCGTTCCACTCTTGACCTCGAAGAAGCTGACGCTGATCCAGCTTGCTCTTGCCCTGTCGTCCCTCGGCTTCTGCCAACGGACGATGACGCACTCAGGCCGGACAAGCTCCAGCCCCCAAAGGCAACCGCCACCCACCAGCCCCACATCGAGACCCTCGCGCCAGGCCACCACCCACAGGACCCGCCCGCAGCCGCCCAAAAGCCTCCAGCTCCAGCTTGACTCACCACCTCGACGTCCGCCAACGTCCCACGCCGTGCCGGGAGCCAGGCCCTCTGGGCAAAGGAAGCTGGGCACAAAGCAAAGCAGCGCGCGAGAGACTGCAGCCCTGCTTACAGGGGGCCTCAAGCCGCCGCCTGCACTGCAAAGTGCCCGGGACTCCAGAGCACCGGCCCCGACTTACAGGGCGGCCCTGGTCCCCAAGGCCTACGGAGGCTCCTTCTCTCCAATTCGGGCCCCCTCCCCGCTAACGGGGAGGGCGCGCAACGCAGGCTGCCAGCGGAAGGGAGCACAAAGGCGCCCAGACCCACAGCCTGCTTACAGGCCGGTCCACACCCAGGGAGCCACGGAGCTCGGCCTTCCCCCACGGGAACAGGAACCAGACTCCACAGTCGAGCAGCCCAACTCACGGCCTAAAGCCCAAGGGCCCCAGGGGCCCCAGGGGCCGGGAGCCCAGCCCTGGCGACAGGGAGGGCACACGCCCAGCCCCACCACTCCTGGCCCCACGCCTCTGAAAGGCCGGGGCCAGGGACACCCGCCTGATTACAGGGGGTGGGCCCTCCAACCGCCCGCCGAGACCGGGGGGCGCACACAACCCCGCTTACGGGGCCGCCCCCCGCAGCCCGGCACCCCCCAACGAGCGCCACGGAGCACGGGCTCCGGCCCGCGCTCCACTTAGGGGCCGGCCGCAGCCCGGCCGCCGCGCAGCACGGCAACACGGCCGTCTGCAGGAGCCCCTCCGGCCTCCGCAACGAGGCCGCCGGCAAGGTGGCACCAGCGCTTCTTCAACCTGCGCCCCGGCAAAGGCCCGGGCGCAGCGGTTCCTGTTACCCGGCTAAAGCAGCCTCCCCAGCCCTGCTTACAGGGACCTGGGGCCGCTCCTGGGGACAAAGGGACATGCAGGTTCCTGACACGTGCCCAGAGCAAGAGGCCCGCACGCTGCCAGTTCACCAGCACAAAGGGCACCAGAGGCCCAGACCCCGGCCCTGGCTACAGGCGGGTCACGTTGCCCACGCTGCCGTTAAGCGGCTTCGTACCGTCCTCAGGAAGCAGGGGACGAGGCCAGACACTTTGTCCACGCAAGCATTTTGGGGGCTGGCTTGTGGCTGCACGGAGCTCCTCTTCCTCTCCTGGGAAGCCTAAGCTACACTGCTCTATTTCTAAAGGGAGGCTAAAGCACAAACACACGGGGCTCATTCACACCACCTCACACAAGGACAAGGGAGGGAGGGAGGGAGGGAGGGGAAGCAAGTCCCAGAAGAGGGAGCCAGTTCCGTGCAGCCAAAGGGCTCAAGGGAGCCACCCCTACTGCTCTGTGGGAGACAAAAGCATCAGACCCGCACCGCACTGCACCGTGGGGAGGGCACAGGGGCCTCGACGCGCTCAGGCGCTTCAGGGCTGCAACGGGGACAAAGGCTGTGACACACGCCCCGAGTACAGGGGGTCACGCTGGCCAGGGGCCAGCAGCGGGCAGAAAGCTGCCACGGCTGGGGAAAAGCCCTGCCCTGCTTACAGGGCGGCCGGGCTGGGGGCTCGGGGAGCTCCGTTTCCCCCCTCAGGTGCGGAGACAGAGGCTCTAACCCTCGCTACCGGGTTGCCCCTCTCTCCAGGCAGCCAAAGGAGCACAACGGCAAAAGGCCAAGCACAACAAAGACGCAGCCCTGCACGCAGGGAGGTCGCCCAGCACAAGCAAAGTCAGCCACGGCACCTTAAAGGTGCCCTGGCCATGCCACCAAGGCCCTTTGCCCAGAGGGCCTCTTGTGCTCCTTCTACTTGCCTCGCCGTTCCACTCTTGACCTCGAAGAAGCTGACGCTGATCCAGCTTGCTCTTGCCCCGTCTTCCTTTGGCTCCTGCAAGGGAAGACGACACACTCAGGCCTGACAAGCTCCAGCTCCAGTGCCTAGCAGCCAATACAGGCTGAGTCTCAAACCACCCTATGCCAAATATTAGCAGTTGTTCTTGCATGGAATTCCTTATTGCCATGTTGTTCGTAATGGTCAATCTTTGTGTGTACATTCCCCACAACTCAATGATTAGCAGAAGATATTTGCCTCCGTTTTTGGCGCGGCTTTTTTCCATTTACTTTTACAGAATAGGTTCTTTTTGCTAGCTTCACTGTAATCGCTCCTAGTCGAAAACAGTTTAGAATAATACAATGCTTTTTTTTACGAGTGTCATGTGCTGGAAATAACATATACAGATATATATACACACACACATGTTTATATATATATACATATATGGACACACACACACATTTATATATATTCAGATATAAACACACACATGTTCATATATATACATACATATATACACATACACACACACACGTTTATATATAACATACATATATGCAAATACACACACACACTTTTATATATACACATATATATACACACACACTTTTATATATACACATATATATACACACACACACACGTTTATATATACACATATATATACACACACACACACATCGTCTATATATAACATACATATATGCAAATACACACACACACGTTTATATATACACATATATATACACACACACACACGTCTATATATAACATACATATATGCAAATACACACACACACGTTTATATATACACATATATATACACACACACACACGTCTATATATAACATACATATATGCAAATACACACACACACACGTCTATATATACACATATATATACACACACACACACGTCTATATATAACATACATATATGCAAATACACACACACACGTCTATATATACACATATATATACACACACACACGTCTATATATACATATATATACACACACACACACACGTTTATATATAACATACATATATGCAAATACACACACACACGTTTATATATACACATATATATACACACACACACGCTCTTATATATACACACATATATACACACACACACACACGTTTATATATACACATACATATATGCAAATACACACACACGTTTATATATACACATATATATACACACACACACGTCTATATATACACATATATATACACACACACGTTTATATATAACATACATATATTTTGATACACACTGCGTTTATATATGCACACACGATCACATATATACACATATATGTACACACACACACGTTTATATCTCTTCCACCACTCTCCTCTTTCTTCCTCCTCTATCTCTCTCCTCTCCTGTCCCTGTCATCCACTCCTTCTCCACTCCTTCTCCTTCCCTGCAGATCTCCACTCGCTCTCCTGTCTCGTCCTTCCTCTCCTCGTGTCCATGTCTCGTGTCTGTGTCTGTCTGTCTCGGATCCATGTATCTCTTTTGCTGCGTCTGTGTGGATCTCTTTTCCTGTCCATGTCTTTTTTATGTCTGTCTGTCTGTGCTTTGGTCCACTGTCTGGGATCTTCGCTGTTGTGGCTCTTCCTCCATGGCTCTCATGGTCTTTGTGCATGCGTGTCTCTGGCTTGTCTCGTCTGTCTCGTCGTCCTGGTTTCCTCCTCTGTCTCTGTCTCCTGGGTTACCTGTGTCCTGCATACCTGTCTTGTCTATGTCTTGTCTTGTCCGCTCCTCCTCTCTGTCCATGTGCTCTGTCTCCTTGTGTCTCCTTGTCCTCCGTCCTGTCCTGTGCCTCGTGTCTGGGTCTCTTGTGCATGCCTCCTGCATGCCTCCTGTGCATGTGCCTGTCTGTGTCTGTCTGTGGACTCTCACATGTCGCTCCTCTCCTCGTCCTTCTTTATATATGCGTTCCTCCATGGTCTCCTCCATGCTTTCCTCTCCTCCTCTCACGTTCTCTCTCCTTCCTCAGTCCTGGACCTCCTGGTTTCCTCCTCCTCGCTCCTCTCCTTGGGTCCTGGGTTATCCTCCTCCTGTCTCTCCTCCTGGGATCTGGGTTACTCCTCCTCCTCGCTTCCGTTCGTTTCCTCATGGGCTCCTTCCGTTCTCCTCCTCCTCCTCCTCGTCTCACGTTCCTGCTCCTGGGTCCTCCTGCTCCTCCTCCTCTCCACCACCTACGTCTGGGTTGCACCTACGTTCTGTATATTCATAGATATATACACATACACACAGACACGTTTATATATATACATATATACACACACACACACGTTTATATATATGCACACACGTTCCTATATATTCATAGATATATACACATACACACAGACACGTTTATATATATACATATATACACACACACACACACGTTTAGATAGATAGATACATACAGGTACACACACACACACGTTTAGATAGATAGATACATACAGGTACACACACACACACGTTTAGATAGATACATACAGGTACACACACACTTTTAAATATATACATACATATACACACACACTTTTAAATATATACATACATATAAACACACACACACTTTTAGATATATACATATATATAAACACACACACACTTTTAGATATATACATATATATAAACACACACACTTTTCAGATATATACATATATACACGCACGTTTATATACATACATATATACATACATACACGTTTACGTATATACATATATATACATATATGTACACACACACACGTTTATATATATACATATATATGTACATACACACACGTTCATATAAATACACATATATATAGATACACACACGTTCATATATATATACCTACACACACGTGTATATATACACACACACGTTTAAATATACACACACGTTTAAATATACACACACGTTTAAATATACACATATATACATATACATCTGACATAAAATATACTTAATTCTATATTTGTTATCTATTTATTATTGGACACCTATTATACTTAAATTGCTGCTGAATTTTGTATTTAATCAAATTTATGTAACCCATATATTTTGGTTTATATACAATTGCTATCATTAATAAATTACTGCTAAATTTATCCTTTTTGTTTGATTAATTTGACAAAACCGAACACATCCAATATCCATTCATAGCGCCCGGACGCCCTGTGAGTGGGCTGGGCCCAGCGGCGCCGGGCCGCCCAGCGGGCCGGAGGCGACGGCCGCCAGCCCGGGAACCCGCCGCCTCTCTCGTGTCCCTCAGGGCGCAATCGCATCCCCCGCAGCAATCCTCACGCCCCCTCAGCTGCACACTGGCTGGCCTCGCCTTAGTTACAGACAGGGTACCCCCGTTGGTATCTCAGAGCAGCCCGCAGTTCTCAGCGATAACCAGAGGCACCTCGCGTGCCCCAAAGACCTCTGCTTTACCCCAGAAACACGGCGCCCACACCAGCCTTTCAGTGACCCTCACGGCCCTCAGCAACTACGTGCCTGAACTGCCGCTGCGGCACGGGGCGGCCCGCGCCCACGCACATGGCGGACACCTCGCGACTGAGTTCCGCCCCGCTTAAGCCTCCGCGCGCGCTGCACTGCGCGGCGGCGAAATGGCGCTAGCGCCCCCCAGAGGGGCTCATGTCCCCTCAGTGACACCGCGGTGTCCGGCCACTCCCCTCAGTGACGTTCGGGTTTTCTCCGCGAAATTTTCTCTGGCCCTCCTCCCCAAATCGCCTCAGGTTTTTCCCCAAAACACCTGTCTCTCCGAGAGCCTCTCACATTTTTCCGCTTCATGTACCTCAACCATTATCGGGGCTTTTGCTCCTAATCAGCTCCATTTTACCCCAAATGTTCATCCCCTTGCCCCACAGCTGAGGCCAGGATATCCAGCAATCCACCCTCATCACCTTCTTAGTTGTTTCTTCTGACATACCTCATGTTTTCTCCTCATCAACTGCCCCAGAGGCTGCCTCCCTGCCGTGCCTGTGTGGTAGTCTGCAAGGCGCCTTCCGGCTCTCTGAGGCGGGGGCCGGCGCCCGTCTGAACCACGCCCGCCCCCTCTGTGAGGGCAGCGGGCCGAGCTACCCACCGCGGACGTCGCGGCTGAAGTCCGCTTCGCCTGAGGGGAGCAGAGGCCAGGCCCCAGCGGGAGGACCGAGATAATCCCGAGACCCCCTCAGCAAGCGGGGATACAATACAGTGTATCCACCACCCCTGATGCGCGGGCTCGGCTCGAAGCGAGGCTCCAGCGGGATAGGCCGGCGGCGGCCCGGCTCTCCCTCTTATAGCTCCCTCGGTCCAGGATTGGTGGGATTTGGATCCCTCGCGGTGATTGGTCCGCTTCCGAGCTTCCATTGGTCAGCAGTGGCGTCCATTCTCTCAGGGCGTCGGTGATTCGCAGCTCCCTTCCACCTGCCGCAGCCAGCGGCGGCTGCTGTCACTCGCGGGACTTCATCCCGAGGTGCCACCACGCCCCCCTCTGGAACAGCCCGCACCACACCCGGGACCCTTTAAACCTTTAACTACCGTTAATTAACTCATTGCAACACTTCAACCAGCCCCGGAAACAACAGACCTGGGTTAAAACATTTATTAAAACCTAACAAACCCCAGCCCACAACAAACAAAGCAAAGTGCTCCTCTTGCATCAGTGTGGCACTCTGGTGGCTTCAGCTGATGAGGGACCTCTGCCAGATCCCTGCAGAGAGGAGCTGCAACTGCGGGCATCAGGTGTTCAGACAGCTCAAGTGTCTGGCAGAGACCTGAGCAATGATTTCATAGAAACAAAAAAAACTTCTGTATGTTGGAAATAGAAATATTGTAGTATTTTTTCAGCAGCTCTTTCATAGCAGAAGAGTTCAGGGCAAAATACAGCAATATATCCCCGGGAAAAGTTACAAACCGCGAGTTGGGAAGCGTGGAGGCGGTGACCCCTCACGTTTTCCCCAGCTGCTTGCTCTGTCTGTATAAAAATAAACCAACCTAAATTTTGCTAAATATCGAGAGTTTTGTTTCTCATTTATAACACTACCCTGCCCTACCCTACCCCTATCCCTTACTGCTCCCACTTCCACCCTTCTTTTCCCCCAACCCTGGGCCCCCATCCCTCTCCCTGCTCCCCTTCCTCCCTCTATTCTCCCCCACCTCCCTTCAATCCTGCCTCTCCTTCCTCCATTCTCCCATTCCCCCCGACGGCACCTTTCCCTGTCCCATTTCCTCGCTGCCCTGCACACCCCAGCACCCCCCACCTTCCCTCGGTCTTTGGTCATCCACCCCCTATTCCCATCCTCCAGGGGACAGGGGAGGGCGGTGGGGGGCAGGACAGGAGTGGCCGCTCTTTGGCTGGCGTTTGGGGGCGGTTTGTGTCTGTTCACGCAGCAGGTGACGTGACCCCCTTCTGCTTTAAATTAAAAACGCATTGGGAAAAACAAATCTGCCCGGGCGCCGCTCGGCGGCGGCTGCGAGTACCGCGCCGTGTCCACAAGGCGGCAGCACTGCGCGGGCGGCGGTAGCGGTGGGTGCGCAGCCGGGGCTGGGGCAAAACATAAACACTCAAAAATATACTCCCACAAAGTTTTTGTTCTCTTTTTAATAAAAGCCACGTGGTTGGTTGTTCGTTTGTTCGTTTGTTTGATTGATTGTTTGTGGGTTTTTGTAAGCAACAGTTTCAGTGGTACTGTGTGAGCAATTATGACAGTAAAACTAACGTTAAGAGAAAGGTACAAGAAGCTGACCATGTGCAAGAAGGTCAGGGAAAATTCAGGAATATTGCATTATTTAAGCTGCTGTAAGACTGCAATATGGGCAATAGTGCAAATAGAGATGCTCTTATGGTTAAAGAGTTATTGATTGGTTTCTTCGGTACAGCAGAGCTCAGGTCTGCCAGAGCGAGTGGCTGAGCTCTGTCCCTCGGGGTTCTTTGCCCTCCTCCGGCTCCGCAGCCCTGCAGAATGCCCCGAGCCGCACGAGCTGCAATGCAAAGGGCTCTCGGGGAGCAGGGAGGAGCCACCCACTGAATTTCCCGCGGGGAAAGCTGCTCTGGTGCCCGGGAAGCTCATCACCAGTGTGCCAGCGTCACCAGAGTGGTTTTTGTGTTTGTACAGTCTGTTGTGTGAGCAGTTTCTAGAGGAACAAACCCCACTGAACACACCAGCACGATAAAGCAAAAACCCTGGAGCAGGCACCCTGGACTGGGAAGATGAAAAAGAACAGCCGTAAGAAAACAGTGGAAAAAACAGAGAAAGAAGGAGAAATGGAAGAAAACAAAGTGAAATTTATAAAGCCTTAGGAGTAAGACCTTTGGCTTTCAGCACTCTTCAGCTTTGGGGTTTTTGACCTTCAGCTGAAGCTTGTGGGTTGACTTCTTTCCTGAATCACTTGTGCCCTCTTTTTGGGTCACTTAGCATTGAACAGGCATTTGTGTGTACACACCTACTTTAGGCTTTTACAGAGAGATCCATGTGTGTAAGTGTGCACATAAATACACTTGTCTGCATATAAATGTGTTTAGACACACACATAAGCCTTCATACATGAGTGTGTGTGTGTACACATAAGAGATTGCCTGCTTCTCTTATTTTAACTGCATATTTTAATATACATTAAGACTCTTCTTCATTTCAGCACCTAGTTTTTTTCAGAAATTAGATTTTGCTTTCAAGCCAGAGTAATTATTTCTGCCAGGAACAATGCTGTCAAAGGGCACCGTTCCTTTCAGAGGATCAAAGTACAAAAGATGTTCAAATAAAAGCAGAGATTAAGTTCCGTAGGCTACATTTAGTCCCAGCCTTGCAGTCAGAGTGTGCAGGCTGTGGAGGTTGATCTTCCACAACAGCCTGTTTCAAACCTCAGGAGGGGGTTGGTAACTTAGCTATTTTGTATATTAGATGTAGGTGTCAGCAGAGCCGGTGAAAATATTTTCAATGTTAAACATTCTTTTTTTCAATTTGTTTTTGTCAGGAAAGTGGAACTTTGCTTCCCTCCCCCTCTCTCCTCTCTGTCCTTTCCCTTGTTCTGTGTGAGCAAACAGGGTGAGGAGTGTTTTCAGAATTTAAAAGTCCTTCTTGCCCTTTACAACAAATGTCTCCTTTACTGATGAATCACTGTAATGACTCAACCTCTGTATTGTATCTGTTGCAAGTTTTATTTTCTTTGCCCAGCAGCATCTACTCTGCTGAGTTTTACTAAGCAAGGTAGGAGGGCACAACCCCTGCTTGATGAAACTTGTGAGAAAGAAAGAAGGGCCTTGATACAAAACAACTCCTTTCCTTTCCTTTCCTTTCCGTTTTTTTTCCTTGCCATCACTTTGGCACTGCTCCAGGAGAAGCATCACACCCTCTGCAAAGCAGGACATGCACAATCATGAATGTTTCCCACAAAGAGCAGCTTTTGAGAGGGACCACATTTGTCAGTGATGGTGACAGACAGGATGAAGTCCCCTGGAGCCAGAATAAAGCATAGTTCCACTGTGCTGCGCACAGGAATCTCTGCTCCGTGCCTCAGTTTTTGGGGAAATGACAGCAGTGGCACTGGAGAACAGGAGCACGTGGGGATGGATCTCATGACACGGAGCAGTTTCCTCCCTGTTCAGCCAGTTCCCCATCCCCACGGATTGCTCAAAGCGCCAAGCTACGTTCCCTCTGCGAGCCTGTTATTGCTCAGCCTGAGGGGCTCCAAACACAAGAGCTCTATTTCAGAGAGCTCCTGTGAAACAGTACTGTGAGTAAAACCTGCTGAAGATCTCCTGCTTCCTTCTGGGGGGCGTGCAGAGGTTGTTTTGCCAGCTCTTTTCCCTGCAGCTCTGTGTCAGACCAGGCTCAAAAGCACACTCTGGCACAGCCACATCAAATCCTGATTATTCTCAACCTGCGGCTCCTGCCGGGGGTGGAGCAGCGAGAACATCGAACAGAAATAAAGGAAACATCCGGGGATTGTCTGGTTCCTTTGTCTCTGGAAAATTTTGTCCCGCATGCCAGCCAAAGAGGAGGAGACAATTCTTGGTAGTTCCAGGAGGAATTAGGGTAGAAAGTGACTCAGCAGTTCGCTGTCTGCTCCTTCGATGGGAAGCACAAAACAGACAAATTACGGCCGCCCTAAAAGCCTGGGTAAATTCTGAAAATGTTCTAAGTTTCCCAAGGGAAACCTTCATAGGCTTCTCCTAGAAAGCACCATGGGGAGAGAGGCAGAGGGGTCCCAGCTCATTTTGCATTTTGTGTGTAGCCTCCTTGTGTGTGCTTGGAATAAGAGCTTTCCCCATGTGCGTTTCCTGTTCTCTCAATCCTCCTCCTTCAGCTGTGTCCAATCCCTGTGAGGTGAAGCAACACCACATCAACTCTGACAGGGCAGCTCCTAAAACTGGTGTGTTCCTCTGTCCCAGGATCACTTCACAGTGGTCACTGCAAATAAGCACACTACAGCACAAACACCACCAAACAGCTCACTGAGCAAGTTGATATTTTAAGAGAATATATGAATATATGGCAGAAAAGCATCACCTTTCAAAAACTGAAATAAGTTTTGTTCTTGTCTAGCTGCTTTTAAATCACAGAGATGTCACTGACAGCCTTTATGCTTTAAAAGCTGGGGCTTTTATCCTGTAGTGCTTTTTCAAATTAGAACTTCAGTTTATCAGATATACGATATCAGACATTAATTATTAACTTTCTATGCTTTACCCTAATCTGTTCAGTCTTACTGCATGGCTTTGGATAACCAAAATACTGGTTTGTTGACACTTCCTCCCTCCCTGTTCCTGAGGATATTTTCCTGTTGTTACAGCCTTGGGATTTTGCTTGAATTGGGAATGGCCACTCCAGCAGAGCAGTGTATAACTTTTTAAGGAATGGTATGAAGTGTGAAGGCGAATGGTCCCCCATTTCAGTGGGATGGAGCTCCAGTTGAGAAGGTTGCTCTCCTGACCTTGGCATTGCTATGAGACTTTCCTGAGGACTGAAAGGACTGAAGTGAGCAATCATGGCACACTTTGGAGGGTGCCCTTCTCACACAGTGGATTTTGTGGAGGACAGCCTGGGCACCAAGCACCTCACCCAAAGTGCCACGCTGCTTCTGATGGAGAGATCCCCCTGGGATTTGATCAAAGAGTGGATGAAGTCAGCAATGAATCCTTTCTTTATGGTTCATCCCATCCACATCATCGTGAGAAATGTTTTTCCCATCAGACCTTTTCATTAGGAATGTGCCTGACCAGCATCTTCACAGCCACCCTCTCATTTATGGAGAGCTTTACCCTGCAAATCCAATCCCTCCCTGGCACGGGCTTGGCTTCAGACCTTGCTTTTTTTTTACTGCCTGACTGCACAAACTTCCCCGTGCTGGATTCCCACCCCTACAGCCACCAGAGAGAGCTCCATGGAAGGCAGAGTGCACATTCAGTTTCAAATGTGGAAAGGGGCAGCACAAATCTGGACTTTCAGAGAGGCTTTGACAATCTGGGTGCTCCAAGTCCTGTTTTCTCACATAATTATCCATTTGGACAAAAAGTGAGAGAAGAAAGTGGAAAGGGGGAAGCTTCTTTAACCAACATTTCCAGAAGATGTAACATAGTCCTACCCACCCCCAGGGCTCTGGGCATAACAGAGAGGTATCTAAACCTTCTCATATTAACAGTGCTTCAAGTTTTGGTTCTTGTTTGCATCCTTGTACTTTGTATTCACCCACACGGTTGCAACATGGATTAGAAGCATTTAATTTAAAGACTAAAACATTTATGCCTCAGGGGAAACAAAAGAATTTTATACCAGAAGAGAATCTAGATTATGGTCTAAAATGCTCCAGTAGGCTCATTTGATGGCTCACTGAAGCATAAAACTACCAGAGAAGGATAAGTACAGAAATGTAGAGTAAGTTGTGTTCGAAATATAAGATGGCAAATTTTTATGGTCTAATATGAAACTTGATATTCGAAATAACAATACATTATGTTCAATCTGGTGTGGGGAGTGTTTGTTTTTGTTTGTTTATTCATTTGTTTTGGGGTTTTTTGGGGGTTTTTTTTGAGAGATTGTTGTCTCTATGTCTAATTGGCTGACATACTCTGATCCTGAGAGATGAAATGTACAGCCCATCCTACCTTCACCATAATCTGCATGCACTTCTGTGTGCATATATAATAATTTTCTAAAAATAGACACATCTACTCTAATTGTGGAAGCTGGATCCTATGACACACACACTGTCTTTTAGCTGTCTGCCTGAAGCAAACCCTTTATCTTTTTTCCTCCCTCATCAGGTGTTCATAGCTCTATTTGTGACTTTGCCATTTTTAATAACCATGTCTTATGGTGCTCCCATGACTCTCTGTGATGTTACAGCTGTCCTCATTTTCTTTGTTTCAAAATCCTGATATGGAGAAGGGAAAAGAAAATGATAAATCCTCCCTTTCCTCCAGTCCTTGTTAGCATTCTGAATCACTATAGGAATGCTGAAATAGCCTACAGGATACCTCTGCACCATGAATATTAAAAGACAGTTTGGGTTCACCCTCTGCCTTTAACTCCCAGTGATCACAGTATCATACAGCAAAGGGGAAGAGACACTTGATTGACTTGTTTCTATGTCTCTGAATAAGAAGAACTGTAAAAGTAAACATATGCAGGCCCAGACAGATGAGTAGGCAGCAGGGGGAAATGTATCTGAGGACAATAACTCTTAAGACTAATCCTGTGCACTGCATTCTGGAATTTCAGTGATGAACACAAAGGAGGAGAGGAAGAATAGGTGGGGAGACAAAAGGCTGTTGTTGCTTTTTACTCACGATGGGAAAACTAAAGCATGCTGACATGATGATAAAAAGAACAAGCCTTCTCAGGAGAAAAGCAGAAAATAGTGGGATACAAATGAGCAGGAGGAGATGAAATCATGGGATGGGAAGAAGAGGTGCTGGAGGAAGCAAACATTTAAGAACAGGCACAGCCACTTCTGTGAGGGAGGAGGAGAGAATTAGAGGGGAGGGAAGAGAAGAGCTGAGTGAGTCAAGGGCAACTACAATCGAGTGTGTGGGAGGATTGGATTAAGCCAGGGAAGTATTTGAGCTGTTCAGCTCCAAGAGGAAGAAATGGGAGAGAGGCTTGAATTGGTTTGTAGCATAAAATTCACTGTGGTCACAGGAATTCCTTCAGGGAGAAAACGCCATGTCAGAATAGAAAGGGCCAAGGCAAGGGGCTGCAGCTGAACCTTGGGATGATAAGGGAAAATAAGAGTCAAAGAAACTCTTAGAGAGAGGGAAGAGCAAAAACAAGCCTGTAAAGCAGTTACTGCTGCCGGGCTGGCATTTTTGGAAAAGACAAGTGCTACGGGGTGACAGACCTGATGCCAGTAAGACCATCAGAAGGGTTGGGAAAGTGGAGCACCATTACATTACATTACATTACAGTGGGCAAGCATTAGCAATGGAGCCCAGAGCAATGGATAGGCTAGCATTAGCAATGGAGCCCAGAGTAATGGATCAAAAAGCATTAGCAATGGAGTCCAGAGCAATGGATGGACAAACATTAGCAATGGAGCCCAGAGCAATGGATCAACAGGCACTTCCAAAGGAGACCAGAGCAATGGATGGGCAGGCAGTAGCAATGGGCCCAGGGCAATGGATCAAAAGGCATGAGCAATGGAGCCCAGAGCAATGGATCAACAGGCATTAGCAATGGAGCCCAGAGAAATAGAGCAACAGGCATTAGCAATGGAGCCCAGAGGAATGTAAGGGCGGGCATTAGTAATGGAGCAGAGAGCAATGAATAAACAGACATTAGCAATGGAGCCCAGAGCAGTGGATGGGCAGGCATTAGGAAAGGATCCCAGAGCAATGGATCAAAAGCATGAGCAATCGAGCCCAGAGCAATGAAAAAGAGGAATTAGCAATGGAGCCCAGAGCAAAGGATGAGCAGGCATTAGCATTGGACCCTAGAGCAATGGATGAGCAGGCATTAGCAATGGAGCCCAGAGCAATGGATCAACAGGCATTAGCAAAACAGCCCAGAGGAATGGATGGGCAGGCATTAGCAAAGGAGCCCAGAGGAATGGATAAAAAGGCATTAGCAGTGGAGCCCTGAGAAATGGATCAACAGTCATTAGCAATGGAGACCAGAGCAGTTGCTTAGCAGGCATGAGCAATGCAGCTTAGAGCAATGGATGGGCAGGCATTAGCAATAAAGCCCAAAGCAATGGATCAACATTCATTAGCAATGGAGCACAGAGAAATGGATGGGCAGCCACTAACCATGAAGCCTAAAGCCATGGATCTTCAGGCATTAGCAATGGAGCCCAGAGAAATGGAGGGGCAGGCATTAGTCATGAAGCAGAGAGCAATGGATGGGCAGGCATTAGCAATGGAGCCCAGAGCGATGGATCAGCAGGCATTAGCAATGGAGCCCAGAGCAATGTATGGGCAGGCATTAGCAATGGAGCCCGGAACAATGGATCAGCAGGCATTAGCAATACAGCCCACAGCAATGGATTGGAAGGCATTAGCAATGCAGCCTAGAGCAATTGTTGAGCAGCCATTAGTAATGGAGCCCAGAGCAATGGATCAACAAGCATGAGTAATGCAGCCGAGAGCAGTGGATCAACAGGCATTAGCAAAGGATCCCAGAGCAAGGGATCAACAGGCATTAGAATTGAACCCAGAGCAATGGATCAACAGGCATGAGCAATCGAGCCCAGAGCAATGAAACACAGGAATTAGCAATGCAGCCCAGAGCGATGGATCAGCACGCATTAGCAATGGAGCCCAGAGCAATGGATGGGGAGGCATTAGCAATGGAGCCCAGAACAATGGATGAGCAGGCATTAGCGATGGTGCCTGGAGCAATAGATCAACAGCCATGAGCAATGGAGCCCAGAGCAATGGATGGGAATGCATTAGCAATGGAGTCCAGAGCAGTGGATGGGCAGGCATTAGGAAAGGATCACAGAGCAATGGATCAACAGGCATGATCAATCGAGCCCAGAGCAATGAAAAACAGGAATTAGCAATGGAGCCCAGAGCAATGGATGAGAAGGCATTAGCAATGGAGCCTAGAGCAATGGATCAAAAGGCATGAGTAATGCAGCCCAGAGCAATGGATCAATAGGCATTAGCAATGTGTCCCAGAGCAATGGATCAACAGGCATGAGCAATGGAGCTTAGAGCAATGGATGGGCAGGCATTAGCAATAAAGCCCAAAGCAATAGATCAACAGGCATTAGCAATAGAGTCCTGAGCAATGGATGGGAAGGCATAAGGAATGGAGTCCAGAGCAATGGATCAACATGCATTAGCAATGGAGCCCAGAGAAATGGATGGGCAGGCATTAATCATGGAGCCTAGAGCCATGGATCAGCAGGCATTAGCAATGGAGCCCAGAGGAATGGATGGGCAGGCATTAGCAATGGAGTCCAGGGCAATGGATAGGCAGGCATTGGCAATGAAGCCCAGAGCAATGGATCAACAGGCATTAGCAATGTGTCCCAGAGCAATGGATGGGCAGGCATTAGCAATGGAGCTCAGAGCAATGATTAAAAGGCGTTACCAATTGAGCCCAGAGCAATGGATCAACAGGCATTAGCAATGGAGCCCAGAGCAATGGATGAGAAGGCATCAACAATCTAGCCCATATCAATGGATCAACAGGCATTAGCAAAGGACCCTAGAGGAATGGATCAAAAGTCATTAGCAATGGAGCCCAGAGCATTTGCTTAGCAGTCATTAGCAATGGAGCCCAGAGCAATGGATGGGCAGAAATTAGGTATGGAGCCCAGAGAAATATATCAACAGGCATTAGCAATGGAGCCCAGATCAATGGATGGGGAGGCATTAGCGATGGAGCCCAGAGCAATGGATCTTCAGGCATTAGCAATGGAGCCCAGAGCAATGGATGAGCAGGCATTAGCAATGGAGCCCAGAGCAATAGATCAACAGGCATTAGCAATGGACTTTAGAGGAATGGATGGGCCGGCATTAGCAATGGAGTCCAGAACAATGGATGGGCAGGCATTAGTAATGGAGCCCGGAGCAATGGATCAACAGGCAGTAGCAATGGAGCCCAGAGCAATGGATAGGCAGGCATTAGCAATGGAGCCTAGATCAATGGATTGGGAGGCATTAGCAATGGAGCCCAGAGCAATGGAACAACAGGCATTAGGAAAGCAGCCCAGAGCAATGGATGGCCAGGCATTTGCAATGGAGCCTAGGGCAATGGATGAACAGGAATGAGCAATGGAGCCCGGGGTAATGGATCAACAGGTATGAGCAATGGAGTCCAGAGCAATGGATCAGTAGGCATTTGCAATGGAGCCTAAAGCAATGGATGAACAGGCATTAGCAATGGAACCCAGAGGAATGAATAGGCAGGCATTGGTAATGGAGCCCAGAGCAATGGATCAACAAGCATTAGCAATGAAGTCCAGAGCAATGGATGGGCAGGCATTAGCAATGGATCCGAGAGCAATGGATCAACTGGCATTAGCAATGGAGCCCAGATCAATGGATCAATCTGCATTTGCTGTGGAGCGTCGAGCAATGTATCAACAGACATTAGCAATGGATCCCAGAGCAATGGATCAACAGGCATTAGGGATGGAGCCCAGAGCAATGGATCAACAGGCATTAGGAATGGATCCCGGAGCAATGGATCAATCTGCATTTGCTGTGGAGCGCCGAGCAATGGATGGGCAGGCATTAGCAATGGAGCCCAGAGCTATGGATCAACAGGCATTAGCAATGGAGCTGAGAGCAATGGATGAGCAGGCATTATCAATGGAGCTGAGAGCAATGGATCAACAGGCATTAGCAATGGATCCGAGAGCAATGGATGAGCAGGCATTAGCAATGGAGCTCCGAGCAATGGATCAGCAGCTATTCGCAATGGAGCCCAGATCAGTGGTTCAGCAGGCATTACAAATCAAACCCATGTCCATGGATCGGCAGGCATTAGGAATCAAACCTTGAACAGTGGATTGGCATGCTTTAAAAATGGATCCCAGAGGAATGGATGGGCAGGCATTAGCAATGGATCCCATAACACCTAAGAGCTGCAGAGACTGCCCATGTGGCTCTCTGCACTGTGTTTTGATAATTATTTTCACCATTTCATCTGTTTTTGGAAGTAGAATAAATTGGGTAATACATCAATCGACACATTTTGATTTTGGCCCATCCATACTTCATTAAGTACGTGCTGCCTCGCCAGTTTTGTTCTGTAGTTCTACATTTGTTGAAATATTCTGTCCTCCCAAACCTCTTAAGGATCAACAGCAGTGTATTTGTTTTTAAATTGCCTGCTGTTTCTTTCCATGCCAATATTGACATTTTTTGCAAGGTCAAATTGACTGCAAAGTGCATCTCTTCTCTATTAGTGTCATCACTATAGAGATAGTGACACCTGACCCAAAGACAGGTCTTCCAGGCCTACTAATGCTTGGATGACCCTTGGAACTAGCTGTTGAATTTCCTAAATCTCTGGAGGATTTGTCAAACAGGGCTGTAATAAGGGCATTTGTGAGACTTGGATGGCAAAAGCATTTCTCATTTCTTTTTAACCAACTCAGTGCATTCCTGAAGTCAAAGAAAACAACAAACAACTTTAAATCCTGTTCATTAAAATGAGGATTAAAAAAAAGACTAATGGGCTGAAATTAATGATGATTCAGTAATGAGTCAGCCATTGAATTATTCTTCAGAATCTGTTTTCAAGAAGGGGAAAAAAAAGAAAAAAAAGGATAGTGTGAATAATTGGAAACTAAGGAGCTTTTGCAAGTAAATACTTGTAGCTACTTAGTATGAGTAAGGAATTCCAGAAAGCTTGCACAAGAAGGAACACCATGAAAAATAATTAGCTCTATTACTGAAGATACCTTTTAAAAATAACTGATAACTGCTAGGATTTCAGGTGAATGCAGCAAACAATTTGAAATTTTGGAAGAATTGAGAGATCTGACTGCATATAAGACACTTATCCTTGAAGTGAGGGGAACACAACATTCTTGAAGGGTCTGGGTGTGACCCTAATCCCATAGGGCACTCAGGGTGGGCTTGCACAGAACTCTAGGCTCTCCCTTATGTTTTCATATTTCACACTGATGCACTAAATTTCTGTTATCCTTTAAATTCCACGAGTTTTATTGGAAAGGAAAATGCATATGCTTGTTTGAAACTAAAGTCAGTTCTGTTGTTCTGCTGCACTGGATATAATGCTTGACAGATGGGCATTTTATAAAAATCCATTTGATAAATTCTGGAATTTTGAAAAAGTATGGTGATAACATTTAACACTGCTTTAGATGACAACTAATGAGTCTTCTACCAGTCTAGAGAAAGTCAAATTATTCACAACTGATGGATTTGCATCAGAAGCGGCCTTGCCACAAAAACCAAACTGACAGACTTTTTTGTCTGTCATATATCTGTGATTAATTTTATTGCCTGTAGATTCTACTCCAGAATAAACTTATGGCAGCATCCGTGGGGTGGTATGCACCTCATAAAGAAAAGAATGAGCTTTTCTCATGTTCTGCAGCTGTTAAAACATAAAGCTCATGGCACTGCAAACAGACTTGGAAAACAATTTTTTTTTTAAATGTGTTCCACTTAATCTTCAAGAGGAGACACTCAAAAAAAGGGAAATGTCTTGAGCAAACCATGCTTAGCTAAAAAATATTTTTGCATTGATTTTGAACATCAGGTGCTTCTTAAAACATGGGAACAGTTCCTCACAGTTATTTTCCCAAGCGCTAATAGAAAAGACAAAAATAATTCCCTTGCCTGCTTTAAGCACAGAAAGTAACAAGGTAGGAAGAGATTTTTCTTCTTTTTTCTATGTTTTTCTCTTGTCCATTGTGCAAGCACTGAACAATGTAAATTTATCTAAAGTCTATGAGCCGAGGGAATTTTAAAGTGTGTGGAAACACGGATGAGTGCTTTTCCTGCCTGATGGAAAATTTCTCCCGGAATCACCAAAACGGAGCGTGGAAAACACATCGATGGTCGCGATAGTCGCTGGGAGCCACGCTGTCCCTTGCGCGCCCTCTGCCGGACACTGCGGGGCATCGCAGCACAGCCGCGAGCACTCCGTGTGCTTCGGAATCTCTTAAATAAATTATTATTATTATTATTATTATTATTATTATTATTATTATTATTATTATTATTATTATTATTATTGTTGTTGTTGTATTTATAATTAGTATAATAATAGTTATTATTAATACAATTATTATTATAAATATCATTATCTTCTCATTTATAATAAAAATGAATATTACATTATTTAAAATAAAAATGATATATATTATTATAGTATTTTTTCATAATTATAAAAATAATAATAAATAATAATAAAATAATTATTATCATAATAAATATCACTATCATATTATTTATAATAATAATTATAATAATATTATTTATAATAATATTTATTATAACATTATTTAGTTATAATTATAATAATTATAATAATTATTAATAAAACATTTATTATAATAAATATTATTATCATATTATTCATAATAGTAGTTATCATATTATTATTTATAATAATATATTTAGTAGTAGTAGTAGTAGTAGTAATAGTAATAACAATAATAATAATAGCTTTTTGAAATAAAATTCCGACACTCAAGGGCTTTAAAAAAAACTCTTTTATGAAAACTTGTGTAATTGTAAGCAGGCATAACTTTTTCAGCTGAGGCAAGACATAATGCTTCTTGGAAAAATACTGCTTTTGCCAACTTTGAGATGAAAGCCAGGTGCAATGATGCAATTGTGTGTTTGGCTTAAATGCTCTGGCTTACTGTGGATTTTTATTGAATTTGGTGGCATCAGAAAGCTTGTCCTAACTCTCTCCTGTGTCAGTCCCCTGCAGGGACCTGCACACAGGGTCAGGATCACTTTTGGTGGGCCTTTGGCATGAGGATGTTCTGGCAGCATCTTTGATCCCACTAAAAAAACAGCCTGGCTCTGTCAGCACTGCCAAGGAGGTTTCTCTGTGCCTGTTGAGGATTTGGTTCAGTTTGTGTATCTATTTCTGTGACTGGCAATCAGGTACACAAAGGGCATTTTCATACTTGTTTGTTAGTGTTTATTGTTTGCAGTTTTGCTATTAGTTGTGCTCTCCATACAGTATTATTTATTATTTAGTTGCAGCATTTTGAATGGTACTTCCGAAACAAGCTGTCCTGATTCACATGCCACTAGTCTAAATTGGCTTCTAAATAGAGGATTCATTCTCTGCATCAGAAGAACCTGGCAAACGTTCTTTGATCTTGCAATTGTCTTCTTTATTCATAGCAGCATCTTCTTGTCCATCCTCTAGAGGCCTGGAGTTCTTGTTTTGAAAGTGTTTCTTTATCAATGTATAAAAAATTATTCCAACCAAGTAGGAAGGACCTCGTAAAATTGCTCCTAGACCAAGGAAGACATACCTGTGGGACAGAGCATAGAAGATTGGGCCAGGTTGAATTTTTCAAAAACACTGAAGAAAATATCCTTTATTGTCCTTTAAGGCTCTCATATATACAAAAAAAAAAAAAGCTTAGGGCAAGGCATTAAAACGCATTGTTTGTAAATGATACCAAAAACTGGACATTTTTACTTCAAAAACTTCTCTTAAAGAACTGATAATATTCTTTTTGCTTATGAAGATAATTGCAAAATAAAACTTCCATCATCTTACTTTTTTTTTTTTTTTTTCTTTAACTTATTTATTTATTTATTTATTTTTGGATCACTTTGAGGGTTTAGACTCTTTAGGGCTAGAAATATACTGAGGGCACCCGAGTGGTTCAGAAGTGGCCAAGGCTTGAGTGAAACTGAGAAAAATCTATGGAATGTTCCCCCAGGAGCCTGACAGTGTTTGGGATTCACCAACACCTACATCTACTTTGTGCAATATTCTTTCATGGACTTTTCTCTCAAAAGTGGCCAATGAACAAACAATGTCAGTGTGAACAAACTACCTGCAAATAAGGTAAGTTTGGATAACTTTCCTCCTTTTGGTAAGTCCTAAAGTCTGAGGTATTTTTAATTTGCTCTAGGTATATTAGAAATACACAATTTGTTCCAGAGATCTCTGTCATGGATGTTAAATTTCTTTTGTGCAACATAAAAAAAAAAGGAGAGCTTAATGTTTGATTTTGGGATTTTTCAATTTCAGGAATTCTGGACTGACTGATTTGCTTTACCTGTGTGCATTGGAGTCATAGAGCCTGCAGGCCCCCTGCTTCCCACAGCTGCTGCTTCCCCACTTCAAGCAGGTCCTGTCGATGGCTGCGCCGAAATAAACCGGAGCTGGAATCCCAGCTGCAGGGAGACAAGCAGAAACAGGACAGGATTTCAGGGGAAAGGACACCTTCTCAGAAACCAGCTTTGTGTTTCCCTGGTGGTGATTCCACCAGGCTGGATTCTGCAGGGGTTTCTCTTACCCAGCATCCTCATAGCGAGCGTGTACAGACCAACGGCGAGAGCTTTGAGCTCTGGCTGAACACACCTGGGAAAAGAGGGACAGGTGAGAAGTGTCGGCCTATTTAGTGGTTAGACATGACCATTGAACTGCCATGAAATACTCTTGTTGATGGAAAGCCAAAATTTGGAAGAAAAGTGCTCCCTTCATCTGCTGAAGTGTGTTAAGTGGCGTGGAAAAGGTGAATTCATCGACTGATTTCCATCAAATGGCTCCTGGCAAGTCCATTCCCTCTGCATAATTAAATAAATGAAGTTTTAAAGCCATAATCAGAGTCTGTCCCGACCTTATGGAAATGGGCTCTCCAACTGCCTTCCCTCTTGGGCATACATTTCCCTCACTTGACAGAATATTTAATGGGAAATATCCTGTTGATATCCTAAGACAAAAGAGTTGCAGGTAGCAGGGTTAGTGCAGCCTCTTTCTGTGCTTGAACAGAATTTCTCTGAACTAGGACACATCTTGGGCAGCACGAAGCCTCCCTGCAATGTGCTCATCTCTTCTGTGGGGAAGTGCACTCCAGGCATCAGAAATGGGCACTGGTCTTGAATTCATTACATCTCCAGCCTCTGCCATCTCCCTTTACATCCAGAAATCCTGGCAAATGCATGGCACTTTAAAAACACAAGCAGGAAAAAGGGATATGTCCTGGAAAACTTGATTACAGAACGTAGAATCACAAAATGGTTTGGGTTTGTAAGGGATGTTAAAGATCACCTTGTTCAAACCCCTGCCATGGCAGGGACACATTCCACTGTCCCAGGCTGCTCAGAGCCCCCTCCAGCCTGGCCTTGGGCACTGCCAGGGATCCAGGGGCAGCCACAGCTGCTCTGGGCACCCTGTGCCAGGGCTGCCCACCCTCACAGGAGGAATTTCTTCTAACCTAAACTTTCCCTCTTTCAGTTTGAACCCATTTGTCCTACCACCACAGCTCCTGAAGAGCAAGGAAGTCCTTTTTTTCCTAAGGTGAAGAAAAAACCATGACTTTGAAAGCCTCACTAGGAGGCCTTTGGTGAACAGGCAGCTGTACTCACCTAAATATAAGCATGTATGAAGGAGTGGCTCCCAGGGCATAGCAAAACCCGCCTATGACTTGTATCACTGTGTAATAAATGAACTTCAGTGAACAATCATCACTTTTTGGACACTGCCCCAAGGTGGCAGATGTGTTTCCTGACCATGAACTCTTGATTTCAAGACATCTGCAGTTATGGAAGACCTGGAAGACACAGAACAGGTTTGGTAGGGCACTGCTCATGAAATGGGGATTCTGTTGGAGAAAAAACAGAGTAAGGAGATGGCTCCAGACCATTTATGCCCTTGGCATCAGGAAACATGCAAATGGCACAGCCCAATGAAGGTTTACATCCACGGACTGCAGCTTTGTCTCTGGGACTCTGATCTCCAGCAGTCCACGCCAAGCAAAAATCAGCCACCCAGAAAAACAAGCAGCTTCCTGACATCCCAAAGTCTCACTTGGCTGAAACAATCTGCCTTTCCTTAACCCATTTTTCATACTTAAACATTAATGACCAGTAGTAGGGAAGATACTACTCTATCTTAGTGTACTTCTGTTAGGTAAAGCCTCAGGGCAGCCAAAATGTCATTCATGAAAGGCAGAGCCTGTGGACAGCCTTCAGGCAACGTGCAACCTATTTGATTTGTGTGTTTCCCCCTCTTGTGCCCAGCCTACAGAAGATGAAAGTTAATATCTAGAACAAGGAGTTAGGGCTTCTTGCTTAATGTGCAATAGCTCAGAGAAGTCTCTCTTTTCTGTAGCCAGAAATCAAAAATACCTTACTGACTAGTCCCCAGCAACTTTGGTTTTCCCGAAATCCATTATCCTACTAAATGCCTGATGCTGCATGGGCAATAAGCTGGCAGGAAAGCTCGGGAGGCAAAGCAGGGCCTTACTGTGCTCTTCCCATGTCCCGTGGCTGTGGTGCAGCCCGCCAGGCACGCCGAGACGTAGGTGATCCCGTTGGCTCCACACACAGGGTCCCACGTGTTGGAGGCACATTGGCAGTGAGAGTTGCATGCAGAAAACAAGGAATTGTTGTGGTATGGGATGGGATTGCTTGGAAGGCAAGTGCAGACAAGATATTTTTAATTCAGTGCTGGTCAGTGAAGTCCCTTCTGTGTGACGGTGTTGCTGCTCTGAAACCCACCTCATATGCCCAGGACATGTTTTCACAGCTGGGTTCCTACATCTCTATTGGCCTGTTTCAGATTCCATCCTACTTGCGCTGATATTAAATAATTACCAGAAAATAGAGAGTTTTAAAACAAATGAAAACATTGCTACTGGTTTTTCCAATGTAGAGAGAAAGGAGAATGGAGGGAGAGGTCAGTTGGACTCCCCCGAACTGAATTTAGAGCTAGAAAGAATTATCACAGCCTTGTCAAGTACAAATGCAAAAATGCACCAGTGACAGACACCAGATCTCCTGGTCTCTGTAGTAAAAAAATACCCCTCTGTTAAAGCCTACCTGAATTTTTCATTCAGGATATGAAGAGTACAGTATTATCTTTTGCTTTCAGACATCCTTTTTGTATTGGGCAAAAAGGTATGTCTTCACTCATCTTCTCCTTTCTAGGTAAATGAAACTTTTGTTCTTGCCATTTTTGGTAACTATAGAGAAAAACACAATCTTTTCTATTTTATACTCACCCTTCATAGGACACTGTCATTCCTGCCACCACATAGTTATCACAGCCAACAAAAAAGTGTAGCAAACTGATTGCATAGGACAAAAATGACATGATAAATGAAAACTTTGTTGCTCCAATGATGCCCATTTTGTACTTTTTCATTATAAGCCCTCCCAGGAAAATTCCAAGACCTACAGGAGGTAAGGATGTCATTCCTGAAAGAGATTATAGAAGGGGAATGATAGAATTAAAGAATCATTATAGTCTTAAGAGTCAAAGTCTGTACTTAGTTTTTTGTTCCTGGCAGCTTTATGGTCTGTTATGACTTCAGGAAGGTTTGTGTTCAGTCCAATCCCTGGGTTGCACAAGCTTTTTGTGAAGTGCCTAAGCCTCCAAACCCACTTCTATTGCAACGGACTTGCCAGATGCTTCAGCAGCTAAAACTTCCACACCACACTCATTGCATACTTGGGGTGCCCTTGCTACAAATATAACATAAATGCAATGTAACATAATATAATTTAAAAAATTTTTTATGGTGCCATAGGCACAAACCCTGCATGCTTTTGTAATTCAGGTTGAGGTCAGACCACCATTTACCTCAACCTGTTCTGCATGGAATTAGCCCCAGGCAAAGCACACCAGAACTTATCCCCATGACTGCCTACAGCACAAGCAGTCCTTGCACGGTGGAACTCACCTATTAGAAAGTTGGATTTGGATGTAGATTGTCCATACTGCTGTTCCATGTACTTTGGTTTGTAAGTGATGAAACCAATAAAACCACTGAACTGTAACAGTGAGTAACACAAAAATGTAAAGTACATTCGATTACCCAATACTTTTTTCAGGGAGTTACAGAAATCTGAAAGAAAGGGACATATGAGTTGGCATTGAAAGATGCATGGCATAATCACTGGTGAGTAACCTGCAAAGCTTAGGGCAAGGTTCTGTTCTCAGCTGTCCAAGTGCAAGTTGTACTGATCTTCATTTGCATGAGGGCATCTGAAAGCAAAATCAGGTTCTTGAAAAACACCAGAGGTTAAGATACAGGAAGAGAATCCTAAAAGAAAACAGAAGTATGGGTTTAAGGCCTGGCTGCTCTATTGAGATATGCACATGAAGACTAAGGGCTCCACACAGCACAGACTTTGTTCAACTTGCATGAATATTATCACAGGCTCAAGGCTAAGTGAGAGCTGCCTTAGTGGAGATGTCCAGTGTCTTCCATTAGGATCCTGAACAAAAAATTTCACAAATGAAGCAAAGGCCTAAGGACTGCACAAACAGAGCTATCCAAGCCTGATGTATTTTCATCAGGCACCAGTGTACTTCAGAGTCTACATGAACTCTCTCAAATTAACAATTTGTCTTTCTGTATTTCAAAAAGAACCTTTGAATATTTTCTTTACATTCAGATACAGCAACACTTTTCCCACTGTTCAAATTCCTTCCAGCACAAAATTTTAGAGGTAAGTGCTTCTCAGGTGATGATTTATTTCAGGTGATGCATGCAGAACTTCAGTCCTGAACAAGCTCTTTCACTTCTAACAATTTTTGGTGGTCCTTTCCTTTCTTGGGGATAGGTGCCTGGTTTAGATGGAAGTGCAGGGGAGGCAAAATATTTTGCAGAACTGTTACATTTCCTATGTGTGCTGTGCCTACTGCTTTTCATATTTATACAACATGAGAAACACTTGCCTTTCAGCATTAATGACCATTTCCTTGGCTTAGTTTTTCTGGGAGAAAGTTTATTCCTCACAGCGCCCGTGCTTTCCAAGAGACCCTGTGAAGTTTTGTCCTTCCTGGCTTTCTCTGGCTTTTTCAGACTCCTTGGCAGGAAGCAGAATGGAATAGCAGATAGGAAACTGGTGGCTCCACCTATGAGGAAGCCCAGCCACCATGCACCCACCCAGCGGGAATCCTGTGGGGTGATGGTGATGCTCCCTAGAAATGAGGGAAACAGGCACAAGTTACCCCAGTGAAGAAGCTGAACCTTCCCAACCTTTTTCTGCTGATAGCTACATTTTATAGTGTCTGACTTCCAACAATAAACATCTGCTGAGGGACCATCCATGCAATGAAGGCATGAAGAATCATACCCTGCACCGTGTTATGGAATCATAGATGGGTTTGGATTGGAATGTGGCAAGGGCTGAGAAAATTTATATAATGTGCTGCAAAGACTATGTGAAATGTAAACAATGTAAAACACTCAGTGGAAAGAGTGTGAAATTCCCTCAAACTGTAAAGCTGCTGTACTAGCAGAATCTTTTTGTTAAAATTCCAGTTTTGAAAATCTTGATTCTGTGAGAACTCTTGGCACTGATTCTTAGAGTTAAGTGTGTATTACAGTCCTTTAACCTTAAAGCACAGTTCTAAAATATGCTACCAGTCTAATTCTGCCTTTACTCTAAAAGCTTTCTGTAACTTAGTAAAATTGTAATAAATCATACAGTAAAAACTATACAATAAATATAATTCAAAGAATAAAATATATTACTATAATTAGTATAATGAAAACATAAGCAACTGTTTATAGGAAATTCTTATGAACAAGTATTAGCTTGCTTTCACTTTTCCTCTTTTTTCCTCAGGTTTTGCTTACCTGGATCCACAAATCCAATATCCACGTACAGTTTTGCACATAGAGATCCCAACAGGAATCCAAACATGGGCCCCATCATGGCTACTGTGTGCAAACACGCTGAAAACACAAGGAAGCAGATGCTAGTACCCTCCAATGGCTGAATGTTGTCTTCTGCAGAGGGTGATCCACCTCTCATGCCGTGAATCCCACAGTTTGCTTCACGTTGAGATTACCTACATACACAGGAACATTCTCTTCTCTAGCAAAATCATCGAGGTAAGAGATGCCCAGGGGTGTTATTGGTGTCTCACCAATCCCACGCAACATGTTTCCCAGCAAGATGTAGATCCACATATATGATGATGGCTCCTTCCCACAGCCTGCAGATGAGAGTTTGCACCTTTGTAATAAAATATTTGAATGGGATACAGGGGAAAAATCACAGGAAATGTAGCACAAGAAATTATTATAGATTAGAAATCAAGGTATTAAGAACATTTCCTCATAGAAGGTAAATGAAAGGCTGCCAACCCCATTATAACTTTTCATGATGCTTTTAATAATACATTCTTTCGCCTCCATTGCATTTGATTTCTAAAAGCACAGGTAAGTATCACCTATCAGAAAAAATACTCATTAAAAAATAATTTACTGATATTCTCAAAAATATATTACTTGGCATGTATCATGTATTTTTAATGTGAGAAGTTTGAGATGGTTTCTGGAGCAGAGCTTGGCTCATTCTCAACCTGGGTCCCATACAAGCAACATATAAACCAGCTGTATTTCATATTGTGAGGAGGATAATAGGAATCTCCATTTATTTCTGTTAAACTCTGTGCAGCTTCATGTCCTGCCACACTAGTTCTTCCACTCACCAGCTTCCAGGTTCTGGGTAACTGAATCCTTGCAACCAAGGATAAAACAAGCTCCTGTATTTGTAATTTGATTTACAGTTCTGTACCTGATTGTGAGACCTCCAGGACAGCGCCATTCACATCTTGATGCAGGGAACAGGGATTTATGCTGGAAGTTAAGTTGGCTGAAGCAGGTGCATGTGATGTTGTCTCATACTTATAGCTGCAAACACACAACAGCAGGCTCAGAAGCAGTGCTTACTAGGGAAACAGCAGTGTGGTGGGGCTGGAACCACTTGGCTGCTGTTTCCCTAAAGAGAAAGGCAGCAAATATCAATTCAAATGGCTACTGAAGGAGACTTCTACCAGCACTCATCTATCTGCAGGATCTAGCATAATTTCATTCTTTTCCTCCTCTCTGAACAAGCCTGAGTGGAAACTAAAGCACTGTGATTATCTTCTTTTTTCAAGGAGCTGAACTCTCACTTCAGAAGAGGTGTATTTTTTAAATGAACATTCACCACCACAATAGTGATGTGTGTGTCACGTGGGGCCCATTGCACTTGGAAGTGATGTTCTATAGGAAATCTAAGGCTAAATACAGAATTTTCATCTAAAAACCAGAAAGCACAGTGCAATCGTTGGGTTACCCAAATTAAGCATGATTAGTACTTACTATCCCATGAAGAAATGAGGCATGGCTGATAAAAAGCATCCCAGAGCCATAGTAAAGCATCCCACAGCTATTACTCTGGGCCTATGAAGCTTAGCTCCAAAATAGCTCACAAATGCAATCACCAGCAGGTTGCCTGCAAGGTAATGAACCAGAGTTAGTGGCAGATGCTGCCTGGTGTTTCTCTGAGCAGTTTCCTGCGTGCTGGGGAACATCCATTACCCATCTCGAAGCTGCCATCGACGAAACCGGCGGTGGACGAGGTCAGGCCAAACCTCCTCTCAATCTGAGTGATGGAGCTCTTCATTATCGTACCAGACAAGGCTTTACTGAAGTAGCTGAACGACAGAGCAGCCAGAAACACCTGGGGGAAGAGTCAGGCAGAAAATGGGAGGGAGAGGCAGGGAAACTGGTCACAGAGGGATCGAATGTATTTAATATGGTGTGGAACAATCATCATCATCATGACATATATTTGTCACTCAAACTGGAGAGGCAAAGTTACCCCAGATTTTCTTGGGTCACATGTCCCTGTATTTCAGGCCAGTTCCTGACTGATTCTAACTCAATTGTGCGGCATCAAAATGAAGGCTTTAAGTAAGTTTTTATGGTACATCAGTATGAGGAATGTGGTACTGACAGAGTTAATCTCTGTGTCATATGACATATTTTGAAATGTTGCCTGTATACCATATATCTCACAACGAACAGCTTAATACTCTTTTGTAGTTTGACTGTTGCTTCCATCAAAACACATTCTGGCTTTTGCAAATAAAGATTTATTTGGTAAAAAAGTTTAAGTTTGTTTAAATATTATCCAGCGATTTCCACATAGTCTGAAAACCAAATAGACTTGTTGGTAACTGGGCAAGAGTTCCAATACAACAGAAACCTGGGCAAATAAACAAAGTAAATACAGATTTAGACATTGCAATACTATCTACTGTAAAAAATGAAGCAAATCCAAGAAGCAAAAGCTTGAAAATTTGTATATTGCTCTCTTTTTGCCAGAAGTGAAGAGAAAAATCTCCCAAGTGTGGGGTTTGTCCTGACATGTTCTATATTTGCTCAGTTTAACTGGTGAAAATTCTGAGAATGGCCATTTGTGCCTTATGCCAGCAGAGTTCTCAAGGGTTTGGCTGAAATCTCCAAATGCTGATAAGCATGAAAACACAACCAAAAATTACTGGGGCTGTTCGGGTTTTGAAGTGCAATCCTCACTCAGGTCAGCCACAAGACATTTGATGAAATATGGTTCACCTCATTTTGACCCTACAGGGCTGGTGGTGACAACAACCTCCAGACAAGTGCACTGGAGGCACCTAACTGAGGCTGGTTCAGGTCTCCCACTTGAAGTTGCTGCCTCTCTCCAATAACCAAGAAGGAGATCCACCTACAAGTAACTTGTGAATGAATACAGTAGATCATGAATTTTTATTTTCTTTAGAAAAAAGATAAGATCTGACTGTCCCCTGGACCTCTAGTGTGCATTCCTCAAAAGATGGGGGGAACAGGTATGAAGGAATTTGGCATGTCACAACTTGAACAACATTTCTGAACAGGTAACAGTGGTAATTCATGGTGATATTGCCAAGGCACCAAACCTTCAACCCAGTGCAAGAGGAAGTCTTTTTGGCTGGTGGATTTTTGTTTCCTTCATCATCCGAAAGCTGGTCGGGTTCTGCTTCCTGATTTGAGTCACTGACATTGCTGGGTCTGGTTTCCACTGTCATGACTGGTTTCTTTACTGAGTGATCTGAACTCAAGAGAAAACAGAAATAAATACAAAAGCACATATGCCAAAATAGAGTTGCTTAAGGACCTTTTTGATGGATCTGGTGAAACTAATTAGAGGAAAATGCTGAGATGTTGAAACCAAACCTTTCTACTTTAAACAATTTGGGTCAATGACTTGCGTGTTTCACAGTGTGTGTTTGTTTAAATTCTGAAGCATCTAGTTCTGAGATTTATTTTTTTTAAGAGACACAAGCACAACCCTTTCTACCTTGTCCTGTTTTTAATGCTAAAAAGGCAATTTTGACAGAGGAGTAAGAAACAAAGTCTCTATCAAAAAATAAACTACAAAGGTCCACAAAACAGTAGTGCTGAAGCACAGGGAGTCCCAGGAAGCTCTAAATTTGCAGGCCACGTGGCTTAGAACTCAGCCATTGGTTTGGTAAAATCTGCAGCAACACTGTGCCATCCAATTTATTCCTTTACACTGGCTTGCTGGAAACTATTCTTAGTGAGGAAAGAATTTATTATTACACCTAACTGTCCTCCTGTAAGGATATTACATGTGTTTTTCTTCTTGCAGTAACATGCAGGGTATCCCTGATCTCTTTCTGTTTGCAGAGTGCTGTCTATATGCCCACATGCTTGAAATTATCTGCAACTCAGCAGTTCAGCAGAACTGCTCCAGTTCCCTCAGGAACTTCCTCTAGCCATAGACAATGATATATGCTTTGACACATGATAATATTTTAGTGTTGAAAGCCTTGTTTGGTTATTAAGTTGTATTTTGGTTTATTACAATGAATAGTTCAATACTTCTTTTTTTCTTTTTTTCCCCCCTCAGCTTTTAAAAACTCTGTATCTGAGAGGTGGATAACAACTAAAAAGGACACTTCAGAGAAAAGCTGTAAAGGAAGTCTATATATCTGTTTGCAAAGTTTATTTAAAGAATGGAAACACTTGCCTGTTTGTGCAATTCCCACTACATTCAGAACAGATTTCTCAAGGGCGATCCAGAAGCCACTGCAGAGCCTCTCAGGAAAAGAAATGGGTCACTTGAAACAAGCCATCTTCAGGTCTGCAGGTGGGAGCATTGCATATTCTATTAGAGAATTGAAATTAATGCCCCCAAGTCAGAACTCAGGAATCACAGCTCACATGGCCTGATTCGTTTTGCCATTCACCACACTCTCCTCATTTGAGAAAAGGGAGAAAAAGAGAGAGAGGGGGGAAAAAAATCACACAAAGAGAAGTTTTACATGCTTGAATGCAGCTGAAAAAAAGTTGGATGAACTTTTCCAATGCTGGAAAAGGTCCATCTGGTTTCCTACTGCTAATATCTACTTCCCAAACCCTATTGTGGCTATGCTGTAAGTCTCGGTCAGCACATGTATCAGGAGAAAAATAATTAGCTGCTCTTTCCCCTTGGCTAGTCTACAAGAAGTAGAGAAAGGATTTCTCCAAGACTGCAGAGCTACAAACAAAAACCTTATGAAATAAAATTCCTGGTGCTCAGGAAAAGTTAGTACACAAATACTTTTGAGCAGCTGGTCCTCTGAAATTCCCCTGTCTTAGTGCAACCTGGAGACATAAACTTCTCCTTGTAATTATGATACATTGATGACTACAATAATATGCTGGGGGAGCATATCATTGCAGGTCACAGGATTGGAGAAGTGACTTTTTTTGAGAGTTTAAAGGCACAACGTGATTTAGAATGTGGTGACAATATCTCCTCCCACCCTCAGATGACCCTGACCTACACATGTATCACACAGATAGCAGCTGGAGAGGGAAGAGATAAGGGCTGGGAAAAATTCCAGGCCACAAGACCATTAGAAAAAAAGGTAAAAGGTCAATTCCCAATTGATGACAGCACACAGTAGCTGCTGAGCCTGATAATTTTAAGTATTGATAAAGTTGTTGTTTTAAATTTTTTTCATTAGCATTTTTTCTATGTTTAATAAACCAAGGGTCTGGTTAAAAATATGAAGTATGAAAGCAAAAATATGAATCTTTCTGCACCAAACATACCCTTTCACTAAGCTCTCTAAAACTGCCATCCTTTGCCTGCACAAGCTACTCTTCTGTAATAATGATCTGAGAGAGCTGCATTTGCAGAAGGACAAGATTAGGCAAGTAAGGTATTGGTATTGTTTAGGTAGTCAACCAGCCTAAACACAAATTCCTAGGGGAAGAAAGCAAACCTCTTCCAAAAAAGAATTCTAAGCAGTACTGACCGATGAAATCTAGCACTCAGTTCACGTTTTGGAACATTTGACAAATTCACTTGATTCTTTGTCAGTACAGTCTCTTCTGAGAACCTCTTTGGGTGGGAGAAAATCAAAGCTTTTAACTAAAAAGGAGTGTGCATGGTTTGTGCTGCTGGGAGCTGGGAAATCAGGCAGCAGCTTGCAATTCAGCTGCAGAGCAAGTGCAGCCAGCCTTGCAAAGGACAGAGTTCTTCCGTTTTTTTTTTTTTTGGAATATGATCTTATAGAGGCCAGGGCCTAACTCTGGGCCTGTTCCTTACTGGATATAAAAAAATTCAGCTTTGTTTTATACCCCCTAATTATATGCAAATTATAATGAATAAGGACATCAACTGAAAAACCTCCACATGAATAACAGGTAATAAGTTACAAAGGTCAAGACAACAGTTTGCTGCAGGTTTTGTAGAGTCTTATAAAAGGAAAATATAGTGATGTTTGAGGACTTTTTTGTCACCACAGCTGCACTCTCAGGGACTTTGACATCACACAGTAGAAGAGCAATTCATGAATCAAGAGCCACATTTCCTCCAGTAATTTATGGAACTGTAATGATTTACTCTAACTGCAGTGCTAATCCAATGGCCTTACTGATTTTTAAATACATCCATAGCAAGACCTTTCAAGTTCACCTGATATGAAGAATGGGCATTGCAGGGCTGTGCAGACCTCAGTGCTCATTGTTCAAGACACAATGCTGACACACACACACACAGAGCACCATGCCATCACTGGAGTGGTGACACTCCCACCAGGACTGCTGCTGGTGCTACCAATTCCAGCAAATGCAACTGATGCTACCCAGTCAGGCTTGAGAGCTGCAAACACTGATGGCAGCCTTTTAAAGCTAAGACAAAGAGAAAGAATGTTAAAGAGGTTCCTACCTCGGTTCTGCATCCACAGCAGCAGCAGCTACACTACCACACAAATGCTCAAGAGGCAGAGAGAATTCTCTCCTGAAGCAAAGCTCTGCTGGTACGTGGTAGAAGAATCATTAACTTCCAACTCAAACCAAAGTTTTAGTCTTGTCTCCTCCCAGTTCTGCCCTCTGTTAAAGGTCCCAAAAATCCGTGTTTATCCACAGAGGTCAAAGTTAATTAGGAAGAAGACATGCAAGTGTGCTCCTTTTGTACGTTCTTGTGAAGCATCTTTTTTTTTTTTTTTTCTCCTGAAATTGTCTGGATTATAATAGTCCACACCTTCCTGGTGTTTAAAAAGATGGTGTCCCAACTTTAGAAATAAACCTGTTTCCAATGCATTTTGTTATGAAGTTTTATTTTCATAGTCTGGCTAAAGTCCGTTCAGCTCAGATCCATTCATCACTGCAGAGAAAATCCATGGTGCCAGATTATGATTGCATCCATTATATTTTAGTCTGAATGAAAAAAACCCTAAACAACCAACATGGCCATCCCTGCAATTTTTCCAAAAGAGCTGTCCTCACAGTCAGAGCATTGCTTAGCTTTAAATATGTGCAAGAGACAGAAACTCATGGTCCTATAACAGATGTGGGTCCCTTTTTGTTTTCAGAGTTAGTGATCCTTCATGTCCTGTCGTGGCATAAAACATCAACTACCCACTTCCAGCAGGTTTCTTGTACCCTGCTTGACATTTGCTTGTCACAAGACAAGCATCTTGGCCCCTGTTTATTGCAGGCTACCAAACCATTCTGCTGCTCTGTGTTGCTGGTGTTCCACCAAAGAACAGACACACAAACACCTGTGTCCTCATCCTCCTCCAGGGCTGTGCCATGAGTATTCCCTGGTGTTTTTCAAAGTTTTATGGTGGAGCTTTGCATTCCCAAGGTTTCATTTTCAAGTTGTCCTGAAACACCCGAGTGTTGGGTTTTGGCCTTTTAATCCTAAATATCTGGAAAGGGGTGGAGCTAAAATTGCTCTGTTACTTTGGAGTAGTAGAACCTGTAGAAAAAGGTGCTACTTTCTTTTGCATATGAGGGAAACAGCATTTCTTTGTTTTCACCATTCTGACAAAGGAATACAAACCAGTTTCTCCCATTTTTTCCTAGCCCTGTATATACCATTAATTTATAACTTTTCAGGATTAAAATATCTTTTGTACTTTGCTTTCAGTGTTGCTGAGAAGAACTTTTCTATCTTCAGACTGCTGCTGTCCAAACTGTCTGTGGAAACATTCACAATCAGAGCTGGCTTCTTGAGCCAGGAACTGGTGATTAAAACTACCCCAACAGAAAAATACTGAAGCCAAATCGAAGACTATGGTCTCACACCCAAAAAAGAGAGATGTGTCTCGTTTTCCATCCAAGACTCCCCCCTCCATACTACTCACACTTGAATGAAAAAAGTGAAAAGGATTATGGCAGTAAAATCCCCGTTTATAAGAACACTGAGACATGGGTAATTTGTGATTCCTGCTGAGGTTAAAAGCAGTGCCTGCAGAAGCCATAGGAGCTGGGTGCAGGCTCCTCCAGGCAGAGGAGGCAGCAGATCCCACCAGAAGAGGCAGCCAAGGCACAGCTGGCAGGGCAGCAGCAGCAGCAGCAGCAGGGAGCTGCTGGCCAGGCAGCTTTGATTAGAGCCTTCTTGCTTTCAGGACACTAACCCCTAGATACAGAAAATCAATGGATTTTAAAACTTAACCCTTTGTTAGCAAACTAAATGCAAAATACAAAGGCTAGGCATTGATGCTGGTTGTACAGCTCCTCTTTGCATTCAGTCCTAACCAGCAGCTTGGGTTGGAGCTGTTAGTCCAGACACAGAATTGAAGTGGAAGTCATTGGCAGGTGGGAGTGCTCAGACTTTTTTGTGGCCAATCCAAATGTGAGCTACATCACAGAACAGCAGAAAAAAATCCCATGCTGACTTCAGGTGAAGTCCCAGGGCAAGGCCCATCATCTTCTCATGGTCTGGGATATTAACTGAGGTAACAGGACCGAAAAAATTAATATGGCTCACACAACTGAATACCTGGTAGTTTATACAAAACCACTTCAATAAACTGTTCATCTATTTTGTTACACTGGAGCAGATTCTTTACTAGAATGGGTGAGTCTTGATTTTTTCTGACAGAAAAATCTATCAGATACCTGAAACATACCAAAGAAAAAAAAAGTATTTTATTTCTATTATAGTTTTATCCTGCTTGATTTCCAGACACTGGAAAACAGTCTGTCAGCACAGTTAAATAAACAGATTTTTGCTGAGTGTATAATGTTATCACAGGTTGGTTTTTATTTAAACAAGTTTGTGTTTTTCCACATCTTATTTTAGAAGTGCCAACATCACAGCATCAACAAGAGGGTTCTGGTTGTGTAGAACAGCCTTTCAAACTTGCCATGAGAGAGAGCTTCCTGGCCTGGTCACCATCCAGCTGGGAGAATGTGCTCCACATGCTCTCCACTAAATCCTTTCCTTATTTACTCTCTTCAAAATTCAATGAACTGTACTAATCTGGGATGAGCTGTTGGTTAACTAACCTCCTGCCATTAGCCACATGTTGCTCAAGCAATGAGCACTTTAAACCACCATTGAAGGGTCCCACATTTAAATTGCCACTCATCATTTTTACAGCAATAATGGACTTTTTGTCCATTGTCATTCTCCTACTGAATCCACAACACAGCACTCTTCCAGCTACTGAGAAGAAAGTGGTATCTCTGCCAGGTGAAATCAGTGAATTTTGCTGGCCCTCTTGCTGCCAGGCACGTGCAGAACAGCCAGTGTGCCAGCTCCATGATTGAGAGGAGCAGGGTCCTTGCCAGGACTGACTCACAAAGAAGGATCCATCCCCATTGCTTTGACACACGTACAACACCAAGCACTGGCTGAAGTGCAGATATCTCTCCTTTTTTTGTCTCAGGGTGCACTTAAGCTGGGTTCCTCCTTCCTCTCATGGGATCTGACAGCTCATTCCTATGGGAGCTGCCCTCTCCAGGAGGCCCTGAAGGCTCCAAGCATTGGTGCTGCTGGTGCAGTTTGACATTTTTTCTACTTTTATATGAGGTCAGGATGAGTGCCCTTGGCTGGCCCCTGGCAGAGGGAGCTGCAGGCAGCCTCTCCACTGCCCCCACCCAGCAGCAAACCCAGGGGCAGCTCCGTGGGCAGGGAGGGAGCTGAGGGGCTCCAAAAATGGGGAGGGCACAACTGCACCTCCCCAGCCACAAGAAACCAGCCCCCCTCCCCCCCCACTCAGCAGGAAAAATGGTGAGCAGTGCTTTTAGAGCTGTTCTAAAAAGTGGTGGTATTTGCTTTTGGGGTTTGCAGTGAAAATGGCAAGAAGGTGAACATTTTCAGCGTAGCTGCTAAGATACTGCTTCACTGATGATGGAGTTTTGCCTGGAACACCACTCACTGGGCAAAATCACCGTGGAGATCTCAGTTTTCCTAAAGTCTGGTCTACTTTTCTGGCCAGTAAGTTGACTGCATCAACTGGTCACTATTGACAAAATTATCTTTTCTGCTCTTTGTCCCGCTGGCTGAGAGGGTCTCGTCTTGTGGAGAAGAACTTTTTCGGAGAACCCAAAGGACAGCAAGGCTGAAGAAAACTGACACCGTGCCCAAGAGCAAAGTCAGCCCCAGGTACACATACCTGAGAGAGGAATGATGGATCAGAGCCCGTGTCAAAGGCAACACACCACCACAAGGCATCAGAGACACATTCATATTTCCATCAGGTAAGGCTGGGGAAGGACACCTGGATCAAGGGGATGACCTGGAGAGGGGAGTTTGTCAGCTCGCCCAGGTCAGGTGTAGGGTGGTCTGTGGTCAAGAAAGCATCTCAGGCATTCACTGACCTCCACCCCAACGTGCTTCAGTAAGAACTGCACTAATATTTTTAGAGGAGCCAGTCTATTTTTCAGTCATCTCATAAACAGTACCAGTATCAAGACCATGGATGGTATTTTTGCTTTACAGGGCATAATGACAGCAACAACAGCAGCAACAATAACATCATAATGTTTTATTAGCAAGAAGAGTCCCAGCTGAGATTTTGCTCTTTCCTTCAAGTTCTCAAAACAAGATGTACCCACCTCTCATGTTTATTTTCCTAGTGGTGGGAGAAGGGACAACCTGTTCTCCCATTTTCCTCTTATTCCATTCTTCATTTCTGGTGAAGCCTTTCACAAATGCAGTTCAGACAATTACTGTCCTCTAGCAATAAATTGATAAACACAACTCTGCACTTCAGTCTCTAGATAAGTCAAGCATATTTTGTGGCACCTTTGCCTTACATTTTTTGATCCAGTTCCAGCATGGAGAAAAATGAGCTTTAATAACTTATTTACACACACACACATACACACAAAATGACAGCAGAGATATTGAAAGCTGAGGGAGCTTCAGCATAAAATTGAGGTTTCAACACAACCTTTCTTTTGTGAATTATTAAGTAACGATTATTTCCAACTGATACTGAAACAATATGATCTGCCCTCCCCCTCAAAAGAGATTGAATCAAAAGTGAATGGTGAAATGTGAGCCTTATTGTTAATGTTGTTAGTCAGAGTCTTTCATTCAGTTTCAAATCTTTCATTCCAATTTTCTAACAGAAATTCGTCTACCAGTGCCAGGTGTGGATGTACTTTAAAACATAAGTTAAGGAAGGAGTGGAGAAGAGCTGTTACCTGAGTGCCCTGGAGTCATAGAGTCTGCATGCTCCTCTTCCCCCACATCTTTTGCTTCCCCATTTCAGGCAAGTGGTATCTATGGCTACTCCGAAATACACTGGGGCTGGAATCCCCGCTGGGCGTATTTAACAAACAAAGAGAGGCAAGAAATTTACTTTCCAGGGTGATCAGCTCTGCTCTGGAGGCACATTCAGGTAGGGCATTAAATGATTTTTTCTGACAGCAGCAACACTGCCACACTGCTGGTTTGGCCCCGGCACACACCGCCCTTTCCTCCCTGTGGGAAGCCAGGAAAACAGGACAAAACATCAAAAAGCCTCTGGAATTCCACGGAAACAGTGCTGGCCATGGTTTGATTTCCTCACCCTGCAGGACATCTCTGGGAAAAAAACAAAAAAAAAGAGGAGACACTTGTCCTTTCTTGAGGGCAGTGGAGTCTGCTCAGCTTGGGGTAGGGGTGTCCCCTGTGCTGGGTGGGGAGGAGAAGGGACAGAGACAGTGGGGCTGGGGGCCTGGCAGGAATCCTCCCCGTGTCTAGAGATCCTGCTGTGGCAGGGACAAACCTACTGCAGCTCTTGGGGGTGATGGAGAGGAAAAACCTTTTTTCATGTGCTGATGGGGACCTCCTGGACTCTGTGCCACCTGGGAAGCCACTCGTGGTTGCTGGACGAGAAAGTAAGCCTGGAGGGAAAATTCTGGCCTTCAGAGGTGTAAGAAAGTAGCCAACAGCTTGTTTTGATGCCATTTCATCCAACTCCATTTAACTCTGCTCATGTAAATAAGTGACTTGCTCCTTGCTAATTTATTTTTTTTTATGAAGACCTAGAGAATTTTAGAATTTCCAGTTCATTGGCATCTCATGTTACCCTTGATTTCAGCTGGCTCTACCACAAGGCTGCAGTGAACCCTGCCCTCAGGCACACCTGCAGTCAGATTAATTCCCTTAGAAACTAGTGAATATATGCCTGAAAAGCAATCACAAATTCACAGCCACAGGTGTTCTATTATGCTTGTTGCTGAGTAAGGGGACAAGGTGTAATTTTGTTGTTAACTTCATAGTCTAGAGGATCACATCTCTAGAAATATTGGCCCTGTGAATTTTAATTATACCTAAGACATAATTATGTGGTTTATGAAGTACAAAAGCAATTTCCTTTTTCCCAACCTTTTTTTTTTTAAATCATATGATATTTATTTGCAGATAGACATTGTTCTTTCCAACAACCAAAGCTTAATTCTAAGATAGATGATCAGTGAGGAGTGTATTAAAACCCACCTGGGAGTACAATTTGACTTACCAAGTACTCTTATTGCCAGAGTATAGATACCAAGTGCAAATGATTTCAAGTGGGGTTTAATGCATCTAAAAACAATAATAAAAGAGGTGTTAGCTAGACACAAAGCATCAAGTGTATATAACTAGAACAAAAATAGAAAGCAAGGGAAAGGAAAAAAATGTGATCTTTTCCTCCTTAATGTCATGGACTTTAACCAAATTGGAGAAATGTGTAAAAAAGGTGATAAAACCAGGATGGCATGTAGGAATTCTGAACATCTATATTCAACATCACATTTTAAGATGGTTGTGGATTTTCAGATGATATCAGCACTTAGATATTACTAACATAGGACAAGAAAATTGGTAGTGAAATCATGCACAGTCATTCTATTCAGTGTAAATCGGAAAAACTAGAGTCCTCCTAAACAAATCTGAGGGCACTGAAAGCAAAAAAGTGGAAAATAAAACCAATAGCTGGATATCTGATATGTGTTTCATAGGGTTTACATCCTGCAAAAAAATATTCTCTTTCAGATAAAAAAAAATTGTTTTATTATTTGTATTGTCTTTGCATGGAAATAGGAGTCCTTTTGTGATCCT
>CM067566.1:0-237500 GCA_034336665.1 Luscinia megarhynchos
TTCTCTTATGCTTTTTTTTCACTTTAAACAGTTTAAAAATCACGAGGAGGTAAGCGAAGAACCTGCTGTGCCACTGGATTCTGTATTTACCACTTTGCTAAAGAGAGCCTATGTGAGAGGAAGCATGTGCTGTTATACCTGAAATCCGCAGTGAAGAACTTCAGCAGTGTAAGAGCAATATTGTAATAATATTGTGGTTATATTTGCTTTATTTTCATGTAGAAGGTACAAGTGACTTAGCTGTTAAAACTTAGGTTCCAGTTCTGTAGCTTTTTTTTCTGTACTTGTCTCTGAGGCTACACAGCACCATACAAAACTGCATGTAATTTGTAAACAAATGCCAGTTATTATTGAGGAGCCTGGGATTTACTTTGCATGGGTTACCTTGCTGATCAGTGTGAGTGCAAATAAACTCGAGATTTTAATCCAGCTCCTGGGTCTCCCTAAGGAGCCTTTGCAGAGAGTAAAATTCACTGGCCTGTGTACCTCCAAATGTCACAGTATAAATGAAATTCTATCACTATTTGGCAACTTGACACTTCTCTTAGAATTGGATTTCTACATAGGGAAGTGGTTCCTTCCCCCAGAAGAGGTTGTAATCTAAGTAGTTCTTAGTTAACTCCTATTCCTTAGTTGTGTAATTACCCTTCTGCTCCCATCCTCCTCTTTTCTACACTTCCAAGATGTCTTTATTTTCATAGCTTGGTAAAACTTTGGGTCCTCAACTTGTTGACCTCTGTGTGGACCTGCTGAGCATCTTGTTGTGCCGGGGCAATCAAAGCTGGAGCCAGCAGGAACAGGAGGAGCATCAGGCTGATGGGATCTCTTCATGGATGAGGAGCCTCTGATGACAGAAGTGTCTTCAAATGACAAGGTACCAAATCCCTGCATACAGAGGTACCTGTTAGTAAACTTGGATTTGGCTGATTCTCTAGGGAATAGTTTTGCTGATCAGAGAGGTGTTGTTAAGCTCTTGGAGGAGAATTTAGGAAGGTAGAGCGTGAGGTTGCTAAACTACTGTCTGGAGATGTGACCCAGCTGCATCACCCACAGTCCCACCCCTGAGCTGGAACACGGTCAGGAGAAGTCCCAAATGAGATCACATTTGCAGAAAAAAATGTATTCCCTCAGCCCTGTGTAAAGCCTTATTGAAAATTATCTACTTGAGGAGGGAATTTTTCCTCCTTTCATCTGTTCTGTGAATTTGTGGAGATTAGAGTGTGTTGATGAACCCCAGAATACTCAGTTTTCCTCTGCAGACAAACTCGGACATGTCCAGAGTGTTTAGTATAACAGCATAAATCCCACAGCATAAATGTTGGGAGAATGATATTTATGTGCTTGGATTCATATATATTTTTGGTCTTCTGGCCAGCTAGTAGACAATTTCATGTTCAATAATTGTAACTGACAGGCTGCGGAAAATAGGCAGTTAATGAGCTTATTTTTTACCCTGCATCGTTATTATCCATTCAGTGATACTGTTACCTCTGTTTGTTACAGACCCTGGAGGATACACTCACCTTGATTTTCAGACATCCTACACTGGAGAGCAGCTTCCTGTATGGTTTCAGCCGACCTTCCGCAGGTAAAGGCATGCTGAGCCCTGCCAGTGATGCAGGAGGCCACATTCCCTGTTCAGGATCTGCTGGCCTTAAGGGCTGGCCATGTTCACACCACAGATAAAGGTGATAAGACCTGGATGTCTGACCTCTTGTCTTGGAAGTACCTCTGCAGCACTAAAGGTGAAGAGCTGTTCTAAGGCTTGCCTGTTAGATTGAAGCCAAGTGCTCTTACGGTTACTGCTACCCAGATTTCTCTTTTGAAGCCCTTGCTTAATCCTTAGTGCATGTGGAAATCTGTCATTGTGCTTCTCCTGGTTTAGTACAGGAGATAAAACCTTTTGCTCAGGCAAGGATAGAAGAGTGTCTGGAGCGTGCAATGCCACAGCCAGATGGTTTTTGCAGAAACTGAGCTTTCACTTTTGCAGAGTCCAAAAATTTTATTTCTGAAACAAATCTTCAGCTGTGGGCTGGCTGCAGTAATGCTCTCCCAAGCTGGCTGTCCAGAACTTTCTAAACCCACAGCAGCATTACAGCTATGGACAAGTGTGTTAAATTCTCTACCAGCAAAGGATGAGTTAGGATTCAACTGGATAAAACAGGACCACTTGAATTTCATTTCTCTTGTTGTCCAGAAATGTAAATAGCAAAGGAAATGGGCTGACTGGGGCTGTAGCTCTACCTGCAAGGTCAAGCAGTGATAAGACCTTGTCAGCACCCTGGGAAGTAGCAGATGGGTAAAGAAGTGAGCCCCTCTGGAGCACTTCTGTGTAACAGATTAGCAGCTGCTGTAGCATCGTTTCCTACAAACTGAGTAGTCTGGGCCTGGAATAGAAAGTGATTTGGGATTAGTGTGTTGTTAATTAACAGCTGCAGCTGGTGGAACCTGTGCCCTCTGCTCTCCCAGCAGTTGTCTCGGCTGTCACACCTGTCCTGAGGAAAGCCCTGTGGAAGGAGCTCTGCACTGGGATCCAGGACACTGGAGCATCACACGAGGCCTCCGTGAAACTGCAAATTCTTTCTAAGTTGTTGCCACCTTTGGAAAGCAAAGGGCTGCACAGTGTAATGGACCTGCTTCCTGCTGCTCTTTCTTGCTCTCTCCCTCTGTTTCTCTAACTCTATTTTCCTCTATTTCTTTTACTCACCCTCTGTTCCTCTATTTCCCTCTCTTTCTCTCTCCCTCTGTTTCCCTAACTCAATTTCTCTCTCTTTCTCTCCCCTCTGTTCCTCTAACTCTCTTTCCTCTATTTCTTTCTGTCCCCTCAGTTTCTCTAACTCTATTTCTTTCTCTCTCTCTGTTTCCTCTAACTCTACTTCCCTCTCACTGTATTTCCCCCTATTTCTTGCTCTAACTCTTTCTTTCTCTGTCTCTCTTCCTCTATTTCCCTTTCTCTTAATTAAAAATTTTTTAAAAACTTTTAAACATTTAAATAAAAAAATTTACCTCCTGGGAGCCTGAAATTTTCTTCTGCTGCACCAAACATATAGTGTTTTTTCTTCTGTTTATATATATTATATAGGGACCCTAATGAGCAGCCCTGCCCCCAGGAAGGGAGGCCACGCCCCCAGGGCGAACCCACGCCCACTGGCAATGAGGCCACGCCCCCAGGAAGAAGCCCTGCTCACCCCAGAAGGAGGCCATGCCCACCAGTGAGGCGGCGGCTACACGCCCCCCCCCCGGGGAGAAGTCCTGCCCATTGGGGAGGAGCCCACTCCCCCCGGAAAGAGGCCCCACCCACCAGGGAAGGAGCCCTGATGAAAAAAGCCCCGCCCACTCAGAAGGGAGGCAATGCCCACTGGGGAGGAGGCCCCCCCAGAAGCCCCACCCACCCGAGAAGAGGTCACGCCCATCGGGGAAGAGACCACGCCCCCCGGCGGCAGCTCTGCCCACCGGTGAAGCCACGCCCCCTGCGTGGAAGCCCCGCCTACCCGGGAATGGGCCATGCCCACTGGTGAGGAAGTCACGTCCCCTGCGGGAGAAGCCCCGCCCACAGGGGGAGGCAGCCACGCTCCAGGAGAAGCCAAGCCCATTCAGAAAGAGAGATTCTGCCTACCGGGGAGGAGGCCACGCCCCCATGGAGAAGCCACGCCTGCCGGTGAGGAGGGCACGCCTTCCCAGGAGAACCCCGCCCACCAGTGAGGAGGTTCTGCCCCCAGGGGAGAGGCCCCGCCCATAAGAAGGCGCAAGGCGGCAGCACTGCCATTGCCGGCTCGGGGGCGGCTGCAGTACCGCGCTGTGCCCACAAGGCGGCAGCACTGCCATTGCCGGCTCGGGGGCTGGCTGCAGTACCGCGCTGTGCCCACAGGGCGGCAGCACTGCCATTGCCGGCTCGGGGCTGGCTGCAGTACCGCGCTGTGCCCACAGGGCGGCAGCACTGCGCCGAGCTCAGCCCGGGGCTCCGGGTCTTTAGGGACAGAGAGAGAAGCGAAGGCAAAAGCAACGAGTCCCATCCCTTCAAAAAATACTCCTAAATGAATGCCCCAAAAAAACCCCGACCAAAACTAAAAGAACCCCTGTCTATAACCAAATAATAATAAAAAAACCCCTTTAAATAAAAATATATTTATTCATTTTTAATTTATATTCATATTTATAATCTATATATATATTATATATTCAATTAAGATTGTATTATAACCTATATACAATATTATTTTTATTATTTATTGTACACATAATCTTTATATTGCTAAAATTAATTTCTATTTTATGTATATCTATATCTTTATATATTATATATGTGTATGTTTCTAATTTTATTTATTTAATATCTCCACCTCTAACCAAATACAAACAAACAAACCCTTTATTTTAAACTATATTGAAATGTTTCTATTTATATTTTTCTTATTTATATCTGGAATTCATATACCTATACTATGAATATATTATAACATAAGAATATATATATTATTTATATCCTACATATATATTTATCTATATATTTACATATATTTATATATGCATATATACTTCTAATTTTATATGTCTTTATATACTTATTGTATATTTGTATATTTATTTTGCTTACATTATTTATAAAAAAACATCTGCCTTTGCCAAATAAAACCCATAAAATTTTTATTTTAAACTATATTTAGGTGGTTTTTATATTTCTATTTTTCCTATATTCTACACCCAGCCCTCCCTGGGAATGTTCTGGCACCCTTGGGTCCCTCTGGGGGAGGGCACCCGGCACGACTCTCCCATTCTCCACTCACCTGCTCCTTCACCGCAGCGTGGCTCCCTCGCCCGGGACCTTGGGGTACCCCAAATGACACGGGAGCCCCCGAGCCTGCACCCCCTCCCCACCTCAGCCTTTTTTCCTCACCCCCAAAGAAGACACAGAACGACTCCAACTGCCCCCGGCAGGAGCACGGCACTTTATTCGAACACTTCCCACGGTCCATCCCCCCCAAAAAGGGACTCTGCTAACACAAGGACGTGGGGGACAGCCCCCAGAAGGGCTGAAGTTCCTTCTCAGCCCCGCAGACACCGGCAACAAGAGGCAGAAAGAGGGAGTGCCAGCAGAGAGGACACAGCAAGAAAATGAAGATCAAGGTGCAGGATGAAATGGAAAAAAATAAAAAAACCAAAAACCAAAAACACCTGGGATGGTGAATGGGCCGCACACAGAGAGGGATTAAAAAAGAACAGGGACAACAAACGGGACACACCCATGGGAACCAAGGGCACGGGGAGCTCCACAGAGCCACAGAGAATAGAACAGGAACACGAGTGAGACACGGAGAAGGACGCAGAAAGAGACACAGTGCCAAACACACAGCAAGGACTGAGGGATACAGAGACAAAGAGGCAAACAAGTAGCCGCAGAGGAAACGACCACGGCACGTGCCGGGGCGGGCAAAGAGCAGCACAGGGACAGAGACAGAGAGGCACGGCCGGCAGGACAGAGGCTCACCAAGAGAGGGGACGGGCAGGGAGGAGCACTGGCCAGCAGCCAGACTGGGCAGGGCTCCTTTAGCACAGGAATGTTTACAGGTAAAAGCAATTCCCTCCTTTGCATCTCGTTTTAATTTAACCTCCCGCCACAACTCAATTCATACCACGAGGAATGTGTGGTCCTGCCTTTTCCCTGTACAGTGTTTGTACAGAGGACCTGGGCTCAGCAGGCACTCGTGACTCACTGACTAAATCCTGGTTTACATTCCAAAGGTTCTCCTTCTGGCACTGCACGTTTGCAGATCTGGGCTGGCATGTTCGACTCCCCTCACGGCCACAGTCAAGAACAATTGATCAGACTTTGCAGAGAATTCCCATTAAAACTCAGGTATAATCAGTGAGCAGAAAATCCTTTGGGGTTCAGTTCCATCTCTCACCTCTTCCAAGTGGAGGGAAGATGGTCTTTTGTCACACACCACAGCAGCAGTGACAGATAAGGGCTTTTTTTTTAATTTAATAAAAGAGGAATAAAAATAAACCATAATATAAATGTCTCCATAATATAAATGTCCAAAACCTATTAAAGCTTTTTCAAAACCAAAGAAGACCATCATGATTCCTGAGTTCAGTCTTCTATTCATACTGGTTTTGCTATCATGAAATCAATCAGGTTCTTTTAAGAAATAGTAAATCATCATGACTAAACCTCTGACTCCCTCATTATTTGCACTTACAGCCCCTTGTAGAAAGCTCTGTAGCCTTTTTTCCCATACTACACTGGAGAGAGGATGGACATTAATGACACAGACATACACAAACAGTCTTTCTGGTTCTTCAAAAAGTTTAAAAAGCCTGTAATAAAAATGATATAAAGTGATATTGTGTCTCAGACTGTTCAAGAAAAGGGAAAGTGGAGCTTTAATGTCCCACTGAGAGATGTTGAATAAATCTTCCCCATGAGTTTGCACACAGTAATAAAATCTTTTTGTCCAAACAAAAATAAGATTTTTTGACCAAACAAGTTAGGTCTGTATGAGAACAGCTCAGGAGGCTTTCAGGGCTCACAGTGAGGATGGCAGAGCACAGAATGTTAAAGATGAAGAGTTAGTGCCCTCAATTAATGCCCTGACGTAGCCAAATCTTTTTACAAAGAGACGTAATAGTTTCTTCTCCTTGTTTCCGAGTTCCCAAGGCATCCTGCAATTCATCACCTGCACTAGTGCAGACCAACCTGACGTGGGTCAGTAACATATCTGGCTGCTGAGCTCCGAGCCACACGTCCCTGACGTAAATGGAAGTCAGGAACACACAAACAGCTATGGGAGAAACATCAGAGAAAAATCAGAAGAGCTATTCTTCTATTTCCACACAAAGCCAAGCTGTTTACCTCCAGGACTATGTTTCAAAATAGTTCCCCATGGATGGAAAACGTGCAGTGCCTTTGTCATAAAAATCATAAATCATAAAAAGAGTTCAGTTCTTCATAACCTTCCCATTTATATGTCTCCTAGTAGGAACCATGGACCAGGATGCTGCCTTAGAGGCCTGTCCAGGGAGATCACAGACAGAGGCTCGAGTTGGGGGAATGCTTTTCTGCATCTGTCTGCCCACATCAGGACAATTCTGCATGAGTAATGAAAAAGAGAAGGGTTCTTCATTTTTTTCTCTGTTCTGAGTGAATGTTCTGCACTATCAGCTTGAGCTGTTACCAGCATCACCTTAGTGGTTACTTAAGTGCTTCACACGTGGCTGAACAGCTCTATCAGGATACCACAGAGCCCTGAGCCCTGTCAAGATACCAGCCTTGTTGCTATGGCAGGGGAGAAGTGGTTCAAGTTTAAGCAGTGGTGCATGGATTTTAAGGACCCTCAGATTGTCTCAATGGGCTACAGCTTGGGGCTGAAGGTATCCTGTGGGTTTGCAGGGGCAGGATGGTGCAGCCACTGACATCTCCAGTAAAACAGGGCTTCACCAGTTGCTCCAGCAATCTCTCCACCCAGATTCTGCAGGACTTTTGCCTGGGAAAAATAATTTGGCTTGAATTTGTAAATAGTCTGGAATCTTGATTTTGGCAAATTTATCCTTGCTGAGAAAGCTTCTCCTGGCTCCATTACAGCTTCTGGAAGCTGGGCTGCTCCAAATGCTGTCATGGGGAGCTGCAAAGCCTCCTCTGAGCAGTGTGGAAGGAGAGCCCTGTGGCTTGGATGGGGCTTCTCACCACAGGGAGGTTGGAGCCAAACCACTTGGAGAGCTCAGAAGATCTGCTCAGTTGGAAGGTGCTACAGATCCAACCTAATGAGTGATAGACAGGGTGATTATACCCAGCTCCAAAAGGGAACTCAGAATGGGATGATGTGGAGCTGACAAGAAGGCCACTGGCCCCAGGGCTGTGCCAGCTCTGGGGTGGCAGCAGGGCCAGGGCAGTGCCCTTGTCCCCTGTGCTGGCCCTGCTGGGGCAGCTCTGAGAGCCCTGGAGGGGCTGGAGCGTGTCCAGGGAAGGGAACAGAGCTGGGAAAGGGCTGGAGAACTCCTGAGGAGCTGGGAAGGGGCTGGAGAATTCCTAAGAGAAATGAGAAGGAGCTGGAGAATTCCTGAGGAGCTGGGAAGGGGCTCAGCTGGAGAAAAGAAGGCTCAGGGGGGACCTTGTGGCTCTGCACAACTCCCTGCCAGGAGGGGACAGCTGGGGGGATTTGGGATCTGGGAACAGGGACAGGGACAGGGACAGGAGGAGAGGGAATGGCCTTAGGCTGGGCCAGGGGAGGCTCAGGGTGGATATTGGGAAAATTAGGAACAGAGTTGTCCATCCCTGGCACAGACTGCCCAGGGCAGTGATCTGCGTCCCTGGGGAGATTTAAAAGCCATGCGGATGTGGCACTTGGGGACATGGCTTTGTGGTGATCCTGGCAGTACTGGGGTGGAAGTTAAACTCAATGGTCTTGGAGTGCTTTCAGACTTAAATGAGTCTGTTGTTCTATGGCTTGTGACAGGAGCACATCCTGGAGAAAGCCCTGGCAATTGGGACGTGATTCCACAGTTCTTCGGGAAAAGGACTTGCTGCATGGAGAGGTCTCTGGGACGGAGCAGAGGTGGTGTTGGCAGCAGTGCCTGCACAGCAGCAGAGTGGTGGCAGCGGGGTTTGCAGAGCAGCCAGGAGATGGAGCCCACATACAAGAAACCACAGATTCCAACCTCCTGCAATGGTCAGGGACAACTTCTGCTGTTCCAGGTGCTCCAAGCCCCATCCAGCCTGGCCCTGGACACTACCAGGGATCCAGGGGCAGCCACAGCAAATCTGGGCAACCTGTGTCAGGGCCTTACAGCCTCACAGGGAGGAATTCCTTCCCAAAATCCCATGCTCTCTGGCAGTGGGAAGCCGTTCTCCTTTGTCCTGGGCCTCCATCCCTTGTCCAAAGTCCCTCTCCAACTTTCTTGTAAACCCCCTTTTAGGCATTCAGTCTGATCTCACATCTACCTGTCCATTTTGAATGCAGACTTTCAGCCTGGTGTGGGGGTGCTCTGGTGAGGGGCAGCCCTGGGCATCCCCACATAAGGGGGTTTGCAGAATGGGTCATCCCTTCTCTCCATCTTCTCAAGGGCAAAGAGCCACTGATGACCTTTTCTTGTTGAAAGACTGTCACATGCATGCAATGACCCAAATGCAGCCCCTTGCACAGGCCATGGGTGGGCTCAGCTCACACATCTGGTCTGAGTAAAGGGACACGTGCAGCTCTTGAGACAAAATAGAGAGTCTATGCTGTGTGGTCACATCTCCCACTTGTGATAAGAGGGCTGGCTTTGGGACAGACCTTGTCACAAAACCAGTGGAAAAAAGGGGAACAGCACCATTCCTCAGAGTCCATATGTGGTTTGCAGCCTCAGCCTGCAGTTTCTGGTCCAGCATGGCTGGAATGTTCCTTGTTGCTGTCACCTCCATAAAATACACCCAGGATTGCATTTGCCTGATTTTTCTCTGCCTCTGCTTTGTTTGCAGAAGCACAGTCTGGCTGTGGCTTTCACACAAACTAATTTCCTCCTCCTCCTTGAGAGGAATGAGGGATTTGTCTTTATAAACAAGTTGTGGGTCTGCTGGTAAATAAGACTAGTACTGAAAGATAAAAGGAACAATGAAGGATTCTACTGATTGATGAATAGAAAAAAAAGATATTTGCCTTTACAAACTGTAGGTTTGCTGATAAATGAAATTGGATATGAAAGATGAAAGAAACAATAGGGAAAAACCATGAATTCTATAAGAATTAAAAATTAAAAGGGATGGTTATACATTAGAGGGGAATCTTACGTATCACAGGGTTTAGGAAGGCTTGGGAAGTCTGTACCTCTCAAGTACCTCAGCCTATGGGGAAAGAGAGAGGGAAATGTAGAGGCTGCAAAAATAGGATAAAAGGCAGGCTGCAGCCTCCAAAATTTAGAGAGATCACAGGGGAATGCGCCATGGTCTCTCCTTTATTAGAATAAAGTAAAAGGACTCCTCTGTCTCCTTTTTAGACTTAAACCTCTGATGTTTGTGGCTTAATTTTCTTTACATCCTGAAAGGCTGGTTCACTCAACCCCCAGACAAGGTGTAGTGTCCCTCTGCTGTGACAAGCACACAGAAAAAAATTTTGAGCGGCCGTATCCTTTCCTCCTAGTTCAACAAGACACTCTGAGATACGGAAACAGAAAATCATCCCTGACCTTTAGATCACCTTTCCTGAGGAAGGCCCTAGCTATCTCTTACCGTGGCTAGAAACTCAGCTGCCTTGTCTCAGCATCTCAAGGCAGTTGGTCCTTCAGCCACAGAAGCAACGAAAGGGTGACCTCCCCTACAAGTGTGAGACCATGCTTGAGATGAAGCCATCTTTGTTTTATCATCCCTAACACGCTCATGCCTTCCTCTAGATAGCACTTTTTCTTGGCCGTTAGTTCTTCCTCATGATGTCAAGTGACCAAAGACAAGGAAAATCCTTTCCAGACCCCAAGGGCCTCACTTGGGCTTGTGGCCTGATCACTAATACCCCATTGAGCAAAAAGGATTCAGCAGTTGTTATTTTATATTTTCACAATAAAACAGTATTTTCTTGGTCTGGGACATCTGCCCAGTGCTATCAGATGCACTGCAGCAGAGCAGCAGGACCAGAATCCAGGACCCAAACTCCTCAACCCCCAATCCAGCCGTAACTATGATAGGCATCAGTGAAGTTTTTCAAGTCAGATCATGCACACCTCTTGCTCAGCTTCCCAAAGAGCTTCTCTCTTCACTGTGAGGATGTTCTGTGCAGAAAGGTGGGAGCAATGGGCTTATCCCCGCATATGAAACCCTGGTACACCAGCTCTGGTACAAAACATCTAGAGATTCCTGCTTCCCACAGCTCCCTGCGGGGAGGATTGCCCCAGCACATCCTGCCTGCCCGTGGGGCCCCCTGTTCATAATGTCCCTTTATAAGGCTTCACAAAGGCCTTCTTGGTTCATCTGCAGGCTGCTCCAAAAGGTTGCCAAGGCTGTCGTTGCAAACAATAAGGGGCCTGTGTTTGTAAGGCGGCTGCAGTCATAAATGCTTGTTTTTGTGACCTGCAAATGAAAATAGCTCCTTCTTTCTGCTGTGTCTTCAAGTCACCTCTCTGAGGGCTGGAGCAGTGTGGTGGCCATGGGGCTGCTGGGGGGAGTAAGCTCTCTCACTTTGCTGAGTCCTAGCTTTTTCTTGCTTGTGCAATCCAAGAGGTTCAAAGAACATCTGGCATCACCTGGAAATGCTCTTCATAATGTAATTTTGCCAAGTGATTCAGCAAGCTGGATGGAAATCCTGCTGGACTCCTTGGGATGTGGGTGTTCCCTAACCATGCCACCAAACCAGGCTCTTAGTGCCAGGAGACATCCCAGTGAAAGGATCTTGGAGGGTGCTTGAATACATGTCCCAGCTGATGCCAGAGTTGCACAGGCACGTGGAAAGCTGTATTTCTGCTCCGAAAATCGTTAATTCACCAAGCTGTGGAAAATTGGTGCCACCAAAAGAATTTGGGGTGTCCAAGGTTCTGCAGTACAGGGAGGTATTAAAAGGGCCTTGAAATGAATATATTTACTGTGCAAATGAATTTTAATTATAAATATAAAATAAATCACATATTAACTAAGAAATTCTTTCCTGTGAGGGTGGTGAGGCCCTGGCACAAGGTGCCCAGAGGCTGTCCTTGGATCCCTGGCAGTGTCCAAGGCCAGGCTGGATGGGGCTTGGAGAACCCTAGGACACTGGAAGGTGTCCCTGCCCATGGCAGGGGAATTGGAACTGGATAACTTTTAAATTCCCTTTCAACACAAACCATTCTGTGATGCTATGATTTCTTGGGCTAAGCCTCCCAGAGGCCAGAAGAAAAAAGGTCCTATGAAAGTCACATTTCTCCTTCTAACTTGAGCAGTTGTGTGCATTGTAAATTTGGAAAGCTCAGCATTATTTCATTTTTTAAGCCCAAAGATACTTTTGGGGTGGAACAGGAGGGGACTAGGTGTTGAACTAGATTTAAAAACCCTCATATCACAGTCAGACCAGTTTAAGAGCACAGAGAGCCAGGCCAGAGCCTGTCCAGTCTCAGATTCTTCTCTAATCTCAGTCTGTTCAGACACTTCCTTCCACCCCAAATCACTGTCCTATTTTGAAAGAAGTTGTTAAGAAAAATATTAAAAACCTTCACAGAGAATAGAGCTCAAAGCACCAGGCATGTGTCCCTTGGAAGTGAAGGTCTACATGTGTCCACCAAGGAGGTGATACAAGTGGTCTGGGCAGAAAAATGAAGTCTATACCACTCCATCGAGGACCTGAAAGCATGGGAACAGTTTGTGTGACTCAACATAGTGTCAAGGCTAAAATAATGCCTGATGAGTGCAAACCGCCTCAGGCATCCTCAACATGGAGGGAGGAGAACACAGAGAAATCCAGGCAGAGAATAAGGAGCTCATGCACACAAAGCATGCTCTGGCTTGCCAGACTTCCAGGAATCCAAATAAGCCCCACAGCCTGAGATGTGGTGACAGAACAGAGAAATGGGCCTAAATACTCAAAAAGAATTTAAAGAAAAGAGTTACAAGATGGTTGATATAGAACAAAACCCCATCAAAGGTTATACAGGTGGATAATTCCTCAGGACAAACTTGGTCCTCTATTGTGCTCCTTCTAAGGATCCAGATGAGCTCTTCTATTTCCACAGACATTCCTACATGGCCAGTGCATCAATTCCATATTTTCTGCTCTCCAGATTGCAGGTGGGCTTAGAAAGCTAGGAATATTTGAGAGAACTTGTCAAGAACTGGTTGTATACTAATAAATTTTTAAGTGGTCCTGTAAAGTCTTCGACTATCTTGGCAGTGGAAGGATGACAGACAGGACAGAGGAGTGACAGACTTCCTACAGATTCACAGTGAAGGGACAAGGTGCAATTTGGAAAAAGAAATCCAACTGGATATAAGGAAGGAAAAATGCACCATGAGGGTAACTGAAGAGATGAAGAGGAAGAGGTATTTTAGGAATCTGTGTAATGAGGTGAAACCACTGATCGGTGGTTTCAAGGCAGGCGTATGAAGGCCTGACCAACTTTCATCAACACCCTGTCTTGAATTGTTATTTGTACTGCACAGGTAGAAGTGTTGGGTTAATGTTTGGACTCAATGATCTTAGAGCTTTTTTCCAACCTAAGTGATTCCATGATTCTGAACCTGACCATATCATAACATATCTGATCACCAGAAAAAAGCCTGACCAAGAAGCTTTGCAGCTTTTTGAAGCAACCTAAAACTGGAGCAACTCTCTATGTTCATTTGCTAAATTAACAACATCTCTAGATAATTTCCTCCCAGCTTGCAGAGGACTTTCCCTTCAGAGCCTCTCTTCCATGCTGCCTTTGCCCTGTGGTCCATGAGAGGCCATTCCAGAGGACCACAATCTCTGGTGCATGGGGAAATATGGAGACAACAGACAGTCCCCCAGCCCTGACAGATTAATCATGCTGAGGAAATCCCAGCTCTGCAGCCAGAATGGTTTTCCTGGGACAAGGGAAGAGTTTCACCCTTGGACTTTGAGGGAACAGTACTGAGGCTGCTCAGACATGGAAAAGGCATTGCCTGGAGCTAGAAAATGTCCCGCTATCTGCATTGACTTTCTGCCAGACCATGAACTCGTGGTGGATTTATGATCAACAAAGAAAACCAAAACTAAGTTTACCTGCTAAAGCCTGGGAGAGTGGAGAACTCCACTCTGAGGGCAGAGAGATCTGGCGATGTAAAATTCATGAGCACATATTGCTGCACACTCCTCTGACCAACACTTCTCAATCCAGTATGTATTTTCCCTGTCTTGCTCCCTGAAGAGCAACATCATCTATTAATGATCCTAAATGGCTGAACATTTGCTTTTCTCCTAGTGAATGACAAACAAAACCAGATGACCCATGAATGAAAAATAAGGTAGTGACAGGCTCTGAGCAACATTGTTTGATGATAAAGAGATACTGTCATGGCAGGATTGTCCTACAATTAAAAAAATCAGTGTGTGGACTTGGCTTGCAGACTCAGCTCTTGAACAACCCTGATATGAGCTTAAATAAATCACTGCAAGAAATCATCAGGGCTAAGAATAGACCAGGATCCACAATGGCTGTGTGGTGAGTGAGCACTGTTCCCACCATGTGGTCATTAGCTTGGTGTGATGAGTTTAGTGGCCTCCCTAGACTAGACAAGCTACTTTGGCAAAGCTGTTGAGAGTAATTGCCTCAGTCACCAGTAATATCAGGAGGATTTGGGGATGGAGACCAAACCCCTCCCTCCATATGAAGGGAATGGTAAGAAGGCTGAGTGTGAGATGAACTGCTTGGACAGAGAATTGTTCTGCTGGCAAGTCCTCCAGGGCTTAATTCATATACACTGTAAACACATTTACATTGGGAATATTCCCCCTGACTCATAGCAAGGGGTGATGGGGTTTTGACATGGAGAAAAACCTCTGGCTTGCTGAGCTCAGATTGCATCAATCCATAACCATCTCTCTTGGACTGATTTGGCACAGAGAACTCAAAAAGAAATTGGAAAAATTTGTCTTCAGATCGTGCTGAATCCATAATTTTACTTCATTACTTTGTTAATTGCAGTACCTGAGGATTGTGGAAGAATATGGAGAATCAGTGGATTTACATTCTAGTCCTACTTGCAGGACTTTATTTTCTCCAGGTTTATTGAGATAGGAATATTTTTCTCAGGATTCAAGACATGGCTTTGATGCATAGTCAGCAGGAGAGGGACTAGGATGATATGATTCCTGGGCCTAAATTTTGAGCCACCTCAGACCCAAGCGGGGAGGTCATAGCTGATCATAGTGACCCAAAAAGTGCAGCTTGCCTTATCAGCCCCATGGTAAGGATGTCCTCTTCAGAGTGGTATGACCAGCTTGTCCTTTATGGTTGTAACTTCACATGTTGCTACAAGACCAGATAATATTATTAATAATCATTGAATGGTTGGAAAGGACCTTAAAGACTATCTCATTCCAACCTGTGCCATGGGCAGGGACACCTTCCACCAGACCAGGGTGCTCCAAGCCTCATCCAACATGGCTTGGGACACTTCCAGGGATGGGGCACTCACAGCCTCTCCAGGCAGCCTGTGTCAGGCCTCGCCAACCTCACACGGAAGAATTTCTTTCAAATATCCCATCTAACCCTGCCCTTTGCCAGTGTGAAGCCATTCTCTTGTCCAAAGTCCCTCTCCAGCTCTCTTGAAGCCACTTCAGGCACTAGAAGGGATAGTAAGGTCTCCTTGAAGCCTTCTCTTCACCAAGCTGAACACCCCCAGCTCTCAGCCTGCTAATAATAACTAAGTTATTACAGCTACTTACAGTAACTAGTAAGAGAGGTCAGGCTGTTCTCACAGAGATAAATGCCTTCTTCCATATTAAGTATTCTCACCCAGGGAACCTTACAACCACTTCCTTTCAAGATGACAATCTCCTCCACCCAACTCACTAATGGGAAAGGTCTTTATTAACCCTCTGAAAATCTCAGCCCCTGACTCACAAATTGTTCTTTGCAGCTGTGTCCTAAATCTGGGCTCATCAAGTCCTAACAGTCAGTGCAGCCCAGCTGGGAGACAGGATAAATATCCCATCATTTATATCACATTTCCTAGCTCCCACAGTTGAGACTAGGCTATTAGGAGATGCTGCTTTAAGAGGGGAAGCATGAGGAAAAATTGCTTAGGGAGATAGAGGGAATAACAAGGAGGAAATAGCAGCACAAGGTCCTGCTGGCATTGCCATCCTGAACATAGGCACAGATAACAGCCCTATGCATGCTGGGGATAAATCCCATCTGTGGCTGCCTGGATGTGAGACTGGATGTAAGGAACACGGATGTAAGGACAGCAGTCAGGAATTGCATCCTTTTAGCTGTGCTAGGACATTGGGCTAATGTACAAGAACATTTCCAGTGAGATGCTATAGGAGGTTTCTCAGCGTGTACCAGGAATGGTGTGGTCAGCAGGAGCAGGGAGGTCACTCTTCCCCTGTACTCGGCACTGGTGAGGCAAAACCTTGAGTGCTGCGTCCAGCTCTGGTCCCCTCAGTTTAGGAAGGATGTTGAGAGGCTTGAAGTTGTCCAGAAAGGAGCAACAAGGCTGGTGAAGGGCCTTTAGGGGAGACCTCACCACCCTCCGCAACTGCGAGAAAATAAATTGTAGCCTGATAGCCTGATGGGGGTAGGTCTCTTCTCACAGGTGACCAGTGACAGGATGAGAGGTCACAGCCTCAAGCTGTGCCAGGGGAAGTTTAGGCTAGATATTAGCTGATAAAAATTCTCCACAGAAAAAGTGGTTTAACATTGGAATGGACTGCCCCAGGGTAGGAGTGGAGTCACCATCACTGGAGGTGTTTAGAAAAATACTTGATGAGGCACATTTAGTGCCATGGTTTAGCTGATAAAGTAAGGTTAGGTCACAGGTTGGACTGGATAATCTCAAAGGTTCATGCCTACTTAGTTTATTCTGTGATTCTATGATAATACTTGATACCTTCCCTGGCAGTGTCCAAGGCCAGGCTGGAAGGAGCTTGGAGCAACCTAGGAGAGTGGAAGGTGTTCCTGCCCATGGCAGTGGGGTGGAACGAGATGGTCCCTTCCAACTCAAACCATTCTGTGATTGCTTGATCATTCTATGATTCTGGTGGTCAAGAATGCCAAGGGTGGTGTGGGAGCTGGAGATCTGGAGAATGGATCACCAACGCTTGCAGAGAGTCAGGGCTGGGAGAAACATATTAAGAAGATCTCCAATAAAAATAATTCTAAAAACCCCAAATGCCAAGTCTTGTATTAATTATATATTATAATTCCAAGTCTTGTATTAATCCTGCATTGAGCTTCCAAAATTCCTGACTCCAGGTTAGGAGAGAGTTAAGAGAAAGCTCTGAGCTCTCTGATTGCATGGGAGGCTCCCAAGGATGAGCTGAAATCTCCCTGAAAGGCATCCTACCCTTTTAACCAGACTCAAAACAGAATGTCTCTCATCATTGAAGTCAATTCTTCCAGGATGGCAAGGAGGGGCATTTTCATGGCTGATTAGCTCTGCAGAGCTCAGGCCAATTCAGCTGTTATGGGCAGATATATTGTGCTCCTGTCTTGCAGTAGCCAGCCTGTTTGCTGGAGTGGGGAATCGCTCGGAGCAGAACACACTGCACCAAAAATCCTACACTGGGGACTGAAGAATGACAAAGCTGCAAAGCCAGATCTCAAAGCCTGTGTGCTGTCCTGACAGTGTTTATATGTCAGATCATAGAATCATACAGTCACAGGACAGTTTGGGTTAGAAGGAACCTTAAAACTTATTGAGTTCCAACCTCCTGCCATGGGCAGGAACACTTTCCAGTGTCCCAGGCTGCTCCAGGCCCTGTCTTGCCTGGCCTTGGACACTTCCAGGGATGAGGCAGCCACAGCTTCTCTGGGCATGCTGTGCCACGGCCTCCCCACCCTCACAGGAGAGAATCTGTCTGCATTCAACTAGAGCTGAGCCAAGAGCTGAGACGGCTGAATGCTGGGAGTGGGCAGGGAAGTGAGGCACACGGATGCAGAAAGGAGATAGTCAGATGCTCTGCTGTGGAAACCCAAGTCTGATTTCACTAAGCTTTCCTTTTCATTTTCTTCTTCTCTTCTGACTATGCCAGAAAGAAACCAAATCCCTTACAATGAATTTTTACCTTACCTCCCTAGAGCACTTCCCATTCAGAAGCAGCTGAGTGCATTTTGGGAAAGCCAAGCAGCCAGCAGCCAGCAGCTGTGAGGCTGTGGATATAGTGAGAGCCAATGCCCTCTCAAGGGTGTTTCCTGGTGAAAAGGCTTTGTTCCCACTAGATCATGCACTTGATTTAAATGTTGCACAAATATCCTGCAATGATAAACTGCTGGAACTTGTCTGTGCCCGGGGTCAGCTGGGGAAGGGAAAGCGCCAGGCACAGAGGGGACGGTCTCCTGAGTGCAAAATGGGAGATTTCTGGATACTTGAGGGGCTCTAGCCTGGCTTTTGCAAGCTGGAAAGCAAAGAAGGTTGCTGGGGCTGTAGGCAGCTGGTGCTAGCTGGAGTGGAGTGCAGTGTGCTCCTGCTAGCACCAGGAAACTGGGATATATCAGAGATTACCAGGAGGAGATGGGAAAGTACAGGGCTTTATCCTTTGTCTGCAAGACCTCTGTCATCTGAGAGTTGGATGCCAAAAGTAGATTTATAAGGTAAGCCATGGGACTGTGATGCATTGTGCCAAGGGCAAGTGAGCTGCAGCCTTCATAAAATCATGGAATGATTTGGGTTGGAAAGGACCTTAAAGACCATCCAGTTCTGAGGCCCAGCCATGGGCATCATGTTCCACTAGAACAGGCTGCTCCAGGCCCTGTCCAGACTGACCTTGGGCAATCCCAGGGATGGAGCAGCTCTCTAAACAACCTGTGCCAGGGGCACACCATCCTTACAGTAAAGAACTTCTTCCTAATATTTAACCTGGGAAAGTTACTTGTGGGTTTGATCCAGGCATTTGGTGCAGAAACTAGTGATGCCAGGGGGATGGACAAGTCCTCTGCATAATTACAGAAGATGTGAGGGACAGAGAAGATGTCTGGGAGCATCTGTGAATTCGAGGTGCTGACAGAGCTTGGGGATGCTCTCTGTGAATTTGCTCACATGTAACTTGGTTTAACTCAGCAGTGAAGAAGCTGGAAAGCAGAGGACTTGACAGGCCATTTTCTATCCCTCTGCAGGCTCTTAGTCCTGATTCTGTCTCCCTGTAGTGGAGACAGGCCAAAGCGAGGGTAATCTGAACTGTCTGCAGCTATCCCAACTTGGTGGCCTGTGTACAATGGCTTGGGCAGCATAAAACAGGTCAGAGCACCCCAGGTGCTCTCAGGGGTGAGGTTCTCAAGACTCACATATTAGAAACAGGTCCTCTGATTTGCAGACCTGCTGAGTAGCACCACTGGCACTGTGAAGAGAATTTCCAGTTAATATCTTGAGCCTTCCCAACAAGGTTTTGCATGGCCCCATCCCTTGAAATGTTCAAGGATAGGCTGGATGGGACTCTGAGTGACCTGATCTACTTAGTGGTATCCCTGCCCATGAGAGGGGGTTGAACCATATGTTCTTTAACTCCCTTCCAACCCAAACCATCCTGTGATTCTATGATTATAAGTGGTTTTCACTTCTGTACCTGGTCATCTTCACTGACTCTGGTTCAGTGGTTTCTCCACCCATCTGATGATGGCTTCCCTCTGGAGACAAGAGGTGACCAATGATTCATGAAACCCCATGGCTTCACCTCATGTGAAGTGTCCACCACTGTCTCCTAAGTGGAGTTTGAGCTCATGTAACAGATCTCAGTCTTGGATAACAAAGGCTAAAACAAGTTAATTATCTCAATGTCTACAAAGAGAGTTCATTTCCCTGAGAGTGCCTTGCTCTTGAGTCACCCCATCCACCCTCCTGCCTTGCCTCTTTATCAACCATCAGCACTTCCTAGGTAGAGAGGTGACTTGTATAGGATCACCTCCCACAAGGCAAATCCTCTAAAAACAAGCAGCCAAGCATTTAATTACCTTCACAGCAATTCTCATCCAAACACAAGAATCAGTTACCCCCTCTAAGCCTTTTTAATCCTTTTCCTCTAATATGAGATACCAGGCTGAGGAAAGTAACACCTGCAGTCCCAGTTCTTGGATGAGGTGATCCTCAGAAATTTCTGCAACTTTTCTAGCCATCAGACAGGAGTTTGTCATGCTCTAACTGGGACTGGGCAGAAGAAAGTAAAGATATTTTCATACCAGGAAAAAGACTATAGAAATGAGAATTATATATTTACATCCCTCACAAAACAGCTTTTGAACAAATTAAGGGCCCTGAGTAACCAGATCTAGTGAGTGGCATCCCTGCCCAGGGCAGGGGTTTGAAGCTAGGTGATCTTAAAGGCCCATTCCATGATTTTATGAAGTAACCCTTCTCCAGGGCAGGGTACTCCCTAAAATGCTTTCAGAAAGCACAGATCCCAGCATGGTACCTGTAGGCAAATTAGGGAGTTTGGAGTGTTAAAGATGTGGCAAATGATGCTGAAAAACAGTTTGCCTCTGGATATTTGCTGTAAAACACTTCCTCTCCACCTTTATTCTGACATTTTTATAAGCCAGTGTAAAAATGTTCATATTCAACAATGCTGTTGTGTTTATTTAAGTAACAACAATTGAGCTTGCAGGTATTTCCTGGAGAAAGCCTTCTGGTGAGGAATGTTCATGTTTTAACTGCTCATTAATCCTCCTGTGAACATCCTGGTTTGACACCATGGATATCGAGGCTGCTACACGATCATTGCTGAGACTATAATATGGTCACTTAATGGTAGGTTGCTATTTCTTAGCACTTAATTATGGCAAGGCTCTTGTTGTATGTTGTTAAAATTAGTCCTGCATGAAAATTCCCATTCTTTACCCCCTGGTTCCCACTCATAATTCTTCTCATCATGAGGTGAATTATTTTCCCCTCTTTCTCCTCATTCTTTACGTTGAGTTCTGTGTGCAGGTGAATCACCTCTTTCTTGCTATTTTGCCCCAAAGGTAATCCATTAATTTCTAAGCAAAAGGAGAGTAAAAGAGTAATAAAAGTAAAATGGGGCTTATTGTGAAAAAGAGACACTTTACATGGTCACGAGGTTTCTGTGTGAGCCCAAAGGTTGAAAGGTGATCTAAGGAGTTGGGTTATGTACAGCACCTCTCTGAGAGCATGTTGGTACTCCTCCATTGCTTCTGGGATCATCTTCCCAGCTCATCTCTCAAACACATTGGTCTTGTGACTCCATCCTTTCCCTGCTTCAGTCTGAGCCTGCATCAAGCAAAGTACCCTCTTTGCAACTGTCACTCTGTTCTCCATACAGCTGCAGCCTTTCACATCTCCCAGAATCTGAAATATTTGCCTTCTTTTTCTTTAAGTTGCTCCTCAATCTTGCCCGTGCACTGCCCCCCACAGTGCCTGGAAGGTCACCCCTTGCTGAAGTCTGCAAAAATCACAGCTCTTCAGTTCTATGCGGAGCTTTCCTCTCACCTTCTTTGCTTGGCTGCTCCAAGTCCTTCTTGCCACTTCGTTCTGCAGTTCCTGCAGAAAACAGTTTTTCTTTGTCTGACATCCTGCACACCAAATCTCTGAACTCAGCTGAGGCCTTCTGAGGAAAGTCCCACCTTTGGGACAGAGGCAATGCTATCCACAAAATAGCAAGCAATCCTTAGCCCATGCAGCACTTCTGGCCTGGCTCCAGAAAGGCCAACACCTCTTACTCATTGCTGGAGCACAGTTCAGCCAAGGAATGCATTTTCTTGGCTCTCCCTGACTGTTCAGGACTTCCAGTCTCTGCAGATCATTAGCAAATATGTTGGCCATATCAGCAGCTGAGGCTGTTGCTTCAAGGTGGGCATTATTGCATGTGCCTATTCGTATATTTATCTGTCAGTACTCAACACAAGCTGACTCACAGATTCCCAGATAAGGCTTCTATCCAATGTTATTTCTAAAACACACAGTCCTGTTGTAAAGATGCCCCTGGGGTGTGTCTCGTTGTGGAAGAGTCTGCTCTGTTTCCAATCTGCATTCTCAAACACAGCAGCAGCCAGTTTTGTGTGCTCAGGGTAGATCCTTTCAGCAGAGTCTGCACAAGACAGTTCCTCTTTTTCTAAACCAGCATTTCTTGTTCTGGCAGTTGTCTCATCATCTCCCAATAGTTGTGAACCTGCATGTGCAGCTGTGCTGAATTAAGGGTGGTTTTTTTCCCAATCTTTTGCCTCCCACCTTTCCTCCTTGTCTGTCTTTGCTCAGACTGGACACTCACACGATCATGCTGAGGAGAGCTCAAAGCAGTGGAAGAAATGTCAAAAAACCTTTCTATATTTATTTAATAGACCACAACATTTTACATTTAAGCCACATTTATTTAAACTGGGAAAAAAAAAAAAAAGGAAAGTTCTCCAGACCTTTCTGGATTATAACAGAAAAACTGTTTCCTCCCAAAGGATTCCACAGCAATCTCCTTGAGACAAATGTTCTGCTTCCTTGAACAGCTGCACAGGGCTTTTGCAGTAGCCATGACCCCAACTTGTGTCACAGAGCTGAGCTTTTCCAGCTCAACCTGGGACCTCAGAGATGTGAGACCCTCTGGGATTGTGAATGGGGTGGGAGTACAGTCAGCATCCAAGGCAACAGAATGGAACCAAAATATAGGAAGTCAGCCTCCATGAGCTGGTGATCCCTCCTTGCCTCTGACTCCATGAACTATCATAATTCCTACACAAAACAGTTGCATGGTAGCATCTGTTTCCTACTTTGTTCACTTCTCTCTCCCTTTCCTCACGACCCCTCTGCCCTTGCACCCAGATTTTGCAACTACTCACCCAGTGGGGCAAAGGCTGTTGCAGTCTGCTCCTAGCAGTTTATTCCTCCTCTCTGTGCCACCCAAAAACCATGCCCTGGCGGTACTCCTCCTGATGGAGTTACACTGTCTCTACCAAGGAAGGAAAAAACAAATTGGTTAAATCCCCTGTTAAACCCTGTTAATATGCAGGCATTTGCAGCTGTACTGCAGTTAAGTTGCATGAAACTATTAATCCTGATTTAGTGCTCAGAGGTGCTGACTAGTCATGCATCTTCAAGCCCCAAATATTTCTCCAAGATGGTTTGAGCTGCTTAGTGGAAGTGGAGAGGGTTGGAACGGGAGATTTCTTCCAACTTCAGTTTTTCAGTGATTCCACAGTTCTGCTTTCTTCATCCATAAGAATTCACTCCTGTATTTTGTGTTTTCTCTGTATGTCCATCCCCCTCTTTTAGCCATTTCCTACTCTCCAGTGCTATTCATGCAACCTCAAACAAAATATGTGCTTCAACACTGTTATTATCTTGGGCTCTATTATCCCAATTACACTTTGGCCAACTATTTTGGAGAGGTGTTTGGAGAACTGGTTTCAGTGTAAAATCAGTAACTCTCTACTGGTTTGGCCTGTTATGATAGGAGGAAGCAAATTGTGTTGATATAATCTAAAACCCAGATTCCTTGTGTGCTGTTTCAACAGACCACAAACCAGCCCCTGGGGAAGTTCCCCTCTTCTTCAGCTGGAGGCACCAGTTTAAACTACACATTCATCCCCTTCCACAGAAAGTCAGTGAGACCAGTCATTCTCTTAATGAGTCCATGTATAAAAGTTTGGATAAAGTGTAGTTTCATAAACTTTCTATAAATGTGAGGCTCTGTATCCCAGAGATTCCATGGCTAAGGAAACTAATTTAGCCCAAGGTGGCTGGACAACAGGGTTTGTATATGTTCTGCTAACACAGTCCCCAGCCAGTTATTAAGTTGATTAAACTAGCATAACTTCACCCAGGGAAGCCAGCAGCCCACCCAGGCCACTCTTACTACTGTATGCTGCTGCTCCAGTACTAATTTTACTTATAGAATCATAGAATCACAGAATGGTTTGAATTGGAAAGGCCCTTAAAAACCATCTCATTCCACCTCCTACCATGGGCAGGGTCACCTTCCACTAGACCATGTTGCTCCAGGCCCCAACAAACCTGGCCTTGAACACTTCCAGGGATGAGGCAGTGAAAGCTTCTGTGAGCAATTTCTTCCTAATATCCCATCTAACCTGCTCTATGGCAGTGGGAATCTGTTCCCCTTTTTCAGTCACTCCAGGCCATTTTTCAAGGTCCCACTCCATCTCTCTTGGAGCCCCTTAATTCACAGGATATTTGGAATTGGTCAGGTTGGAAGCAACTACAGCGGGTCATCTGGTCCAACTTCCCTGCTCTAAAAGGGTCATCCTAGAGTACATGGCACAGGATTGCACCCAGATGGTTCTTCAATATCTCCAGCAACTGGAGGTGCCTCAAAGGTCTCCCTGGAGCTTTCTCATCTCCAGTTTGAACAATCCCAACTCTCGCAGCCTGTCTCCAGAGCAGAGGTTGAAGTATTATACTATGAAAAAGGAGCAGCTCTCCTCTAGCTGATGGTATTCGACTGGTATGAATCTGGAGCTCCCTTCAGGCAAGCTCTTCCAGAGCTGGGCAGACAATGCTCTAAATCTTAGAGCTTTAAGGTACTGGTGTGCGGTGCAGTTTGCAGACACCTCAAATGCAAGACAACATAATGTAACACATAATTTCCATTCCTCAGCCATGGACATATAGATTCAATGCACTTCTGCTACCACAGCTCTACTGTGTCTGGCTGCAAACAAGCAAGGTGCAAGAAGCTTCAGGGGTGTTACCACTGAGGGGTTTGCATGAAGAACAATAAGCTTTGAGAAGCAACATACTACTGATGAAGTAGAGCCCATGTTACACTCAGGCATTTATCTTCTTGTAAATGTCAGGATGAGGGTATTTGTGCCTTCATAGAATAACAGAGTCATTAAGATTGGAAAAGTGCTCCAAGACCATTGAGTCCAACTGCCAGGGCACTGCCAGGGCCACCACTAAGCCATGCCCCCAAGTCCCACATCCACATGTCTTTTAAATCCCTCCAGGGATCGGACACTACCACTGCCCTGGGCAGCCTGTGCTAGGGCTGGACAATCCTTTCGATGAAGAAATTCTCCCTCATATCCAACTTGAGCCTCGCCTAGCACAGCTTGAGGTCACGTTTTCTTGTGCTGTCACTTGTTATTTGGGAAATGAGCCCAACCCCCACCTCGCTGCCCCCTCCTGTAAGGGAGTTGCAGAGTGTGAGAAGGTGCCACCTGAGCCTCCTTTTGCCCAGTCTGAGCACCCCTAGCTCCCTCAGCTGCTCCACATCAGACATGCTCCTGTTGCCTTTTGGAGCTGGAACAGAGATCACACAGAGTTAGTGGAAATAAAATGAGTATTTATTGAAAGGCCTTCAAAGGCCACACCCTGGCAGTAACAGTGCCACAGCGTGGCCCCTGCCCTGCCCGAGTGGCTCCAAGGTGGATGCAGAAGAGAGCTTGGTCACATGATTTTACATTTTTATAAACTTTAGTTCATTTACATACAGGAGTCAGCCATCCAATTAATAGTCTCAAATTGTAAGGTGTTATCCTCCTCTTCTCCTGGATGGCCCGCCCTCCTCTTCTCACGTTGTTTATACTTAGGGCCTAAAGTTTGAAGAAACTGTCCTTGAATCAATAGCTGGAATTGGACTATTTTGTCTTCACCACCCTAAGCACAACGGGACAGAACAGAAAGCTCCAAACTTAAGGCATCACTCCAGACCCTTCCCCAGCTCTCTTCCTTTTCCTGGACACGCTTTCAGAGTCTAACTTTTTGATGGTTTCTCTTTTCTGCAGCATGAAGTTCATGTTTCCTTCCAGTCCTGCTTGAGAGCTAAGGGGAGAGCTGGTAGACCAGCAGCACAGCACAGCACTGAAAGGCCATCAGCCCAAGCTCCGTGGAGCGGAGATGAGGAGCTCCAAGGCTGCTTTTATTGGGAACACTGAGGAGTCAACCATAGAAAGGATTTCGCACTCACTGGTTTTTTAACAGCATGTTTTTGTGTACAGCCTCATCAGGTCTTTGTCAGGAGTGGCTCTCCTGAGACATGCTGTCTTGTTAGCTTCAGCCAAGAGACAGGTGCCCAAGCAACAAGCCAGCCCTACTTCATCCCCTGGCCAGAACCGGGCATACATTCCAGCAGAGATTTTTGACAGGGAGTCACCAAAACAGCCCTGGAGCCCAAGGTTGGTGTCTCCTGCCACTGCTGTTTCCCTGTAGCCAGGGAAGGTGGTTAAGGCTTCAAGCACCTGAGAAAATGGAGCTCAATATCTTCTCCTAGAGAGTGAACACCATTCCGACATCTCTCCCAAGAACTGGAAGGAAGCAACTTGACATGTGAGCCAGAGGGGGAAGAGAGAGTGAACTGGTAATGGAATGGCACCCAGCAAAAGTTGGGTATTGTATAGGGTCTGTCTGTGCTGCAACTGGAAACACACCTGCATCCCTGGAGTGGTGCCTGACCTCCCCATAGTCCCTCTGATGGGGCCATGCCTGTTCCCAGGAAGTAAAAAATGCCACAGGAACAGCAATACCAGGGGCTGACTGGGGAAGGTGTTCCCACCCCAGATATGTGAGTCAGCCAGTGCTAGGCTGCGTGTCAAGGGCACGTTTCCTTGTAGCTGCCTTGGTGAGGGTTGGGCAGCACTGCTCAGCTCCCAACAGAAAGGGCTGAGGCAAGGAAGTGCTTCTGGAGCCTCTGCAAATGATCTGGGGAAGAAGAGAGCATGGGGAGGAACAAATGCAATAGCATGTCCTTCCCTTCCTCTTCCTCATCGGTAAATCTCTCTAAGGGAGGTGAGACCTTCTCAAACATATCGGCACCATCTGCCTGCCTGTCTGCACCCTCACGATGGTGTTTGCAGGGGCAGTCTTGCGCCCATTGTGGGGCTGCCAGGGCTCTTGCTCTACCAAACCACCATGGGCACCAGCTGCTCCCCCAGCCCCAACATCAGAGCAGGGAGTCACTGAGATCAGACACAGCAGAGATGCTTTTCCGTGAGAAAAGCAGAATGTCTAGTGTAGCCCTGAACAAGGTGCAGCCTGTCTTTGCTGTTTTGTTTGGGGTTTGGTTTTGAATATACAAAACTCTTTTGCCTCCATTTTTTCTGCCCAAGAACACCCTGAATAATGCCAGCAGCTCTTCTCTTTTCAGCCCCTTCCCCAAGAATGTGGGGATGGTCGCCTTATCCCAGGCTCCAGTGGTGCCTCTGAATGCCTTTTGTTATGCTCTTGCTGGGCTCTGTGATGGAAGGAAGGAGGGAGACAGAGCTGTTTATATAGCATCCAGGCTCTCCCCTGACTGCATCAAACTTGCTATTGTTGGTCAATGATCTTTCAATTACTTGCTGCACTTGGGACTTTGCTCCACGCTTGAAAAAAGGCTGATGTAGTTAACATGCTCCTTTCCAGAGAGCAGGTTGAAACCTGAATGATTCCTCTATGCAGAAGAGTTGCTTGCAACACAGACTTTCTTTTTATAAATACAGGGGTTTGAGCATGTAGTTGGCTTTTTCTGTGAAGCGAATTTACTATTCTGTGTTAGTTTTCAAAAAATGTCTGTCAGAGATGGCTCACTGAAATGTTTCTTCTGTTCCCAAGACACGCAAGTTACTTTCCTTTGACATTTTCTTTTTCCTTTGCCCTCTTTTTTCTTTATATAATATTTTGATTTTCATTGTTAAGGTGGAGGTTATCTCAAAATATGCCAGGACTTTGGAGGAGTGGTTTTACAGAGATTATGGCTCTGGGCTGGGAGCTACACTTCCCAGGTCTGGCCCTAACTTTAGTACCTAGTCTATATAAATCAACATTTTCCCAAACAGATACCTTGGTTTCATAGTTAACTAACTTGAGGCCATCAAATGCTGCTCTTCAGAGCCTACACATCTTCTCCCTAAAATCAGATGGAGATAAATGGGTTAAATCTTTCCATTAATCTCTTTCAAGACATGATCTAAAAATAGAAAATCTACAAGAAGGAGGCAGAGAAGATACACTGCAAGTAATTTGGCCACTGAGATGTTTTTTGCTGAACCTGGATGAATCCAGCAGCTTTCCTGATTCTACATATTATCTTTAATGTCCCTTCCAACTTAAAACATCCTATGATCTATGAAATACTTTTTATTTTGAATTACATGGAAAACCAAACCCCAAACTTTTGTAATCACAGAATTCTTCCTGGGCCCTGCACATAACCCAAGTCTACATGCAGTTTTCAGTGTCTCACTAACCACCGTGTCCTCAGCAGCTTTGGAAGAGTGCACTGTTCTTTATTTCTCTCCCAATTTCTGTGCTTCGATAAAGTTTTATTAATAGATTTCCCCTATCCTAAAAATCTAAAGCAATTGTGCAGATGTAGTTATTATTCTGCTATTCATCATTATTGTGCCTGCAAATCTCTCAGACCTTTGTTCTTGGTAGCACTTGAGTTACTATATTTCTGCCCTTATTAAGCACTTTTTCAAAGGACCTTTGGCCATCCACATCTAAATAAAGGAAAAAGAGAGGTCGAATTAGACCTCTAGTGAACTCTGAATTTATACCTAAATGTGCTTAATAATTGGATTTGTGTTGTCAAACATGCTCATAGCAGGATTTCCAGTTGGGTGGGTAGAAAATAGAGGGTTTCTTCCTGCCATTCTGACATTTGTATCAGCTTGGGAACTTGGGGTGGAAAAGCTCTTTGGTATGAGGGCGACTTGTACCAGTGTGAGGTCTGGGACAGGGTCAAGTGAATTGAAACAAAACAAGGGTGAGTTGTTTGCAGGAAATATGGAGAGGGGAAAAAAAAAAAATAAACAAGTCCTTCAAATGACCCAGAGAGTGTTTTCAAGGAAGAGTTGCGGTTGTTAGCTTGAAGAAGAGAAGTCTCCAGGGAGACCTTAGAGTACCGTCCAGTGCCCAAAGGGGTTACCAGAGAGCTGGAGACAAACCTTGAACAAGAACCTGGAATGACAAGACTAGGGAGAATGGCTTCCCACTGCCAGAGAGCAGGCTAGAGTAGATATTCTTCCCTGTGAGGATGGTGAGGCTTTAGTACGGCTTGTCTAGAGAGGCTGTGGCTGCCCCATCTCTGGGACTGTTCAAGGCCAGGTTGGACAGGGCTTGCAGCAGTCTGATCTAGTGGCCCCACTATGGCAGGGAGTGGAACAAGGTGGTCTTTCAACCTAAATCATTGTGGGATTTTACTATAAGGCCACCTGGCACTTTCTATGTGTAGAGTTGCCTCACACACCTCCACAGCAAACAAGCATCTTGAGTGAATACATTTTGGCTGGGCATGATTGTGTTTGGATTCAGACTTCACTGGTGCTGCAGAGGTGAAGCACTCAGAGGTGAAGGAAAGAGGAGTTTTGGGGAAAATTGAAGGACCTTCAACAGGACAAGGTGCAAGGTGCTGAGGATTTGGAAATGTGGGCAGAGATTGTAATGGGAGGAAACAACTGGTTGGGTGAGGAGTAGAAAAACTGGTGATGCTGGGTTACAAGATAATTGGAGAAAGTAGATTCCAGGCCCTTGGCTAGGGAGTTATTTCTGAAGTTCAGGACTCATGAGATGTGAGTTCATCTCAACAGCAGACAAAAAGCCTGTATGATGCAGCATTATGCTTATGGTTTTATGTGATTTTTGACCTCTGATATCACCATGACTTGATCTATTTTGATAAACATACCATTGAACCAGCCTCCTAGGGAAGATCCATTGTTTATGTGTTTGCGATACCCAGCTCAGTCATGATTCAGCCATCAGCACTGATGTTCTGACCTTATTAATATCAATGTAAATCTTCTTCATGCAGACATAATTTCACCCCAGAGGCCAATTCATTAATTAGCATATCCTGCTATCCTGTCATTGGGCATATGAAGTGGGTAGTAACTTGGCTTATATACAGAGCAAATATGTGCTGTGTAAATATGGATTCAACTGCACACATAACGACAACAGATGGGGCCATAAATGTTTGGCAGTAAAAGTGAACAGAGGTGAGTGTAACTCCTCATTCCAGACCTAATTCAGTGCTGGTGGTACTTGCTTGTTTGCTCGAAGTTTGCTTGTACTTGCTTGTGTATAGTTGTCCAAAATCAATGTCTATGGAAACGGCTGTTGAATTGGTTTTTTATTTTGCATACTTCATAAAGTTGTGTGAGTCAAAATATCATGGACAGAGTAGCCTGAGTGAGAAAGGATCCACAAGGATCAGTGAGTCCAACTCCTGGCTCCACACAGGACACCCCAGCAAACCCACCCTGTGCCTGAGAGCACTGCCCAAATGCTCCTGGAGCTCTGGCAGCCCTGGAGCCACCACAAACCCTGGGCAGCCTGCTCAGCATCCAACCACCCTCTGGGGGAAGGATCTCTTCCTAATAGTCACCTAAACCTTCCATGACACAGCTTCAGCCGTTCCCTTTGGTTCTGTCTCTGGTATCCAGAGAGCAGAGATCAGTCACTGAAGTGTTGCTTTGATGATATTATATTTTTAGCTGTGACACACAGGGCTCTTCCACCCCTCAAGGCAATCCCCTCCCTATGAGAAGTTTGCAAATACACCATTGTCCTGCTGTGCCTGTTGCCAGGAAAGGGGGTTTAAACCATTCTAATGCATCTATTATGAAACATTTTTGGATTTTGAAATAAAAATAGCCCAGTCAGAACTCTGGGCTAACTTAACTCCTCTTCTTTCAAACAATAATTCATGTCAGCAAGTTGCCTGTGAATATAAAACAAAACAAAAAAACCCACCAAAAACCAAACCAAACTAACAAACAAACAAAACCCCAAACCAAACCAAAACAAAAACCAACAAAAAACTCCAAAGCAAACAAACAAAAGAACACCCCCAAAAACAAAACAAAACAAAACAAAACAACAGCAACAATAACAACAAAAAAAACCCCAAACATTTTTTAACATCTTTTGCATGTTAAAATGAAACAGATTAAAGTTAATGTAACAGTAATTATCTCCTGCAGCTAGTATTTGATGGAGACAGTGCAAGGGAGGGCAGTGTGATCACTAATAAGATAAGGAAAGGACTTCTTCTCTTGTGCAACACTCACAGATATTACGCTTCCCCCAAGTATTTGAGACTTGCCACAGGCAGCTGATGAACACTCTGTTATCTGGGCTGTTGGTTTATTGTGATGCCAGAACTCTCTCTTCCTGTTTTCGTTCACTGGATGATCTTTCTTAACTCTTTTGTTAAGTGATTTAAAGTCTGCCCAATAAAAACCATTAACCACTGCACAGACCTAATAATTCCAGTTATCTGGTCAAAAAACTTTTGATTCCCCAACTGCAAAAACCTTTTGAATTGCTAATTTCCCAGGTTGCCAGGAAAGTTGTGGCTGCCCTGTCCCTGGAAGTGTTCAAGGCTAGGTTGGACAGCACTTGGAGGAATATGCTCTATGGGGTGGTGCCCCTGCCCATGTCAGGGGGTTAGAATGAGACATGCTTTGGGATCCCTTCCAACCCAAACCATTTTGTGATTCTGTGATTCTATGATTTTATGACTTTTAAGGAAGTACTGTTGGGAAAACAGTGGGGAGAGATCCAAGGATGGACAGCACCTCGCGCTTTATCTGCTTAGCTGGATAAAAACCCTGAGCACAGAAGCAGTTTGCTAAATCTGACACCAGTGAAGAGAAATTCAACTGCTATCTAGATGGGAACAATTTCTCCAAGTCTATTTGCACCCTTACCTAATGTTTTACTTTTTGTCTTTTGTGCAACAGCGAGCTATGCTTGGCAAGAAACGGGGGAGCAGATGTGAAAATATAAATACTGTTATCACTGGTAACTGTAAGTGAACACAAACAGATGCAAGGAAAAAACAAAGTAAAAGATGGGGATAATATTTGACAGTAGATGCCAACCCCAGCCCTGAGCTGGCTGTATCTGGCTAATCCATGCAGTGTTTTAGAGCCATGCCAGAAACGCTTCCACTGGTTGGAACCTTTTGGCATCACTTGGTGGGAGCAGCTTGTCCTGGCAGCACCTGCGTGACTGTGCTGGTTTTGGGTGACAAGGCTTTGATACGAGAGTGGCTCCCGTGAGGAGGTGCTGGAGCTTCCCTCCGTGTCTGATGGAGCTACGGAGGGTGTGGGGATGCAGAGATCCACCTGCATCTCAAGGACACCCCATGCCAGAGCATATGGATACCCGAAGGAGGCTGTGACCCCTTGGGAAGCCCACGCTGGAGCAGGGGGAGAGTGTGAGAAGTCCAACCCCTGAGGAGGAAGGAGCAACAATGTGTGAGGGACTCACCACAGCCCCTTTCCCTCTCCCCCTGTACCACTTAGAAGGAGGAGGTAGAGAATCAGGAGGGAAACTGAGTCTGGGAAGAAAGGAGGGGTGGAGGAAAAGTGATTTAAGATTTGGGTTTAGTTCTCATTGATCTACTCTGATTTGATTGGTTAAGCTGATTTCCTCAATCTTTTTTGCCCATGACAGTAACCGGTGGCTGATCTCTCCCTGCACTTATCCCAACAATGAGCCTTTAATTGTATTTTCTTTCCCTGCCTAGCTGAGGAGGGGAGTGAGAGCAGTTTTAGGACACCAGTGTCCAGCCAAGGTCACCCCACCACAGTGACAATCCAGACAGCAATGTCATGCATTGCCTGTATCCTGAGCTGGCTGACTCTCAGAGCCAGATTGGCTATTCTGGCAGCACCTTGGGAAATGACTAGGTATCTGAATCCACAGATTCAGGGCATGCTGGCAGTTGTCTGTGTCCCAGGAATACAGATGTATGTAGAAATAGCCTCTCTGTGCCTCCATTTCTGCATAGACTACAAGGATTTGCAACCTAGTTCTCATCACTCACACCTCTGTAGTTTTATGTTGCCTTTCAATACCTGGTCAGCCCAGCCCAGCAGTGTCAAACTAAACCCAAGATTTAATCCTCCTTCTTGAGGCTTCAAGCAGAAAAGGAAAAATCTCTGAGCAATGGTTTTGCTAAAGATAATTGACTGACAAGAAAAAACCAATCATTCTTTAGAATGCTTTCTTTCCTATCTGCTCAACACCCTTTGTTATCCTAGTAATTTACATAGTCACTAAGGCTCCCAATGAGAACCTCCCTCAGACAAGTAACTAACATTTGAATTTCTAAACAGAAATTAATTATTTAAATATAGTGAGTTGGCTATTTCCACCCAGTCTGCTGTGTGTCTATGCATCCTTTTGGAGAGAAAAATGTGATTAGTATCTTTCCCCCCTTTTTTTCTTTTAACAATAAATTCACAACTGTTGACATCTTTCCTCACTTAAAGCAATTTGTGTAAGTCTGGACACAATCATATTGCTGGAGACAGACCAAAGGTAACAGTTAGCCAAGAACTCCAAACACTGCCAACTTTCTCACACCTTTTTCACTCTGTTAAAAATTAAAGGTCTAAAATTTTCACTCTTCCTGCTGCAAAGGACATTCTTGCTCTATGTCCAACAGAGTTTACTGCTTTACCCACAAATTCAGCAGATGATGACTTTTAACTTCTTTATTTTTCCTCGATCAGGCCTTTGCTGTTACAAATTAGGGCCCAGAAATCCTTGGAGATCAGTAGCTTGTTTTCCAGGGTAGGGATCCTTTTTTCAGATCCTCTTTTTTTTTGCTTACACAATTAGAATCATAACATCACAGAGTGGTTTGAGTCAGAAGGGATCTTAAATCCCATCCCATCCCATCCCATCCCATCCCATCCCATCCCATCCCATCCCATCCCATCCCACCCCACCCCACCCCACCCCACCCCTGCAAAGGCAGGGACACCTTCCATTGTCCCAGGTGCTCCCAGCCCCAGTGTCCAACCTGGCCTAGGACACTTCCAGGGATCCAGGGGCTGCCCCAGCTGCTCTGGGCACCATGTGCCAGGGCCTTACATGCTCACAAGGAACAATCTCTTCCCATATTGCTTCCTAGGGTGCTCAGAGCCCCATTCAGCCTCGCCTTGAACACTTCCTTTTCCCTCCCCTTCAGCCTCGAGGTCTCCCCATGCCTCAGGCCCACACTCACAGTGTCAAGGGTGGCTGGGGGGCATTCCCGAGGTAGGGGGGCATAACCCCACCTCAGAGGGGACCCTTCAGGGCTCACCTGGGGTACGGTGACACCCAGGATGCTGGTGGGACAGGCCCCCGAGGAGCCAACCCGTCCATCGTCCGTGGCGGGCAGCGCAGCCCAGCACGGGGCTGCTCCATCCCAGGGCAGTGCCCGGCCCCTGAGCTGGCACTGCGGGCACGTCCAGGGCTCGGGACAGGCCCGAGGCCTGCCATTCAGCACGGGCATTAAGGGGCTGGAGCGTGTCCAGGGAAGGGAACAGAGTTGAGGAAGGCTCTGGAGCACCAAGAGCAGCTGAGGGAGCTCAGCCTGGAGAAAAGGAGGCTCAGGGGGACCTTGCGGCTCTGCACAACTCCCTGCCAGGAGGGGACAGCTGGGGGGATTTGGGATCTGGGAACAGGGAACAAGAACAGGAGGAGAGGGAACGGCCTCAAGTTGTGGCAGGGGAGAGTTTGGACATCAGAAGGAATTTCTTCATGGAAAGGGTTGTCAGGCACATGGAAGGGGCTGGCCAGGGAGGTGGTGGAGTCCCCACTCCTGGAGGTGTCCAAGGAGCGACTCGTCCGTGGCACTCGGTGTCCTGGGCTGTTTGACAAGGTGGTGCGGGGTCACAGCTTGGACTGGGTGATCCTGGAGGTCTTTTCCAATCCCAGTGACTCTGTGACTCTGTTACTCCAAGTAGCCTTCCTCTTACTGGGGCAGTGCCCGTGCTGTATCTGTGCCAGCTGCTGCTTTCTCACCTGTAATATGTAACTAATGCGGAGCAGTAAAGAGGCTTTGATTTTACAGCTCAATTTTAAATCGACTCATTTCCCGGGAAATGCCATTTCACGGTTTGGGAACTGCCGTGTGTTTTAATCTCTGCTTGTTAAACTTGCTGAGGTGAGAAACTCGCCCCTAAGTGAAGAGTTCTGCAGCTGCAGGACCTAACCAAGAACTGCCTTTAGTCTTTCCAAACTACGGATTGTAATCAGTGGACCGATCCTGTGACACTGTGATTCCCTGATCCGCCCCCTCCCCGCCGCCATGGCCGAGGGGGTGACGTCACTGGCCCCGCCTCCGCGGTTCCCCCCCCACTCGCGGCCACCGTAGCGGGATCGGCGGAGGCCCCGCGGCGGCCGATGGTCCTCGGTGTGCCGCCGCCCCCCGCCCGCCCCGCTCCGAGCCGGCAGCGGCCGCAGATGGCGCGGCGGGGACCGGGAAGGCGGGGCGGGAGGTCAGCGGCGCCGCCGCCGACGCCGCCGCTGCTGGCGCTGCTGCTGCTGTTGGTGCTGGGCCCCGCCGCCGCTGCCGGCGAGGAAGTGGCGGTGTCCAAGGAATGCGACAAGCCGTGCGCCAACGGCGGGCGGTGCCAGCCGGGCACCGGGCAGTGCGAGTGCCAGCCAGGCTGGGTGGGCGACCAGTGCCAGCACTGCGGGGGCCGCTTCAGGTGAGACCCCGCGGGGCGGGAGGGCGGGGACATGCTTTGGGGTGGAGGACGTAGCGCGGGGACGTGCGGGGTCGGTGTGGACGGGGGTGGAGGGGCTGTTTCGGGGTTGGTTCGCGGTTCGGGACTTTGGGGGTTCGGGACAGGCTCAGGAGTGAGAGGTTAGGTTTAGGGTACGGACATGAAAGGCTGGTTCGAAAGTGCGGGGCTGGTTTGAGTGAGGAGTTGGTTTAGACCATGGGGATCGAGCTGGTTTGGGGTACGGAGGGGAGTGTGTGGCAGCCACATCAGGGTTGGGGGTGAGGGACAGGGCAAGGGAGGAAGGAGGGGACACAGCAGTGGCTCGGTGGCCCGGTTCAGGTTTCCCAGAGGAGGGAAATAGGGAGGTGGGTACGAGAACCAGGTTTGGACACTCAGACGGGGTGGGAGGCTGAGGGGGGTCCAGAGATGATGAGTGAGGACAGTAGGCTCCTGGTGCGAGGGGAAGGGCCGGCTGACAGCAGAGGTGAGGGGCGGGACCAGGTGAGGTTAAAGGTGAATGGCAGGTGGAAGTGACACTAAAGGTGAGTGGCAGGTCAAAGGGATGGTGTGAGACAGGTGATGATAAAGGTAAGAGGCAGGTCCAGGTGATGATAAAGGCGAGGGGCAGGTCCATGTGACAGTAAGGATGGAGGTGTTAGGGCAGAATAGGATCGTGTTGTGGGGAGAACAGGGGCTGGGTCTCTGTGCAATGAGGGTGTGAGAGTGGGACTGATTCAGGGGGATGTGAGTGTAAAGGGCCGGGCAGGAGCCATGCAGGGGGACAAAGGGGATGTAGAGGGAGAGGTGGGTGTGTGGAAACAGGCTTGAGGGGTGATGGCAGCATGGGTGTGATGGGATGATAGTGTGGAAGGCTAGGTGTGGAGGTCCACAGCGTGGTTGAGGCATCCTGGGAGGGTCTGGGAGCAGTGGGATGTGGATGTTGAGTGCCCCAGTTGGTGAGTAGGGGATGTTTGTAATGCAGAGAGGCACCCCTTAGGGGGCTGAATTTTTGGTGTTGCAGAGGCATAACTGGTGATCAGTTGGTGATCAGCCACTCTAAGGGGCTGTATAGGAGTAGGGATGTGGTTGTACGGCACTGGATCACTGGGGTCTAGGTGTGATGGACTGCAGATCCAGGAAAATGTTGGGTTTAAGTTTTGGTAGGTCTGGACAGAAAGTAAGGCTGGAGGGGAGTGGTAGGGGGATATTTTTTGGCAGCAGTGTTAGGTTTGGGGACTATATAAATGGAAGTCTAAGGATAGTGGGTGAATGGGGGTGGCTTTGTGTGTGGATGTGGCTGGAGTTGGAAGCAGATGGGAGCAGTGAGGAGCAGGACAGAGGAGGACAGCGTGAATGTGGGGCCAGTTCCTGGGCGGGGAGACGACTAATGTGGAGATGGGACTAGATCAGACTGAGAACAGGTTGGAGGGAAAGGGCGTGCAAGTGGGCATTAGGGCTGGGTAGAGACTTCAGAGGTGTTTGAGGGGGCATTTAAGGAAGCTCCTCTTGGCAGATCAGCAGGTGCTGGTTTTGGTTAAAGGTTATTTCAGGAGAGGTATGTGCAGGGGAGAGAAGCAATATCCTTATAGGAATAGTTGGCATTTGGGAGGCTCATCTTCTGGAGCTGTAATGCTGCTGGCTCTTGGGAAGGGACAGTGGGAATAGCAGCCTGGTGGAAGAAAGCTCCTGGGCTTGTGGGGAGACAAGACTGGGAAGACTGGGCAATGGATGGGGATTGAACAGGACAGAGGATATTGGGAGAGACCTGCTGCTTCAAAGTTGGTTTTTTTTGGTTTTTTTTTTTTTTTTTTGAGTAAAAAAGGCTAAAGGAGGTCTCTGGGTGGGGGGCCAGAAGCCCCTGACTCTGCCCTGTTCCAGGCCATGTGCTAACGACTGTGTGTGGTAGTAGGGGGTGTCTGCACAGGATGCTGTTTTTTTGGCTATATGATGATGGAAAGTGCATTTCTGTAGTGCTGGGGCAAATTATTTTAGTGTCGGGGTTGTGTGTCTGAAGTGTATCCCACTGGAGGAAAAAATGGAAATTTTCATGCAAATAGGCTGGGGATGCTCCCTGGCTTCCCTATTATGGCAAAGGTTTCTGTAAGATGGTTACCTGCCTTGGATTTGTCAGCTGTGACAGTGAGAGAGCCAGTGTGTGTGTCTACATGCGTTAGGTGAATTCCCTGGCAGAGCTGATTCCTGGAAAAGAAGGAAATGAGAAAAGGATGATTATTCTAGGCAGTGACTGCTTTCTTGGGGAGCTGCTGTAAGTACCAGGCACTCTTCGATGACATTCCTTATGGATTTGGGAGGAGGGTAACTGTCTGTATAACCTGAACTCATGGAAGAAAAATACTTCAATGTTTTACTCATACTTATTGACAGTCTGTAGATGAGTATGTGTTGCAAGGAGTTTGAAAGGGATTTTATGTAGAAACAATGCAAAGCTAGGCAAGCCCTGGAAGTTAAACCTGCCTTTTCAGTGTCTTTTTGCCACTGTCACGATAAGCATTTTCTTTTAGTTGGGAGAGAGTTTGAAGGAATAGCCTCATACCTGTTTGTTGGGAAACTGTTAGTTTCTTGGAGAAACCTAAGATATTTGTAATTTTAAGGGGACTGGATTTGAGAGGCTTATTTTCCATATTGTAATCCCAATTTTAAAAAAGAATTAGTATATATTCACTGCTAATAGAACCTCAGTTTTTTATCTTCTTACCTGTTTTGATAAAACTTCTTTTTTCTTTCTTGTTTATAATTCTGGTCTAAAATTTTGCCTGAAAATATAATGTATGCTTTTCTCTGTAGATGGTTTATTTGCCTGTTTATTAGTTTATTAAGGACTTGAAGTTTCTAGTAATGTTTTTAAACTTGGAGCTCTGAGAAGTGCAAGCAAGCAGTGTTCAGAGTTTTGCAGTTGTGTGTCTTCTTTCACATGCGTTGAGTTTTCTGTCTCCTGTCAGATTTGGCTCTGCAGGAGGTTTTTTTTTGGTTCACAGTTGTCAAGTTTGGCTTGTTATTAGATTCTGTAGGTACAAATGAGGAGTAGAAGAGCAGGTGAAAATTATTTTCCAAGTGCAGCATATTTTATGAACTTATCTGCTGGATTGAGAGATGTAATTAAATTTGGCATGTTAATCATCCTATCTTATCTAGATGTGTATGATGACTATATTTGTGGCCTTGACTGTTTTTGTTTACATTGTAAGGATACACCTCGTGCCTTGCTAACCTAATAATCTCTCACATCTTCTTGTGTTCACAGTGAAGGGTGAACATTGTAGCATCGAATTGCAGTTTGCTAATATTCTGTTTCCCTTTTTCCCTGGGAAATCTTTTCAGACTGCAGTTAGATGTATGAGTAACACACTCCAGATCAGTGGTGGTCATTAGAGGTAGAAGGCTGATTTATGAAGGACTTCAGGTGACCTTTTTAAGGTATGGAACCAGCCACTTTAGTTGTTCAAAGATAAACATCTTGGTGTTAATGGAAGGTGAAATAGAAAACATAAAGTGTGTCTGGTGTGCTTGTGTCTTCTGTTTCAGTACAAACCTCCAGAGGGCTCTGGGCTGGCTGGAGGCTGTTGAGGCCTTCGAGCTGCCATGATGTGGGCGGGAGAGAAGCTGCTGCTGGGAGGGATGAGAAATTTCCCAGTCACAGAGCTACAGCAGCATCCTGAGATAACATTTGGAGCAATGGGAGCTCGGGAGCTCCAAATTTGAGAATGAAACTGGCATCATTGATTATTGTACAATCAAAAAGATGCCACACGTTTGGTTAACAGACTCTTCAGAGCACTATCTGCAACTCAGTGACACAGCCTCTTGTCCTGCCTAAACTGAGTTGTCAAGCATCTGCCTAATTAGCAGATAGAATTAAGGTTGGAAAAGCCCTCTAAGGTCACGGAGTCCAGCTGAACCCCAGCACTGCCAAGATCACCACTAACCATGTCCACATGTTTTTGAACACTTCCAGGGATGGGAACTCGGCCGCTTTCCTGGGCAGTCCGTTCCAGTGCCTGACCAACCTTTCCATGAAGACATTTTCCCCAGGATGCAGTCTAACCCTCCACCACAAGTGCAACTTGAGGCCATTTCCTCTTGGTCCTTTCTCTTTTCCCTGGGAGTAGAGCCCGACTTCCCCTGGCTGCACTCTTCTGTCAGGGAGTTTTAGAGAGAGTAAGAATTTGCTCTTCTCATTCTAACGCCCTGAGTTTTTCCAGGCTGAGCCCCCTCAGCTCTCTCAGCTGCTCCTCACCATGCAAGGCAGGCAAAGCACAGGACAAGAAATGACCTCTGGTTCACTTGGATTTATTGTCCTGAGGTTGTAAAGGGTTGGATTAACAAATTCAGGGTAATGATTGACTCCTTGAACAGTCAGCGTGTGTGGATTGTGTGTGTAGGCTCACTGATGGGCAGTTTGATGTTTGGAGGTAGCTGAAAATAATATTTTGACTGTATAATGAAATACCAAATAATTCCAGGAATATGGATTTTGTGTGTAAAGGCACTGGTGTTCCTTTCATGGTAATACTTTTTCTGTGGTGGGAGATGGCAAATGCTAAGCAGGACTTAACCATTCAGTCTGACAGTTGGAGAATAAAATAAAGGTTCAGAGTGTATCCTTTAAACTCCTTTTTTGTTAATATAATGGGAGCAGTTATGTGTTGCTGATTAAATGTTATGAAGGACTTGGTGGTAATAGAGTGTCCTTGGCCAAAGAACATTACAATGAAGAGGAATTTTGTCTCTAGATTTGTGTAAATCACAGCCTGAGAGAGTGTGAGCTGGAAGAGAGCTATCACAATTCTCTTTGTTAAAGAAATAGGAACTTTTGGTCAAAAGCTTAAATACAAACTGTTGTCTTTAAAAGGCTACCTGAGGCAGTATGTAGATTTAGGAAGGTCAGGAAGCTGCTTAATAGATCCAAGGATGTTTGGCAATTTGAATCAAATCTGTTTAAGTGCTCAAATTAGATCTGGGGGCTGCATTTGTGCCTGATCCCCATTCTGTTTCTCCCTTTTCATTAGGATATTATTGTGCTTTAAAATTATTTTCTCTTCCATGCTGCTTAATGAAAGGCTCGCTCAAGCAGTATGCCCTGGTAAAAAAGAATTAGCTATTCAGGTAGGAAATGCTTAAACATCATCAATTCTAATGAATACACTGAGAAAAAAAACCCAATTATACGCTTTTATTTGGTTCTTGGAGGTATGTGTGAATATCTTTATGCATGCATATCTATATTTCTGTCAATCCATACATGTATATAATATATAAATATATATTTTATGGCTTGAAGCAACCTGGTTTAGTGGAAGGTACCATGGCAGGGGCGTGAGATTAGCTGCCCTTCAAGGTCCTTTCCCACCCAAACCATTCCATGGTTATATTTAAATGGTCTGTTCTTTGAGAAACTCATGGCTAATATTTAATTTGAGTTCTGTGTTCTCACACTGTTATATTGGATGATCTGATACTTTACTGGGACTGTTTTAAGAACAAAACTTCACCTGCGAAATTATTCAGTATTTTTTAAATATCTGAGTTGTTCTGCAGTTTTTGCCATGCACTAAACGAGCAGCATAAATATTTGACTTGCGGGAGGTTTTGCTAATGTTTACAATAAGCTCACTGCTTTTTTTTCAGTCTGCTTTATAGTAAGGAGGCAGTAGTGGAAAATTCAGAGCAGTCAGATAAAACAGCTCATGCTGGATCCTCCCCATTATCTTTGCTTCACACATATCCAGTGCTTTCCCTATTGGAGCTTTGGAATCCCTATTGGAGTTGCTGGAATCACTGAACACTTTATGTGACAGAGAGAGAAGTCCTGTCCTGTTCCTGTCTTCCTGCTGAGCGTGTTTGAGCTTGAGACCTCCTGAAACAGAGCAGATAAAGGATAACGTTCCTCTGCCTGCCAAATCCAGGGACATATCACTGACTTAGACTTACAAACACCTCCTTATCTGCAGTGGTCACCATTTCTGTCTCATTTCTCTGTTTCTGTAAGTATCAGGGAATACCTGCCTGAATCCCTCAGCAGTTGTCTGACACTGCTCTAGATTTTTCCAGTATTTCAGTTTCAGTTGTTCCTTTCATTTTGGATGAAAAATAATCACAGAGTGGTTTGAGCTGGGAGGAACCTTAGAGGTCTTCCCGTTCTAACCCCTGCAGTGGGCAGGGGCACCTTTCACTAGACCAGGTTGCTCCAAACCCTGTCCAACCTGATCTTGAACACTTCCAGGAATGGGCCAGCCACAGCCTCTCTTGGCAGCTAATAAAATAAGCTCAGGTCCCAACCAGGTGTTCGTTACACTCTTCATCAATTTACATTTAACATAAATAGCTTACACGGAAATAACAAAAAATGACTGAGCTTACCACTGTTTTCACGAAAATAGCTGCTTTCTTTAATTAGCAAAAAAAAAAAAAAAAATCTAGGACCAGCAATCCTTTTATCCTGTGTCTTGATACATTTAAATAATATTTGGAATGTATGTGATGGATTTGACTTTCCTGGCTTGTTCTTCTGGAGCTTTTGTGAGCAATCAAATTTCCAACCCTGAGCTTCCTGTGCCTAACATGTCTATGAAATCCATATATTTATGAAATAAATGACAATTTTGTGAAAATCTTATATTTAGATAATGCTGCTGATGACCAAGCTGTTGTCTTACTGTATTAATTTAGGATACCCCTGGGTCCTCTTTTCTTGAACAGTTTCCTTGAAGAATTTTTTTCTGAAGTTCTAAGCACAGCACTTGGAATTACCTTCTTGACCAGGTAGAGCTTTGCTTTTTTTTCCTGCACTCAAAATATTCCCAGCAAATAGGAGCTTTTAAATCACAACTTCTAAAGCATAGTGAAATAACAGAGTAAAACAGGAAGAAGATGGGATTGAGAATGATGTGATTTTGTAAGTGAAGTAATTATGGGGAAGGAGGGAGCTGCTCCAAAGTGGAATTTACTGTAAGAAGGACCACAGCAGTTTTATGCCAGTTCTTTGTTCTTGCACAGCCACGTGTTCACATCTGCCTATTAAACCACTGCAGCATCTTGGAAGCAGGGCTGGAATACTTGGTAATCGATTTTACAGCAGTGAACAGAGATGATAATTTGCTTTTGTGCACGGTTTTGAATGAAATACTCATTTAGTCGCCGAAATACTGGAGCAGTAACGATGTTTGCTTTTTGTTTCCCTCTTTTGTTCCCTTGCTTTGTTTATGGCTGTTCCTCGCAGAAGTTCCTTTAGATTTACTTGTGACTGTTACTTTCCTCCTTTTGCTTAAAAGAAATTTTTATTTGATGGAGAGGCAGGTTGCTTGCCAAAGTTTTGGTGAATATGTGCTGCATACAGATGATTCCGAGCATGATTTGGGCTTAAGGAATGTGAAATGCTTGGGGTATTCAGAACATAAGGGCTCTGTCCTTATTGCAGAGTTGTGACATCATTAGGGTTGTTAAGAGGCCTTAATTGCGCACAGAACAAGCTTTATGTAGCAATCTGATAACCTAGATTTGGGACATTGGCGTAGTGGGGGATTTGGAGAATAATTTAAAGAAAATGGACTCTGAGTTTTGGGCTGATAATAATTGTTTTAGTGCATCTTGCATGATGAAGAAGAATTTAAATGTTTTGCTGACAAACTGAGCAATATTCCTGCTAAAGAGGGGCAGCTGATCTCCAGAACAGATTGCGAGAAGTACTTCTTGGACACCCCAGGATCTGGATAACATTCAAGGTCCTGCTTGTGGCTTCACTTGGTAAAGCAAGTTTCCTGCAGTATCACCAGATTCAGATTTTTCATTTCCCTGGAAATGCAGAAGTGGAATTAATCTGGTTTAGGGGACACCATGCTGACGGAGGTGGTCTGGGCATTCCAATAAAGGGTTTTCCAATCTATAAAGTAGCTTTTATTCCATCCTGTGCCTGCTGGGCTCACGGCTGCAGAAGTAAAAGCATTGCTGTACGCAAACTCATCTTGGGTGTGCTCAGTGTATGTTGCAAAAATGTAAATGGGGTTGTTGCTTCGTCTGGGTACAGGTTGTTACACATCCTCTTTGGGGTGAAAATTATCCATAATGACCTTTATCATGAGACAATGCTGCTCAGCTTTGCATAGAGACTTACACAGGATGTACAAATACAGCTGTGAAAATCCCAGATTTTCTGTTATTTGCCTTTGCCCTCCATTGCCTGATTTTCAGAAACCTTTTTTGATTTGCTAGTTTCTGTAAGCTGAAAGAAAACAAAATAAGGAATGTTGTGCTAGGAAAACACTCTTTAGAAGACTTTCTTATTAGTGTTTGTATTGCTTGAAAATTTTATGTCTGTCTCCAAGGTGGTGCTTGTCTAGTCAAAGGATAAGAAGCTTCACACAGATGAAGTAGCATTTTTTTAAACTCCTTTTATAAACTTAGATACAGAAAGTGCGAGCTATTTTTCCATTCAGAAAATTTAGATTTGGTTTAATATTATTTCATGGTAAAGGGAAGGAATTACTTTGTGATTAAAAGCTGTTTAGTTTTCAGTCATTGCAATGAAAAAAATTACTCCTGCAATGGATTAGCTGTGTATTGAGTGGCTTTAGTGTTTTTTTGTCCTTCAGTTTCTTTGTGCTTGTGTCATTATCTCTTTTCTTCCACAGTTTGGTCATTTTCTACATGTTGGTGTCATGACAGTGCTCCCAGGTATTTTGACTGTAATTGCCCTATCTAGGGAAAATCAGGATTACCCTGAGTGCAGCTTTTAAATTTCTTTGCTTGTCATGATCAAGAATGTGTTTAAGTTTCATCTAAAATAAACTTTTCAAGGTGGTTTTGTGGAGGTTTTTTGCAGCAAGATGCAGCATGTTTCCTGCCAGAGTTGTGCACCTGCCTGTTTAATGATTAATTTGCACAGTCAATCTCCCATTAATCCAGAGTGGAGAATGTCACTTGAATTTTATAGTGATTTCAGAGCTTAGATCTCTAGTGTATGCTTGCTATGTACTTTGATCTTGTGTGAAATCATCAAAGGTGATGCTGCAAAGATTTCTAACCTTTGCAAGACCTGAGTTGCAGAGGAGTGTAGAACAGAGGTATTGACTAGACAGGCCAGTGCTACAAGAAAAAAAACAAAAACCAAAAGCAACAAAAAGCACAAACAAACAAAGACCAACAACAACCCCCCCCAATAACAAAACCCCAAAAACACAGGGAAAACTCCAGCAATGTTTCCTATTAAGGATTTTTGTGCAGCTAGAAAAAAGTATACTACTGTATTCAAATTGAGAGCATGCATTGGAGTTGCTGGCTTGCTGAAAGCAAAGCATTGAATTCCAACTAATATGTTGAGAAATATGTAGTTTAGAGGCCACTGGTGATTTTAATTTTCATGTTTTTTCACGGGGATATCAGGAACAGGCAGAATTGTACGGTGAGTAGCTCTTAGTTTTGCTGAAAAAGTTGAAATTTATTGTTGTTCAGGATACACTCTATTTACATCTGCATTTATAGTTGCTGCCTCCTTGTTTGATAGTGCATCAGTGCACTTTTGTTAAGGGATTGATTTATTACACTGAAACATAACAGGCAGCTCTGTAAATTTGGGTCAGTCGGTGTCTTTCTCACAAGCACAGGTTGCAGTGACTCTTTAAAATTACTGGCTTTCATTTTGGGAATAGTAATGGGTGTTTAAGTATGCCCTCGTTCAACTTCTGGAGGATGAATCATTTTGAGGAGGTGTTGATGTGGTTCGAAGTCAAAACCAGGACTTGACTTCCTGCCTATGCACATTTTTTCTAAAACATCCGTACTAATATTGTTGGAATTTTAAATTTTCTTGTGGATACTGCTGATAGTCTGTTAACTTGTTTTATATGAATTTATGTGATGAGCTCAAAGAAAACTCAGTTACTGAAAACATGTTAAACCAGTAATTTCCAGCTTTTCTCAGTACGTGAGCTGATGGGAATTTCTGGGACAGCAGGCAAATGCCAGTACCACAAGAATTCCCTTATGTGAACGGTACAATAACAATTTCTATACAAGTCGGGTGTTTGAATGTGAGAGGATGGGGACTTGGATTTCTGGTAGAAACAGGAATGTGTGGTCTGGCTGGAAAAGCTGAAATGACTTTATAGCCTCTAACTTTACTGTTCCCTTGAGAACAGATGATCACAGACTTCAGGAATCAATACAGTTCATCATCTAATCCCCTTGGTTCACTTTCCCTATCAATTAATTAGGACAAATTATTTATATGGTTTAAAGATGCTCTGATGATGACTCTATTTACATAGGAATTTGGAGGTTTGGAAACATATTTTAATGACAGTTTTGCATGGCAACTTGTATTCAGTTGTCTATTCTTAGAATAATACTGCCATACAGAACAAATGTGGTTAATGTTACTATAAATATGCCTAAATTATCTTCACTGAAGCTGATGAAAAAGGATATTGTGTGTTAAAAGTGATGAAGTTTAAATGTGATCTTAATTTCTCTATTCATCACTTATGGGAATTTGTCATGTGATATGGAAAGACAAAAAATCACAATGTGAAAATTGTGTTATCAGATCAAAGCTGGTTGAGGCATCAGAGTGGCTTCTGTGCCTGTGCTTTGCTTGCTTGCAGTGCAATATGTGTGTGCATTTGATAGGACATGGTGCTGGAGGAGACACGTGCTTTGCTATATTCCCACTGTCTAAATCCCACTGATTTTCCGGTATCCCAAGGCAGGTAGGATTGAAACATGAGTGCAGACAGGAAGGTGTGGTGACTCACATGTAATTGTAGACCTGGGCTCCTCAAGCAGCGACCTGTGGTAAAACAGGTTCTATATGAGGTTCACCAGTGCCAGTGAGGTCGGGCGCTATGGCTGGGCTGGACATTATCCTAGGGAACACGGAGGGAGGTCTTTCCCGATTTCTTGTAGGTTAATGTAACTTCATACATCTTCAACTGCTGTAATTCACTGAAGGAAATTTTTATGTTCAGGTTTAGGGAGATTAGCGGGATTCTATAGACACAACTGAAATTGATGTTTCCTTAGTGTCTTGTAGCATAAGGATTTTTTGACTGATGTAATTAGAAGGAGCAAATTCACACTGAAAGTATGAAAGTAAGTGGATGAAGGCTACTACCCATTGATGCTGGAGGAGATAAACCACTGTGGGTGATCTCTGTGGTAACTGTCATATCTGAAGTAGAAAAAGCAACCATTCTGAGGTCAGAAAGCATTGTGGAAAGTTTTCATATTCTCACAACTTAAACATGTGATAAAAGCAGTTAAAAGGTGCTGTGCCTGATGGTTGGAAGCCTTTTGACAGGCTGGGCTGTTGATCTGAAGATTAATGGCAGGTCAGGACTGTGACATGGCGCGAGATGCTTTCCCTTTAATTTCCAATTAAATTTAAAAAGTGCCAGATAGCGATAATTTTAATGGAGTAAAATATATACAAATGCATATATTTTTCTCTCTACGATGACTGACTCACATTTCAGCAGAGGTTCTCCTCTAATAGCCTAGAGTCTTTTTATAAGCTTTTTTTATAAGTTGTACAAGCTCATTATTAGGTCTTTAAAAACAAACTCCAGAAAAGTTTGGCCCCAGTGAGTTGTGTGCCACTGTAACTTCTGCAAGTACTGAAAATAGTAGGAATAGTAAGTATCTATGTTTTCTTTTGGCAGCTGTTTCTGTAATTAGTTTGTGTAAAACATTTGTAGTGTAGGTAATGCTCTACGATTTCTGAGATGTGCAGTCAAAATAATTATTGTGTATATGTTCCTTAATATATAGTATTCTATTTAAGTAATGGAGCTAAGGAGAAAAGAGGACGGGTCAGCAGAGTAAAATAGTGGTACAAAGTAGTTTTGATATATGTAATATGAAGTGTATTTATTCTATATTGTCTCATCCTGATCTTGGTAGCAAAGGTATTACTGATTATGCAGTAAAATGTCTTAAAACATTGCTGGCGTTGATACTGTTTGAGATCTTCCTTGACACGTAGAGTAATCAGGTGTGGGATTTTGGAATTAAACCCTGCTTAGGATCTAAAATGTAAACAAAATGTTGTTATGAGCTGTCTTTTGAAGGACCCTATCCATAGACTGCACAGGACGTGTCTGTTCTAAATAGACACTGAATTAAAGATAGATGGTGGCAATATGCCACCTGCCGTCTTATTCCAGGCATCTTCTCTCCCTTCAGGAGAGAAGGGGAGACTGAGGTCAGAGCTTACTGTGAGATGCAGTTGCTCCTGAGGGGCAGCTCTGATCTTTGTTCTCTGTGAGGAGAGATAGGCCCCAATTTTGGAGGGGTGTTGGGTGGAAATCAGGAAAAGGTTCTTCCCCCAGAGGTTGGTCAGACACTGCCCAGGCTCCCCAGGGAATGGTCATGGTCCCAAGGCTGCCAGAGCTCCAGGAGCATTTGGGCAATGCTCTCAGGCACAGGGTGGGATTCTTGGGGTGTCCTGTGCAGAACCAGGGGTTGGACTTGATGATCCTTGTCAGTCCCTTCAACTCAGGATATTGTGTGATTCCATGTGCAAATATGGCAAAACCCAGTACAGCAATTGTCCCTGCTGTCCTTGCTTCCCAGTGATATCTGTAGCAAACTAGTGGCAGCAAACTGCAGCAGGGTTGAAAATGAAGAAAGGGAATTGCTGTACATCACTTGGTCTGGTTTGGGTGCTTTTTGGGGTTTTGTTTTTTTCTAGTCATGGTTTGTACTTCAGCTTATTTTTGTTGAAGTTTCAGTTCAGAAAGGTATGGCACACTTCCCTCTCCAAGTGAATTAATACAGCATAGAATTACAGGACTGATTTATGAAGTGGATTACAGCTGTCATACCGAATTGATTTGGTACAATGAGGTGCTTTTCAGCCCCTGCAGACATAGAGGCTGGGCACCGCCAGACTGATGCCATCAGAGTCTTACCTGCCAATCTGAATGTGCTTTTAGAGAACTGTTTCCACACCAAGCTTTTTATAGTCCTTCCCCAAGCTGACTTTTAAACTGCAGACCCCATCCCGAGCACTGGAAGTGGGAACGTGAGACACACGTATACATGTTGTGCTATGTACGTGCAGTGAAGGGAGTGTGTAGGACTCCTAGTCAGAACATTTGCATTGTGTTGCCCCTAAAATGATCCATGTTGGTCTTTGTCCTGATTATTTGTATACTGATGGCATTCATGTTCACTGGTTCAAATGAGATTTTCTGCCTTTTTCATTGCTACTCTTTTAATCTTAATGCTTTGATTAGATTTTCAGAAGTTTTATTGTATCCTCTGTATCCTTAATTCGCTTTTAAAATCTTCTCTTTATCTAATTATAATTGAATTTTGCCCTTGAGCAGGTATATGGATAATCTTTTAAGAGCTGTTTTAAAAATAAGATGAAGGAGGTGAAGAGCTAGTCATAGAAAGTAACATTAGTTGAGTCTTTGGTTTGTGGAATAGTGATTAAAAGAAATGGAGGGAAAGATATCTGCTATCTTCAGACCCATCAGTCTGACCTTGAGATGAAAATTTAAGAATGCATTAAAGGAAAGAATGATAGTACACAGACAGAAATTGCTAGATAGATTTGCCATTTTTAAGTGATACTGTTTAAAATACAATGTATGTGTGTATTGGATGTTTTATAAGCATCATTTAGGATGAAGGCACCTGTAAGAGATAAATAACTGCAATCTGGGCTTTGGAAGCCTCTGATTGTGGCACCACCCAGAACTGGACTGCACTGCATTACCTATGAAGAGCTTTTCACCTCAGGTGTGGTAGTCAGGAAATCCAGAAAGCTTATCTTCCATTCTTCCATTTCTATTGATAGAGAATTTATTGGGCTCCTTCTCATATTACGGGTATGGAAGGGGAGCACTTGGTGAGGTGTTAAATAGGAGGATAAGGGTTAAAAGAGGGGCCAAGGGAGGGAATTCTGTCCTGCTCAGGTGAGACCTTGTCTGCAGAGCTGCCTCCAGCTCTGGACCCCCAGCACAGGAAAGACCTGGAGCTTTTGGAGTGAGTCGAGAGCAGGGACCTGCAGGGACCCTGATCAGAGGAATGGAGCAGCTCTGCTGGGAGCAAAGACTGAGAGAATTGGAATTGTTCAGCCAGGAGACGACAAGGCTCTGAGGTGACCTAATTGTGGCCTTCTAGTAACTGAAAGGAACTGACAAGAAAGATGTAAAGAGATTTTGGACAAGGACTTGGAGAGACGGGACAAGGGGGAATGGATTCAGAGAGACAATGTTGACTTAGATGTAAAGAGGAAGCTTTTTATGATGAGGGTGGTGAGGTGGCACGGGTTGCCCAGAGAAGCTGTGGCTGCACCATCTCTGGAAGTGTCCAAGGTCAGGTTGGATGGAGCTTGGAGCGACCTGGAATAGTGGAAGGTGTCCCTGTCCATGGTGGGTTTTTGAAACTGGATGAGCTTTTAAGGTTCCTTCCAACCCAAACCATTTCATGATTCTATTATGAGAGATAAAATAATGTTTTGTTTCAGCCATGAGACTGTATACCTAATGTCACACATACAAAGATATAGCTAGCATGAGGCTGACCTTGGGAGGGAGCATGGCAGGGAGGAAAAGGGGAGAGTTAACTGATGTTTGTCACAAGGGAGCGAAAGGGGTGAGAGAAGGATGTGTTGGTTTGAGTGCAGTAGGTGATCAGCATGAAAGTAAATTCCTGAGTACCCAGCCAGTGGGAAAGGGGACAGGAATGCCCCTGGCCAGGGAAGAGCATAAAGGTTTGTACGTTTTAGGGGAGATGTGCCTCCTCAGTGAGATGCACCTGACTCAGCTGCTGTGTCTATATTAATAAATAGTTTTGCTTCGTTGACTTTGACCTCTTTCAGCTTTATTGGTGAGTGTTTCTCACACTGTGAAAGAAAGGAAGAGGGTAGGAAGTTGGAGCTGGAGCCTGGTTTAGTATTTTCATTTGTGACCCTGGGCAAAGTGGAGAGATACACACTTCTTTCATCACTGATGATGTCGTTGTAGAGCAGAGATCACATCCGGGCAGAGCAGGGGGAATGAAGTGACAGAATGGGGCTGAGGTGGCATCGCACTCACAGGGATTTCCAAAAAAGCCTGTTAAGGTGAAGTTATATTAGGAAAAAAAAGACCCAGAAACATTAATTGGTTCTTTGAATGGTTTTTACTTGTCAGCATGATGCATTTGGGAAGACAAAGGAAAAAAGCAGAGAGGAGAAGGAGGAAAAATGATACTGTGGTTCAAGGCCCTGGTAGGAGTATTTCCTGGGTAATAGCATCACTCTCTGATCAGTTGGTTTCCTTTCAATTATGTGTTTCCAAAGAGGATTTTTGGTTTTGTGTCTAGGCGCTCTGGCTGTCATTTCTCTTTAAGTTTTTTATGTCTGTTCATCAGCAAATGCTCTTGGCCTGCAGCTGTTTCCTATCAGTATAACCCTTATCCTACTGGTACTGTTCATTCCACAGTGCTTCATGGGTGCTAAACGGAAATTACTATTTCAATTACTGAAGATAATTTTTAAGTGGAACGAGTGCTCATGTTTAATCCAGAGACGTTGGTGATTTAGTCCAGCGCCAGTCATTGCACGATCCTTTGCATCTCTCCCTCTACAACCCAGTGACATCTATTCAGATTAGAAACTAGAAGTCAGTAATTGTAGAACATTTTGTCATGCCATCTTCCCTTTAAAAACCTATTAAGTTGTTTTAGAAATATTTTTTATTATTTTTGTTACATGTTGCTCTCTAGCTCACTGGGATCAGGTGGCTACTTTATTTCTTAATTGTCAGCTTTTTCTCAAATGGAAAAAAATACTTTTAATATAAAATTTAAGTAGACATATAAAGGCTTGTCACACTCTTAATATGGAACAGCAGTCTCAAATGGAATAAATTTGAGCCAAACAATGTGTGTATGTTATCACTTCTCATGGAGAGCTGCTGGCAGAAGAGCAGGCTGGGATGGGGGTCTCCCCCTCTGCTTTCTGTCTGGAGCTGAAGTTCATCCCAAACCCACTGGTTGAGTAATCCTGACAATCATGGCCCTTTGGGAGCCTCACAAGGCTTCTCAGGTGTTCTTCTATATATAAAATAACTTACAGGAAGTAATTTTTTTTCCATTCCTTACAATATTGTGATGTTTTGTTTGTTTTGTGTTTTTTTGAAGCACATGTTTCCAGCTTTCTGCTGGAAATTCCGTTCTCCCAGTTTTGGGGCCTTGTGTGATGTGTAGTCACTATTCATGTAATAAAGTTTGTGCTTAGAGAGTTGAAATGCTAATATCAACCACTGTATCCTTCAATGATTTCACAAATTAATATAAAATGTCATGTGGGACGTTGTATTTTTGGTGTGGAATGGTGGAACCTGTGCAAAAGTGATGTTAAAGTTTTATGTAAAATTTCAGTAGGGCATGTTTGCAAATTACTCTTCCCCCCCCCCCCATTTATTTACATAAATTATTTTTAATTTGTTTTTGAGACTAAAAAATGATTGTTTTTAATGCAGTGCTCACGTGATACTGTTAATAACCTTGCAAAAGTTTTGCATAAACATGTAATTTTTATGTAATGCTTCACTACACTGAGTCTTTCATGAAATCCTCCTCCTGCCAATGCCCCCATGTTAGGGAATTGTGGGCATGCGACTGAGACAGGCAGGATGCAAAGTGCTCTGCAGCAAATTAGTGGCTGGGTGAGGTCTAGGAGTCTCCAGGCTCGTCTGGCAGAGCAGTCTGTGCCTAATGACAAGTCACAGCACTGTTCATATAGAAATCATCTTGTCTCTTGAGAAAAGAGGATAGAGAGCCCTGGGAAAATGTCTGCTTTTTGGTTCAGTATGGAGCAGTGAGGATGACAGCCAAGAGACAGCTTGGACAAAACTCCTAATAAATGCATCAGCCACGGCTTTTGTCCATGAGGGAATTACTTACTGATCATAATGGAACCAACATTAACATCATGACATCCTGTGTCTCACTGAGATAGCAAAAGTATGCAAGTAGTAACTGAATTTGTTTGGATTCCAAAGCAGCAACAAATTTAGTATGAACTATGCAAGACTCTCCTGTTTGCCTCCAGTGTTAAACGGAGTGTTGTGAAAGGTCCTGTGAGTGAATTTATTAATTATCTTTGCCTTTAAATCCCTGTTGGCTTTCAACGTTTTTCTGTGTTTGCTGTCCATGAAATACTTTTGGATTCACCCTTAAAGCTGTTGCCCACACAGAGAAAATGGTGAGTTGAGTTAAACTTTGAAATTAATCAACCACTTCTTAAAAATGAGAATTCAATATTTTCAGTTCTTGCTTTTTCTGTCTCTGAAATACCAGACAGTTATTTAGGGAGAGGAGGAAACAAAAAAAGAGAGTCATGTAATTTGTGATGGAGTTGATGGCAAAGGTCTAAAATGCTGCTTGTACTCCTTGCTTTGGAGGATTTAGGTCAGGGTTAGCTAAGCGATACCAACTGGTATTAGCTCAGTCTTAGCCTAGTCCTATTTAATATTTTATTGATGATCTGGATGAGGGGATTGAGCTCACCCTTAGTAAGTTGGCAGATGGCATGAAATTCTGTGGAAGTATCGCTCTGCTGGAGGGCTGGAAGTTCTGCAGAGGGGTCTGGGCAGCTGGATTGATGGGCTGAGAGCACCGTGGTGGGGGTCAATAAGGCCAGGTGCTGAGTCCTGCACTTGTGTTACAGCAACCTCACTGAGCACTCCAGGCGGCACAGGGGCTGGGAAAGGCCCTGGGGCTGCTGTGACAGCAGCTGGACACAAGCCCAGGTGTGCCCAGGTGGGCAAGAGGCCACTGGAGGCCCCTGGGCTGTGCCAGCTCTGGGGTGGCAGCAGGGCCAGGGCAGTGCCCTTGTCCCCTGTGCTGGCCCTGCTGGGGCAGCTCTGAGAGCCCTGGAGGGGCTGGAGCGTGTCTAGGGAAGGGAACAGAGCTGGGAAAGGGCTGGAGAACTCCTGAGGAGCTGGGAAGGGGCTGGAGAATTCCTGAGAGAAATGAGAAGGGGCTGGAGAATTCCTGAGGAGCTGGGAAGGGGCTGGAGAATTCCTGAGGGAAATGGGAAGGGGCTGGAGAATTCCTGAGGGAGCTGGGAAAGGGCTGGAGAATTCCTGAGGGAAATGGGCAGGGGCTGGAGAATTCCTGAGGAGCTGGGAAGGGGCTCAGCTGGAGAAAAGGAGGCTCAGGGGGGACCTTGTGGCTCTGCACAACTCCCTGCCAGGAGGGGACAGCTGGGGAGGGGGAGATTTGGGAACAGGGACAGAAGGAGATGGAATGGCCTCAGGGTGGGCCAGGGGAATCTCAGAGTGGATTTTGGGGAATTCCTTCCTGGAAAGGGCTGTCCTGCCCTGGCACAGCTGCCCAAGGCAATGGTGCAGTCCCCATCCCTGGGGATTTCAGACCTCTGTGGATGTGACACTTGGGGACATGGCAGCTTGCATGGGCTGTGCTGGGTAACAGTTGGACTTGATGGTCTTAGAGGGCTTTTCCAACCTAAACAATGCCATGATTCTATGGTAATTTATGACTCAGATGCAGAAATCAGACACCAGAAAATATGGAGAGTCACCAAATACCACTTGACTTTGCTAACTTGGTGAAATGTGTGGCTGCTATTCAAGAAGTGCTGCCGTGCTACCTGAGTGTTACATCTCCTGCTCTGCGAGGAACAGCTGCTACACCCTAAAAAAACAGTAAATCAAGTCCTGTACTACAATACTGACGAGGCTCTAAGCTTCAACATCAACTTTGAAACTTCCAGGGTCAAAAAAACACCTGCAAGGATATTCACAAAGCTCAGATTAAAAAAATACGTAAATGTACAGCATAAATTCATTGTATACATGCATATATACGCAATACTTAAAGCTTATTTCAAACTTCACTGTTTACAACCGTGTTGTGTACACTAAATTTTTCATGGATTTCCGAGTGGACTGCAATATATAAGAACCAAAGGAAGAGAGTTAGGGAGTTGAACCTACAGCGCACATATTTAAAGAGCTCCAGCCTTGAGTCCTGCCTATTCCAGGTCTTTTAAAGAAAAAGACAAAAGGGAAGTAATGACAAGAATGAAGATTTAATGAAAAAGAACTTCAAAGAGAAATATTTTATGCAAAAAGATTCTCTGTATTTAAATAGTCTCCACTTATTCTGGGAGCCCCTTAAAAGCACAAAACCCACACAAAATCAGGCAGCAATCAGTGCTATCTCCTGAGTAAACAGCCAAAGCTGATATTGGAAATCACCAGACAAATCTGTGGTTTCTTTAATAATATGAGTAATACTAGCAGCGTATATTTTTCAAATACAAATTAGTATGCACTGAGAAAATTCATCAGATAAGCAGGAAATGCACAATAAGGCAAAGCCTCAAAGCTGTTGACTGTGTTGCTAGTGTGTACAAAAATTCACAAAAAGTACCTTAGAATTTAGGATTAAATAACTTCGCAGCACTTACTTCAAAGCATTGTAGGACCTTAAAGGTACCTTATATGCTGGCAACAGGGTTTTGAGTATATTTATTTTCATCAGAAGTATTAATAGAGAAAAAATGCAGCTTGTCTTTCCTTCATTACTTACCAGAAAAGGTAAGCAGGCTGGTTTGGTTTATAAAACATGTTAAAATTTAACCTCTAAGTGGTCATCACTGGATCTCGAAACGGGTTTGTATTACTTTCAGTTAGACTGCAATGACACTGACAGTGAAGACTTATCAGCATCTTATCTGGAGAGGCTTCACAGCCTTTTCACTAAAAATAACCCCAACCAAATAATAAAAAACCAAACAAAAACCCAAAACAACTGATCAAAGAAAAACAACAAAACCTAAACAAACAAGCAAAACAAACCCCAAAACCCCTTGTCCATCCTAATTTTGAAGTTATTAAATCTAGGGACTGATGCAAGCAATAAGTTTTCCTTTCTCTCCTTCCCAAGTGCTCAAGCACTTCACAATTAAAAGTCATTGTTTTGGGTGTATTTGGAATTGAAGGCACAAAGGGCTGTTACAGCCTCTTACCAGAAACAAAAGCTTTCTATCCTAAATTGATTAATAATTTTGTTCATGTTCTTACTAAAAGCACTGAGGTTAAAGAGCATATATTATAAGCAAATACTTTAATTTATAGGCATGGAATAGTGATCAGGCACACTGGGGATAAGAGAAGCAGATAAACAATCCACGGAGCTATTTCATGAATTTCTAATGTAGAACAGCTAAATCCCTTCTTCTTCCACCTCAGTTCCACACTGCAGGTAAAGCTGGGAAGATGTAATTTATTACAGGCTAGGTCTCACTGATGAAGGTAATGACATTACTGCAAAATCCACTTTGATAAGGATTTTACCTATGCAGCAACAGGTACCTAAAACAATGAACTACTCCAGGTGTCCAGAGAAGTCTCTCCTCCTCTCTCGTTCTTGTACATAGTCTCCCTGAGATAAGTCCTCAAGATGAGCCAACTCATGCAGAAGTTACTGCTGTAGCGTAATCATGGAAAACCAGATGTTTTAGGTTGGGAGGGACCTTAAAGTTCATTTCGTTCTACCCCCCCTTCCATTATCCTAGGGTTCTCCATAGCCTGTCCAGCCTGGCCTTGGACACTTCCAGGGATCCAGGGACAGCCACAGTTTCTCTGGGCACCCTCTGCCAGGTCCTTCCCACCCTCACATGGAAGAACTTTTTCCTTGCTCTAAAGATTTTTATCCTAGTAATTAAAATGCATAATTAAAAAAAAATTATAAAAATAATTAAAGTTACCTAACCTCAAGACTAAGACAACAAAAACTGTGAAGGAAAAGCTGGCTTCCCTCCTCCAACTCCATTTCCCCACATCAGAAGCATTGAAAAAAGCCCCCAGAACTGTGCTGGATCCCAAATGACACCAGCACTTCCCACTGCTCCAAACCATCATTTATAGATGCTGCCTTGTGGTCCTACTCCGTTTGCCACCCCAGAAACACACTAGAGCTCTACTCTCATTTGTGCCTCTAAGTTTTAAATTCAAACTGAAAACATCCCAAATTTAGGTTCCTGCATATTCTCCTATTTCTTTATTCCCAGCCTTGTCTCATAGACCACAATGCAGCATTTATTCACTGGATAACCTTAGCTTTATCTCTGCAGAACCAATCAGCCAAGCTGCACTGTAAATGTCAACATTACTGTGTACATTTACTACAGATTTTTCCCCCATTCAAACTTAGTAGGTAAACCAAAGACTAAAATATTATTGTTGTTATTGTTACACTGAAGGGGTGTGTTCTTCACACAAGCAGCACATTTTTCTGTGGCATCGTTCTATTATCTCTGTATTATCTCTGATCTCTGCTGTCACACTGCAAGAACTCCAGTCTTAGCACTCTTATTTCTTTGAACACCTTCCCCAGTAGCTGTGTGTTATGCAGAAATGTTACTGTGACAAAAGACCAATTCATGAGGTCCTCTTGAAGGCCACCCGTACCACCAGTACCTGAGACACTGGCCATGCAGATGGTGGATGCTGCAATAGCTGTATATTGACCTAATCCAACAGCTGAACTCTGCTTTCCCCACCTGTTCCCAAATCCACTTACCAGATCTTGGCCTAGTTCTTTGAAATAAAGATAATTTAGCTGAAAGTGTTTGTAATGCCCAGAAATACAGGAGTCTCATCCTTTGCTGGTGGTCCTAAAATCCTCTTGGGGTTTGTGGTAGGGAGTTGTCTTATACACGCCAGGCCAGAGGAGACAGCAGAGCACAGTGGAAGCAACTCTATCTCACACATCATAAACTATCTCACTACAGCAGAAAGGGAATATATCAATCTCTCTCTTTCCCTGGCATGCAATGAACCCCTAAAACCTTGGGGCAAGAGTCCTTGCAAGTGTCCAAAACTTAATCCTCCTTCAAGATAAAAGGACAAAGAAATCACGTTATTGCAGTGGTCAAAGCAAGTTGTCACAGGCTTATGCACTCAAGGTCTATAAGATGATTTTCCATCCCTTTTCCACAACTAGAAATACTCAGTTATTCAGTGGATCTCAAGCACCTATACAATCACTTAAGTTGCAGTACAGCACACCTGTGACCCTTGTAAATAATGCCTCATAATTCAAATTCTCAGAATTGATGGACATCAATCTTCTCCTCCAGTTGGAGAGCTCTTCACTTTGATAAGCTTTCAAGTTGTCAGGCCTACATTTAAGACCAGGAAAAGTATTAAATGGCAGAATATGTGCTGTATTGTGAATGAAAAGAGGTTAAGCAACTGATTTAACCTTCAGGCCAGAGGAATCAGAATAAGTGGAGTTTAAGGCCATCCCTCTGGACCAGAGGGCCATCGTCCTGCTGCACTTTCTCAGACAAGTGCAAACCCACCAAGTTTCTACAAGAAACGTAAAAGCAGCAGCAGCAGCAATCCCAGTGCTGCATATGAAACTGCTGCCCTATTCTTCCTAAATGCTAAACCCCAAAATAATCCACTGAACTCTCAAGAAGCCCATTTGGACTCTGATTTAGCTCTAAACCTGCCACCCTCCATCACTGCTGATTTTGGGGGGAAATGCAGAGCTCAGAACTTGGTAGTCACATTTACAGAAAAGCACAAGCCAAAGATCAGTGTTGCAACAAAAATGAAAATATTGAGACATTCTATAAATAAACATCACAGCCTGACCCACTTTCCTAACACAGAAATAATGCCTTTCATTTCCTTCCTGACATTAAAAAATTTTAAGCTACTACACAACAGTGCTACCTGCTGGGAAAACTGATTCCTAAAAAAATAAAAGTAGTTAGGAAAAAGATTGCTGTCAACTCCTGTTTGGTCCAGGCCTCAAAACTAGATTTTGACAAAGATCCTCAGATACGGGTCCCTAAAATAGTCATAGAACATCCCAAAATCCAGAGGGGCATTGGAGAATGACAAGTCCTTGACTTTTTAAAGCTGGTCTTTGGCTAAAACAAAACCAAAAGAACATGCAAAGAGCAGGGAATTGATAATGAAAGTTCTGTATTTATTAATGAAACAAATTTTCAGCCAATATAATAATTTAATGACACCTCGATCAACTAATAAGGAAGATGTTCTCAAGGCTGCCACAAGTAGTAAAACTAATACAACAGCAAAGGAGCCTTTTGAGCATCAAATATTAAACCTGAGAGAATGATGGAAGTGTGGTCTCCCAGGAAAAAAAGTCTGTATGTTTATATGATACAAGGATGTGCTGTCTGTCCCAAAAATGTCATTGTCCTCACATGTATTACTGTAAAGACATGTAAATATTTGTCTTGGAGGAGGGGACACAGAAGAATTTTATTGAGGGGAGATGGAGAAGCCCACAGAGCACCAATAATAAAATAAACCAACAATTTACCACTACAGTCTCTGAAAATCTATTTAGGTTGTTCTATTTTCTGCCTCATTTCAGTGAATCCAGACATAGTCCCTGCAGGCACATGAGCTCTCTCTCCTAGCATTCCCTCCAGCACACCCACCTGAAGGATTTTGGACAAGGCACTCAAGCAGGACTGTGGTTGTGGCTCAGGCAGCAGAGCCCAGATCAGCGCCAGTACTGGCCCGAGAATCCAGCTGAGTTTCCAGCTCTGTTCCCTCCCACAAACAGCTGATGACACCAAGCTGAGTGGTGAGGGTGACATGCCTGAGGGATGGAATGGCACCCAAAGGGAGCTGGACAGGCTGGAGAGGTGGAACAGTGTAAAACTCACGAGGGTCAACAAGGCCAAGTGCAAAGTCCTACACCAGTGTCAGGGCAGTGCCTGGTCTCAGAACAGTCTGAGGATGGAGGGATGGAAAGCAGCCCTGGGGAGAAGGACTTGGGGATGTTGGTGAGTAAGAGACTGGACATGGCCTAGCCCTGGGCTGATCCCGGCGTGGGCCGCAGGAAAGGTGGGAATTGTGTCCCTGTGCCCCCATGCCCCACCTGCAGAGCTGCCCCAGCCCGGGATTCCAAATTCAGGAGGACCTGGAGCTGCTGCAGAGTGTCCAGAGGAGGTCATGGAAATGCTGCCAGGATTCTGGAGCCAGGCTGGGAGAGCTGGGAATGTTCCCCTGGAGAAGGGAAGGCTCCAGGGAGAGCTCAGAGCCCCTTGCAGGGCCTGGAGGGGCTCCAGGAGAGCTGGAGAGGGGCTGGGGACAAGGGATGGAGGGACAGGACACAGGGAATGGCTTCCGAGAGGGCAGAGGTGGATAGGATATTGGGAATTGGGAATTCCTGGCACAGGGTGCCCAGAGCAGCTGTGGCTGCTCCTGGATCCCTGGCAGTGCCCAAGGCCAGGCTGGATGGGACTTGGAGCACCCTTGGATAGGGTCTCTGCCCATGGTAGGAGGTTTAGAACTAGATGTCTTTAAGGTCCCTTCAACCCAAATAATTCAAGGACTCTATCTTTTAGCACCTGCAGAACCAATTGCAAAGGATCACCCAACTTCACAACATAAACAAGAAACATGTATGTTTGCCAATGTCCAAGAAAAAGACAGGAACAAAAAAACTGTCTCCTAATTTTTGGTTTTACAGGAACTTCTCATTTCCACATACATATTGGTACAGAATTGTAAACACTTCCACAAACACTTATCAGTTCTTCTCCATTCTCTCTTCCACTTCAAGGTAGCTGTTCCTCCCTCCCAGAAGACTGTTGTGCTAAATTCGTTATCACAGCAAGAAAAATAAGGATTTGTAACCTCTTGCAGAAATGCACAAGTGGCATTTTCCCCAAATGACTCATGTTAATGAAAGCAATTTCACACTACACAGAAAAAAAAGGAGCTAAATACCAAACACTTCGAGTATCTAATGAAGACAGGTGTACAAAGTTGGCTTCCTCGAGAAGTTCCCCTTTGTTAGTAAAACAAAACTCAAAAATAAAGAATAATCCAGATGACTTGAATTTAGGCAAGACTACATCAATATGCGAAAAATGTGAATACCAAGCACTCGTCCAGCTCTGTGTTCTCACCCACATCTGTGGGGTGGGAAGTCACCTGCAGCACTTCATGCTCAAACACACAGGCAAAATCTTGGTTTAGCAAATGGAGAAAGGCCAGACTTCATGTAGCTTTGATTAAATCATCTGAATCCCTTCAATGAAAACTTTCTACTGCTGGCACAGGTCACTTTAACCACACAGACTACTCCACCAGCCAGCGTAAGCTTTTTCACCAGCTCCTGGGAAGAATGAAATGAAGCCACAGTACTCAAACCATCACAGTGTTTATTTAAGAGCCTGAGCAAATAAACCAAATGTGAAAGTAATTCAGTAGCTCAACAGCTCCAAATTCCAGGAGGTGAAGAGTTGGAGGGGCTTGCAAATGTCAGAGTGTGTTTGTTAGCCTCACTGTGACTGGTCTAAATCCCTTAGGGAATGGGGTGTGTTTAAGCACTATAGACTGCTATGCCTTATTAAATGTATCTGCACAATAGATTTACAATCCAGATCAGGTATTTCCTAACCCATCAACAGAAATTCTTGGCTATTAAAATACTGGATTACTTACCAGGGCAGATGATGCAGCGAGAAAACTTGGTTTTGAAAAAAGAAAATCCTTCTACAAAACAAAATCAGGCTGGGAGAGCTGGGAATGTTCCCTGGAGAAGGGAAGGCTCCAGGGAGAGCTCAGAGCCCCTGGCAGGGCCTGGAGGGGCTCCAGGAGAGCTGGAGAGGGGCTGGGGACAAGGCAGGGAGGGACAGGACCCAGGGAATGGCTCCCACTGCCAGAGGCACGGCTGGGTGGGATTTGGGCAGGAATTGTTCCTGGCAGGGTGGGCAGCCCTGGCACAGGTGCCCAGAGCAGCTGTGGCTGCCCCTGGATCCCTGGCAGTGCCCCAGGCCAGGCTGGAGCAGCTGGGACAGTGGGAGGTGTCCCTGCCATGGCAGGGGTGGCAGTGGATGGGCTTTTTTAAGGTCTCTTCCAACCTAATACATCCTGTGATTCTGTAACTATTTAAACACACTTTAATCAAGCGAAGACTGCATGAAGCCATTTTGGTTTTGGAGCAAACTTTGAAAATATAGAAACAATGCACTCATTGGCACATTACACAGAATTTGTCAATGCTGCATTATCAACAGTCTTGCTACAATATCTTTATCATCCAAGACCTGCTTGCATTTCTTTCTAGGATATGTAGCTCTGGAGTGCTTGTCTGTGCAACACTCTTGGTTCAGGGAAGGTCCAGTTCCTTAGCTGCAGAGGCAGATGTTCCTGCATGGGGAAGGGGATATTTTCATGTAGTATGATAGTGTCTAAAATGCAGATCTCTTGATAATCACTACTAGGAAACTTTTCCTTAAAAAAAATCAAGAACACAAAACAACAAATCCAGCAAACAAATAGACCAATCAAAAAAATACCACAATTGTGGACATCCACCCCAGGCAGCAAAGAGCTAAACTTCCTAAGGTGAGACGTGGCTGCAAAAATCATTGCTTACATCCCTAGCTTGGCTGTATGCACCTTTCCTACTGCCTCCAAAATGACTTTGAAAGGAATTATTCTGGGGTGGTAGTGGGGAAAAAAAGAAATTCCATCTGCTTGCAACAGATTTGTGACAATAAAAACAAAGACAGTGGCTCAACACTAGTTATGCAAAGTTTTGAAATAACCCCTCACTTTGCTACCAAGCTGAACATGACTGACGGGCCACCTCTCTACTAAACAACTCCAAAAAAAAAATCCCCACTTCTTATTTAGGATTCAGTCATCACCAATACTTCCTCGCTCTGGTAACATCCTTAGGAAATGGCCCTCAGATGAAGGAGGGTTTATATTAGATATAAGGAAGAAATTGGTCTCTACAGGAGAGATAAGGCTCTGGCACAGGTTGCCCAGAGCAGCAGTGGCTGCTCAGCCTCTGGAAGTCTCCAAGCCAGGCTGGACAGGGCTTGGAGAAGCCTGGGACAGTGCAAGGTGTTTCTGCTAATGACAGGGGAATAGAATAATATGATCCTTAAAATCCCTTCTAACCCAAATTATCCCATGATTCTAAAAGCCTGTTTGCACTAACAAGGAATTGTGCACAAAATACTGCTGTGCTTGCCTAAGTTTATTAAGAAAAACAGGAAAGGAGGTTTGCCTTGTTCCACTTTCCCATTTAACTTTCTACATTTTCATTTCATTATCTCTATTCATAACCAAGATGGCTTAAAATATTATTTATAAGAGAAACACTGATCACCCCCAGTCCAACCCTTAAACCTGTAAGGAAAAGTTCATTCCTGCCTTCAAATAGCTTAAACAAAGAAATGATACCTCACCGTACCCTATGACAGAGCACTAGGAGAACTCCTTATGTGGAATCCTCCAGAGCAGAAACCCACAAGGCACTTCACATGGAGTGAGTGTTCCTCTGGCATGCTCTGACTCCGCTGCACCGTCCGCGCTCCGGAGAATTCCAAGGTGTTGATGTGACTTGGGTCTACCAGGCTCTTTTCCTCTTGGATATATTTTTATTCCAGCCCCAAAGCAATTCTTTGCCCTGCTGTGGGGCTGAGGAACACACACAGGTGTAGCACAGGTGTAACAACAGGGCAATCTTGGTGTCAGCCCTTATTTCAGATATTTAACACAATAAATACCAAACTTCATGTCAAAGGAGGAAATTTCAGCTGAATGTTACCCAGACCTAACCACAGATGCATCAGTGCATCATAAGGTCAGTGCTTCCTCTCATCTCCTCTGCTTTAAATTAATCTGTCAGAGGTAATTTATAGCACACAGAGTAAGAAGTAAAGCAATCAGGGAGATAAATTCCTCTTAGACATGAAAAATCCAAAGGTACCAAGCACTGGACAACAGCTTTCAGGAACCATTTTGTTCTCATGCTAAAATTATCTGTGCAAATGTACAAATAAAATTCATAGTTTCATGACAAAAATAATTTAAAATATGTCTGCACAACGTTTCCTAGGAAATTTTAAAACTCCCATATCCAATTACAGAGTCCATCCAAGTATCCCAAGTATATGGACACGAGTGCTTGACCAGGTGAGGTTCCCACAGGCCAGATCATGTCAAGCCCCTGTTACATGTGAACACACAGAGCTGAAACCTCAAAAAGCAAACATTCCCAAAGCAGAGGCAAAAGTGGTGCCCAGCTCTCAGGAGTGTCACTGGCTGAGATAAGCTCAGGGAAGTAGGTGAGCTGTCACAGTAGTCTGCCATAGGGACAAGCAAGAGCAGGTTGGAGACCTAACTTGTTTTTCTCCTTCACCTCACCCGCGGGAACAGCTGCTTTCCTGCCTGCCAAAAGCTCTGCAATACTATTTTGAGCTTTTTGCATATCATTATTTAATTTATTTATTAAAGCCTGATAGGGGAAGAGGGAGGCAAAACTTGCTCAAAGCATTTCAGTTTTATTTAGATTAAGACAGGCTGCTCAAACTGGCTCACAATCAAATGGTTCCACTGATTACAATCCGTAGTTTAGAAAGACTAAAGTTCTTGGTTAGGTCCTGCAGCTGCAGAACTCTTCACTTAGGGGCGAGTTTCTCACCTCAGCAAGTTTAACAAGCAGAGATTAAAACACACGGCAGTTCCCAAACCGTGAAATGGCATTTCCCGGGAAATGAGTCGATTTAAAATTGAGCTGTAAAATCAAAGCCTCTTTACTGCTCCGCATTAGTTACATATTACAGGTGAGAAAGCAGCAGCTGGCACAGATACAGCACGGGCACTGCCCCAGTAAGAGGAAGGCTACTTGGAGTAACAGAGTCACAGAGTCACTGGGATTGGAAAAGACCTCCAGGATCACCCAGTCCAAGCTGTGACCCCGCGAGCACCACCTTGTCAAACAGCCCAGGACACCGAAAGTGCCACGGACGAAGTCGCCTCCTTGGACACCTCCAGGAGTGGGGACTCCACCACCTCCCTGGCCAGCCCCTTCCATGTGCCTGACAACCCTTTCCATGAAGAAATTCCTTCTGATGTCCAAACTCTCCCCTGCCACAACTTGAGGCCGTTCCCTCTCCTCCTGTTCTTGTTCCCTGTTCCCAGATCCCAAATCCCCCCAGCTGTCCCCTCCTGGCAGGGAGTTGTGCAGAGCCGCAAGGTCCCCCCTGAGCCTCCTTTTCTCCAGCTGAGCCCCTTCCCAGCTCCTCAGGAATTCTCCAGCCCCTTCTCAGCTCCTCAGGAGTTCTCCAGCCCTTTCCCAGCTCTGTTCCCTTCCCTAGACACGCTCCAGCCCCTCCAGGGCTCTCAGAGCTGCCCCAGCAGGGCCAGCACAGGGGACAAGGGCACTGCCCTGGCCCTGCTGCCACCCCAGAGCTGGCACAGCCCAGGGGCCTCCAGTGGCCTCTTGCCCACCTGGGCACACCTGGGCTTGTGTCCAGCTGCTGTCACAGCAGCCCCAGGGCCTTTCCCAGCCCCTCTGCCCCAGCCTGGAGCTGCAGGGGTTGCTGTGAGCCAAGTGCAGCACCTGCCACTTGGCCTTGTTGAACCCCACATCACAAATATGGCCAAAGCTTTCTGCAGCCAAGGACCCCTGAGCCTGGTGGTGTTGGTGACAGGTTACGTGGGGTAGGAGCCTTCTATGTGAGAGTGCCCTGATGCATGTCAGGAAAGCTTTGTGTATCCAAGTCCCTCATTCCTGGAGTGTTTTTCCTTCTGGAGTTACTCACGTGTTCCCTTCCCAAGTCTTTGCTTGCAGACAAAGCCAAAACTCTATGTAGGACATGTCCCAGTTAGTCAAAGTCCCCGGCCTGTGTCATGTATGGCACAGACAGCAGTGAGCATGAGGAGCAGGCTGTTTGCTTTTTTACTGCAGCTTGGAGTTCAGTTGAGCTTTCTGCGCAGAATGGAAGGATGAAATTCTAATTTCAGTTTGCTTTTGTTCTGAAGATTTATATCTCACTGGGAGAGTTTTATAGAAGCACATGGATGCTGCTGCCCTGCTCTAGCCAGGCAGTGCAGACAATGAGAATTTAATTCCTATTTATTTTCCTTTCAGAGATGTCAACTCTGATTTATTATAAATTTTAGTATCTCTCATTTGTTTATAATGGCAGGAAGTTTAGTAAGCAGTCTGAGAAACTTACAGATATGTTTTTACTCATAGTGTATCAAAGAAGTTTGACTTATATTTTTAAAACTAAATCCAGTGCTTTGCTGAAACTTCACTGAATTACATTTATGTTGAAATGCTCTTTTTTTTTCTCTCCTGAGATGTGGCATGCCTCTGACTACAGTATTAACAGGATAATTTTATTTTGTTTTTATATCACTCTTGGTAACATTTCTGTGGTGAATGAATTAGTAATTGTTTCCAGATAAAATTGTTGCAAAAGTTCTCTGAGTAGAAGCTCCCTGAAAACTTGCCATAGGGCATGAGATTGCTTTTAGCTTGAGACTTGCTCAGGTTTCCAGAATCTCTCCTCTTGGTTGCTGTTGAAGTTCTATCACTGTGGATACTGTTTGGTTCATGGATTTTCCTTGGACATTATATTCAAAAGGTTGAATTTTTAGACAAAAAGACTAGATGTTACTGCCTCCCCTTGGAAGTTTCATTTGGTTTTGTGACTTCTTGGTCGGTAGATAAGTGGTTTGAATTCTCAAAGATATTGAAGTTTTAGAAGAAATATAAATCACATAATCATGGAATGGTTTGGGTTGGAAGGGACCTCAAAGCCCACCCAGTGCCACCCCTGCCATGGCAGGGACACTCCCACTGTCCCAGGTGCTCCAGCCCCAGTGTCCAGCCTGGCCTGGGGCACTGCCAGGGATCCTGGGGCTGCTCTGGGCACCTGTGCCAGGGCTCCCCACCCTCACAGGGAACAATCTCTTCCCAATATCCAGCCTAAATCTATACCATCTGAATGTGTATTTCTTTTTAATCTAATCTCTGTTTATGCCTACATCTGTGTCTCCATAGAAAGCCCAGATGCTTCTTGTGCTTCCAAAAATCTGAGTTTTTTCTTCACTTGCTTGAATGTCCATTTCTTGCAGAAGTTCAGTAATTGGGTTTTAAAAATCTTCAGCACAATTCTTCAGGTTGAAAACTATTATCATAAATTCATTTATAGACAGAGGAAGGTGGTGTTTAAAAATTTGTGGGTTTTGCTTTTTTAAATTTAAATCAGAGATCAACCTTAAAAAAGCTTTATGGAACAGAGTTTGGAAAATCATTTTTGACACAGCCAAAATATTTAGAGAAGTGAGACGGTAACATTAACAGATCACTGGGGAAAAGGCACAGAAAAGGTTCCAAGATACCAGTTTAGGGAACTTCTGGTCTTGCTTGCTTTTCTTTTTGCCAAGTTTAAATTTAGAGTGTTTTTATTTTAAAGCTGTGTTGTAAGTAGGACAGTTGATTTTTGCCAGGGGGCTGTAATTTGCTCCAGCCATGTGCTGACGATGGAGTTCATAACTTGCCTAGGAAGGAATCCTGTTGTGGGTGCCACTACCAGAGCGGGGTATTTGGGTACCTTCAGGTGCTGCTGCCTTTTTGCTGCCATCCTTCCCTGTCATTTATTAGAATTCGTTAGAACTCATCTGGAATATTTTGACTAATTCATATGAGATAGGAATATGTATCCTAATGGTTTGGCTCTTGTTTTTGTCTTTTGCTGGTGTAGAATTTGCACTGTGCTGCATTTGCAGATGTTGATAGCAATGTAGAATCACAGAATGTTTGGAGTGGAAGGGAATCTTAAAGCCTGTCTCATTCCACCCCATGCCACAGGCAGGGACACTTTTTTTAGACCAGGTTGCTCCAAGCCCTGTCCAACCTGGCCTTGACTTCCAGGGATGGGGCTTGAGGATCAGTCCTCCATTCAGGAGGTTGTCAAGGAGTTTGTGGAGAGTCAGATACAGAATGAGTGGGAGGCTGCACCACGGACTTCATCTGAGCTGCATGCAAGAATGGTGCAGTTTGTGTAAATAAATAGTTTAGGAATAATTTTAGCTTCTGTTGGGGAATTCCTTCTGGTGATTAGGTGGTGTATCCATACATACATACAGGTTTGGAACCATGACATCAATCTGATAGAGAAACCATCACTCTTGAAGTGGTGTCCTTCAGGATGCCATTCTTGAAGAACAATCATCAGAAGGCCTGCACAGAGAGTTCAACAGGAGACTCTAGCTGAGTTTTGTTGTGCTGTAGTTGGTTTGCTTATAATGGCTCTTAAGTAAATAATAATCTAATGATGGATCTTCAGAATTTAGGGAATCCTTTCTGAGTGTTTAAAACCACTGGACACTAATGCTTGTCTTTGTGTTTTTGTTTGCAGACTCACTGAACCTTCAGGCTATGTTACAGATGGGCCTGGAAATTACAAATACAAGACAAAATGCACCTGGCTGATTGAAGGAAGGTGAGTGTTGGAAGCAGCTTGGGATTTTGTGTTGCTTATTGGGACTTTTAGGTGAGTTTTATCTGCACTGAATATTTTTAGGTCTCACAATACTTTCCGGCTATTCTAGAAGCTAGATAGGGCAACACTTAATTGTTCATGATGTAGAAGTTTTCATGTAACTGAGCCCTCCAAACTGACTTCTGATTAAGAGGTTTGTGTTGAAACAACATGTGGCAAACAAAAATCAGTGCACTTCTGTAAATAATGAAGGATTGTTAATTACTTAACTGATACCATAGTGAGCCATTCAGATGATGGGATTCATGGGATTTTTCAGTAGTATGAGAAACAAGAGAAAGCTCTGAAAGCTTTTTTTCATGAAGAATCAGTTTCTGTGGTGATGGACTTCAGATATTTCTTTACTCACTGAGCCATGAGGACTTCAGAGGAGCCAGTGACCTTTTATTGCAAAGGTTTTCTAAACTGGGAGAAGTCCCTCAGATCTCTCCCCTCATTTTGCTGCTCTTCCTGTTATATTGCTTACAGCAGTTTCTTGCACAGGTTTTTAGGAGTAGCATATTTAATGTCTGTCCTCTGTCATCTGATTGATGGCAGCAGTTCATTGCATCTCCCGTGTTGAAGTACATTTTTGATAGTACCAAGCTGGTGCCAGGACTGTAAGACCCATTTGTTTTAGTCTCAAAGTTTCCATGGTCATATATGAAGCTGTGTGATGACATCTGTGTGTTCAGTCACATTCCATATTGTTCCCTGAATCTGCAGGTAGAGAGATCCATGAATTGGCATGAGTCATGTGAGAGTGTGAACTTGGACTGGACGCTGTGAACTCCAAGAGGCCTCTTGGCATCTTGGAGGATGAGAATTTGCTACAGTCCCAGAGGGCACTTTTTCTTAGTCTTCTCCATGTGTTTAACGTATCTGTTGGTGACATGCACAAGGCACCCTGAGCAAATTTGCCAATGGACACCAGGCTGTATGGCGTGGTCAAGATGCTGAAGGGAAGAAATGGCATCAAAGGGGAGCTGGACAGACTGGAGACATGGGACTGTGTGAATCTCGTGAAGTTCAACAAGGCCAAGTGCAAAGTCCTGCACCAGGGGTGGAGCAAGGCAGAGCCCAAACTCAGGATGGGTGGGGAATGGCTGGAGAGCAGCCCTGGGCAGAAGGACTTGGGGGTGCTGCTGGGTGAGAGCTGGACATGGCCCAGCCCAGAACACCCCAGCCCTGGGCTGATCCCAGCGTGGGCAGCAGGAAAGGGGAGGATTCTGTCCCTGTGCCCCAGGCTCAGGTGAGACCCCACCTGCAGAGCTGCCCCAGCCCTGGATCCCAAATTCAGGAGGACCTGGAGCTGCTGCAAAGTGTCCAGAGGAGGTCATGGAAATGGTTCCAGGATTCTGGAGCCAGGCTGGGAGAGCTGGGGATGTTCCCCTGGAGAAGGGAAGGCTCCAGGGAGAGCTCAGAGCCCCTTGAAGGGGCTCCAGGAGAGCTGGAGAGGGGCTGGGGACAAGGCAGGGAGGGACAGGACACAGGGAATGGCTCCCACTGGGAAAGGGGAGATTGGGCTGGGATCTTGGGAAGGAATTCCTGGCAGGGCTGGAATTCCCAGATTTGCTGTGACTGCCCCTGGACCGCTGGCAGTGCGGGGGATGGGACTTGGAGCAACCTGTCCATGGCAGGGGTGGAACAAAATGGTTGTGAAGGTCCCTTCCAACACAAACCACACTATGGTTCTTTGTTTGGGAGGTCTGATGAGTTAGGAGGAGTTATTCATTGTATTTCCTTCAGACATGTAGTTGAGTTGAGGAAGTTTAAATCCTAAGCTCCTAAGATAACTTAGAACTGAGGGCTAAGCTGCTCCATAGAACCATCTAGAATGATGAAATTGAGAGGCAACCACTCACTATTAACTTTATAAGGAGTCCAGTTGTTTGAGGTGGTTAAGAGCAAAAGTTGGCTGCTCCAAGTGGCTACACCTTTTAGTCTGTGTAGGTTATAAGAATACAGCTGCAGACAGTTTACAATTACAAATAATTAAAAAATGTTTCACAAGCACATTATTGCAGACAAACTAGCCTCAGCAATCCCAGCATAGCCAGCTTAACCCTCATAACTTCTGTTTTTAAAGGATATTGTGACTCATATTTTTATCAGAAGCGAAGTGCTTCTCTGCAGTCCTCAACAATGTCACCAAAGCTGCTCCTCCAGCCTACAATTACTACTCCTGAGAGGCTTCCTAGGGAACCACCACTTTGTGGGGCTTGAAGTGAGATCTTTCTTGCTGGAAAGGCAGAAATGTTCCTCCCTATTCAGCAGCCAGGCATTTAGGTTGGAGTCCTTTTCCTGCCTGTGAGTGTACCCTGCTGTCAGGACATGGTGGTAAACAGAAAAGAGATAATCACGCTGATTAAACCAGCTGAAATATGCAGCCGTGTGAAGAGTCCAAGCTCACTGCCAGAAGTGAAATTCCCAGAGATCTGGCCTTGGAAAGCAGTAGCTGCAAAGTGTTCAGTTCTGAGTGCCCTCACCTGGTTGCTGGCATTCCCTTGTGCAGAGGGTTTGAGGTTGGCAGGGAAGGGAACAAAATGAGTGGGCTGTTGAGGACCCTGGAGAAGTGCAGAGACGGAATCAGCCAGTGTTCTTCTTTCCTTTCTGCACTGTTTCTGATTTTTCTTGGCTGGTGTCTGTGCTGTGTTCTCATCCCAGGGGAGTCCTTTTTACTTTTCCCAGGAGTGTGAACAAGGCAGATGAGCTCCCTGGAGCCTGAGGACCATGTGATTGTGCAGATGAGAGCTGTCTGCTAACGGTTGTTGGCTGTTGCAAAGAGACTCTTCCTTTTTGTTTGTGGTCTGAACCTTTATTGATTGACAATTTCTTTCTGCTCTATAGCTGTCAGGCTATTCAAGTAGAAGCAAACCTCTATGACCCCATAGGCTGCTCAGTTATGAAATTATAGGTACTCTTTGTACCTTTTCTTTAAGCAGGATATTATCCTTGAGTTCTACCTGCTGCTTTTTTCCAAAGGCCCAGAGTAGACTGTTGTACCTATCAAAAATGGTCATTTTGCAGAATAACTCCGTAGATACTTCCCCTCCTGTGGGAAGGGCAGTTCTGTTGGGGAGATCCTAGATACTTGTGTCTGGCCTTTCAACAGCTCCAGCTGTGGGTGGGAGCAAGCACTGCTGATTTAGATTCATTTTCTATTTGTTTCAGGTCCAAGCACAATGTTAGTGGTGTTTGCACCTCCCTGGAGCAGAACTCTGAATTAAATATCTGCTGTGGTTTCTCCGTGATTGTAATTAGGTGTATCTTTTTATATTAGCCATGAAAAAAATGGTATCTTACCATGCTGCAAACTTGGACATGCCCCAGCCATGGCCCCCAGGAGCCTCCCTGTGCCCTGAGCTGATCCCAGCGTGGGCAGCAGGAAAGGGGAGGATTCTGTCCCTGTGCCCAGTTAGGTGAGACCCCACCTGCAGAGCTGCCCCAGCCCTGGATCCCAAATTCAGGAGGACCTGGAGCTGCTGCAGAGAGTCCAGAGGAGGCCCTGGGGCTGCTGCAGGGCTGGAGCCCCCCTGCTCTGGAGCCAGGCTGAGAGAGCTGGGAATGTTCCCCTGGAGAAGGAAAGGCTCCAGGGAGAGCTCAGAGCCCCTTGCAGGGCCTGGAGGGGCTCCAGGAGAGCTGGAGAGGGACTTCTGGCTTGTTTGAGCAGTGGCTGAGGTCACTTGGTTTGTTTAGCCTGGAGAAGACTGAGGGGAAACCTTATCACAGTCTGCAACTTCCTTCTGAGGCAAAGGGAAGGAGCTGACACTGATCTCTCTGTAGCCAGGGACAGGACCCAAGGGAATGGCTTGAATTTGTGTTAGGAGAGGCTTAGGTTAGATATCAGGAAAAGGCTCTTCCCCCAGAGGTTGGTCAGACACTGCCCAGGCTCCCCAGGGAATGGTCATGGTCCCAGGGCTGCCAGAGCTCCAGGAGCATTTGGGCAATGCTCTCAGGCACAGGGTGGGATTCTTGGGGTGTCCTGTGCAGAACCAGGGGTTGGACTTGATGATCCTTGTTGGTCCCTTCAACTGAGGATATTGTGTGATTCTGTGATCTGTTCTGTGCAACAGGACAGGATTTTCTGACCATAAAGAATTTTTTGGTTAATATCAGGAGAGCTGCACACCAAAAAAAACCACATCAACCACAGCATGTAACCTCCAGTTACACCAAGTCACTCAGATTTAGTCTTGCCTAGACCAGAGCTTTACACCAGAGGATTGCGTTGAAGGCATTTTGCCCTGTGTTGTTGAGTGGCTAATTACAAATCTTTTACTTACTTATTTCTTTATTTTTTCTTTACAGGCCAAACACAATCCTCAGGCTTCGATTCAATCACTTTGCCACAGAGTGCAGCTGGGACCACTTGTATGTGTATGATGGAGACTCAATTTATGCTCCCTTACTGGCAGCTTTTAGGTAAGTTCTTCTTGGTGAGACTCAACTGTAGCCAGTGGTATTTTCTTAACTTAGAACCTCTCTTAAATGTGACTTCTGACACTGTAAATATGATTCAGTAATCCAAATGTGCAACACTGCAAGTGCAGCACGTATAGCCAATGTCCTTTTGTGCACTGTTCATCAGTATAAACAATTAAGGAGTTGTTTTTCACTTTTACAATGAACAAGTCATGTCACTGCATTCTAGTGTGTAAGTATTATGTTTTCATTTCCAAATCCTGATTCTTTGAGAGACAAAAAGATTATTGTCTTCTCTCTGGGCTGGAGATGATTTGGTGTGCAACATCCTTTAAGAGGAGAAAATGCCCCATTTATGGGTTTGAATATGATTTATGAGTTAAACTTGTAGTTCTGTCAATGCAGACAGAAGGGCAAAAGCCAGCTAATGTTATAGACATGGAGGTCTCATAGAATTATGTCTCTCTTTTACCTACCTTAAACTTCAAATCTTTTAGTTATTTGGAACATGTTCACGAAGAGCAATGATGGCTCAACATAGTTCTTGTAAAAACATAGAATCACAGGATGGTTTGTGTTGGGAGGGATCTTAAAGCTCATCCTGTTCCAGCCCTGCCATGACAGGGACCCTCCCACTGTCCCAATGTCCAGCCCCAGTGCCCAGCCTGGCCTGGGGCACTGCCAGGGATCCAGGGGCAGCCACAGCTGCTCTGGGCACCTGTGCCAGGGCTGCCCACCCTGCCAGGAACAATTCCTGCCCAAATCCAGCCCTGCCTCTGGCAGTGGGAGCCATTCCCTGGGTCCTGTCCCTCCAGGCCTTGTCCCCTCTCCAGCTCTTGATGTGTACAAGTATCCATTCTTTTATCCATTTTTTTATCTTGACCAAGGTATTTGGCTTGTCCATGTGATGAGAGATCAGTGTGGATGCTGGTGAACAATGGACATTTCATGCTGAGACCTAAGCATAACTTGTGCTTTTCTGTATTTCAGTCTCGCAGTGACGCCACCACCTTACGCTTTTTATTCTTTAAACTGGAATTAGGAAAATAATCCCAAGTTATGTATGGAAAAACTAATGGTTCCCCTGGCACTCTGCTTGTTCCAAGTGGCTGTGTAACTATTTCCAGATTTAAGATTCTGCTGGGCTTCCTCTCATTTGTGAAATGGAGGTCTAAAAATACTTCATGTTTGTTTTAGAAAATCTTGTAATGTCTATGAGAGAAGATCAGAAGAGCAAAAGTTGATAAAAATTTTGGTTTTTTTGATCTTCAGCTGCAAATGTAGAGTTGTTTTGGATTGAAGGAATGTTTCCTGTAAAGCTTCAGATTAATGTGAGGTCAAAAGAGGACACCTCATTTGAAGAAGAAACAACCTTTTTCTTCTAAAAACCTCCAAAAACGTGGCAATGCCACCTGGAAGTGCTCTCCTGGTATCATGCCCTGACTGATGTGCAGGAAGAGGAGGAAATGTTGTCTTGACCCAGTGTCATTTTGTTCTAATCAAGCTATTTTTAATACACTGGTGAAAAGGTGAACTGATGATTTGTGCCTGCTATTTCTTGTGTGTTTTCCAAAAATTAATAGCCTTTTAAAACTGAAGTTGTAAGTAGTTCACAGAATTAACAGTTATGGTTCATACTGGGAAATCTTTCCTAAATCAGGAAGCCTGGGCCTGAGGACAAGCAAACATGAGCTTAGTACAGTAATGTTTTTGAGGCAGGAAAAAACCCCAATTTTTTAATATTGCTTCTTTAGATGATATTTGAATTTAACTTCATTAGCAGTGAGCTGTGGTGTTCAGTAATCCAAGTTCAGGAAATGGCAGATGCTTCTCATTTTGGTGAAGTACCAGAAAGCATCTGTTGAAAAACACCTTTCTCTGGTACAAAATAAATGCATTGGAATTTTTTAAGAGCAGTGTATATATTTTCTCAATTTACTTGGGTTATATTAAATTTGTTATTGCCATAACATATTTCCTTTTTCATTATTTTTGCACCCTTCCAGGAGATTTGCAAGACTGAGCTTTGGACCCTGTAAGCTTTGTAGAAATTCCTTTCTTTCTGAACTCAGTTTTTGTTCCCTCCCTGGCTTTTTACAGCAGTTCCTTGAACCTTCACTTCCTTCACTACTCTCATTTTGTTTTCTTGACCTTCTGATGCTCATTTATTTTTGTTCACAAGATAATATTTATCCTGAAATATATGTATATGTATATATATATATATATCTTGTATATGTATAAGATGATCTTGGGAATCCTTAGCACTGGACCGTAGGGAAGCTTTAAATTGGTTTTATCAATTTTTAGCAACAATAAATATTTGCTTAATGCCAGCATTTACACAGTTCCAGTGTGTGCATAGACTAAACTCTTTGCAGTCTGAGAGCCCCTAGAGCTGTCTGGTCCTGCACATTAAGCTTTTTTTATTAAACAGTGTTAAAAATATCTTTGCTGGTTTATATTTGTGACCACAGGCACAGTGAGACTGTGTAAATGTGCTGCTTCAAAAATGCAGTAAAAGAACATGGAAAACAAATGCAGCATGTTTGTCAGCACTGATGAAGAAATCTGAATTAGATAAACTCTACTCAGCACCAGTGAACTTTGTTGGTTTTTTTAACTTTACTCCACATTAAACATTTACCAGAGCTAGTTTGGCACCTTTATTTCCATTTTGCTCTGGTTGGCAGGGGGTGTTTGCCTCATCAAACCCAGTTGTTCTTCTGCAAGATTTTTGGCAAGGGCCCAGAAGCTCCAGGTGGTTGCTAACAGGTGCTACATGGATGGTCATGTGTGTTCCTCAGGCAACAGGATCAGCTCACCATCCTTTCTCCCTTGCACTTGAGCACCCAAATCTGAGCCTAGGGTGAGTTGGGTTGGAAGGGTCTGATGCCTCTCTCAAAACAGGGCCACCATCTGAGCCCTGTGCCCAAGACTTTGTCTAGCCAAGGTGTGAATTTATCTTTAGGATGGAGATCTCGTTGAAGCTCTGGGTCAGGGGTCCAGAGATGGGTATTAAAATAATGATAAAGAATTAATCTAATACTGATGTCTAGCCACAATCTCTTGCTGCAACCTGTGTGTGTTACCTCCTGTCATCTTCTTGTGAACCTCTGATATTCCCATCTCTAATCTCTGCTGAGGTAGCTGAAGTAAAAAATTAGGTTTCACCCTTCTTCAGCTGTATCGCCTTGAAGTTAAAGAAATCTCACTCCTTCTACCTCTTCTGGTACATAGATTATATGACTCTCCTCTATTTTTTCCTTCTATTCCTTCAGTTATTTGCCAGAAAGTGTAACTGACCTTGCTGTCAATGGGAACGTGCATCCAGCTCAGGGGCTTCCAGCAGCAGGAGGACATGGAGCTGCCAGAGCAAGTCCAGAGGAGGCCACAGAGATGCCAAGGGCTGGAGCCCCTCTGCTCTGGAGCCAGGCTGGGAGAGCTGGGAATGTTCCCTGGAGAAGGGAAGGCTCCAGGGAGAGCTCAGAGCCCCTTGCAGGGCCTGGAGGGGCTCCAGGAGAGCTGGAGAGGGGCTGGGGACAAGGGATGGAGGGACAGGACACAGGGAATGGCTCCCACTGCCAGAGGCAGGGCTGGGTGGGATTTGGGCAGGAATTGTCCCTGGCAGGGTGGGCAGCCCTGGCACAGGTGCCCAGAGCAGCTGTGGCTGCCCCTGGATCCCTGGCAGTGCCCCAGGCCAGGCTGGAGCAGCTGGGGCAGTGGGAGGCGTCCCTGCCATGGCAGGGTTGGAATGAGATGATCTTTGAAGATTCTTTCAACTCAGGCCATTCATTGATTCTCTGATACTGTTTTACTTTCTGCCACTGACTTCACCAATCCACTTACACAAAATAGATATTATTTCAGTCCAAAGCAGAAGTTTGCCTTTCCCTGGGTGTTACTGGACAGCTGAGCTGAGTAGGAGTGTTTATTTGTTTTGGAGTAGAGATGGCTGCAAAATGTTTTGAAACCTTATGAAAGGAAATAAAAGCAGCATGTTGCAAAACATCTTGGCCAGAGTTGAGTTGCTCAGAGATTCTGAATCATAATTTAAAGGAAGTTTTGCATGTTCCTTTATCATTCTTATTCTGCATATTGGATTATTTTTCATTGCAGATGTAAATTCTGTTTGTGCTTCTGTTTATTCCATATGATGCTCGGAGCAGGCTGATTTATTCGCTGCTTTCGAGGTTGAACCTTTCAGGGATCTGATTGTTACCTCTGTGTTGTGGTCTGCATGGCTTTTTCTGAAAGAAATTAAAATGGCCCATCCCTGGAAATGTACAACCCAGGCTGGATGGGCCTCGGTGCATCCTGGTCGGGTGGAAGGTGTTTCTGCCCATGGAAGGGGTGTTTGACTAGATGACCTTTAAGGTCCCTTCTAACCCAGGCAATTCTAAGATTAAGTTTCCTTAGACTGTTTTAAATTTGTCTAGGTGGGATAACATCCTCTTTAGTTATTTACACGAGTCATCAGAAAAAGATGGGAATAAGAGAGTAAGTGGGATTCAAGAATTGTTTTGGAGGTACCTGTGTTCTTATCAAACAAATCCCAATTTTGAGATTTCTGTGAGAAAGCAAAGAATTGTCTAGTGATAGTCCTTTTATTAGGAAAGATTACTGAGAGGATTTTTTTATCTTGTCTTCTACTTATTTTGCCCTGTAATATCAGTGATAAGTGCTGAAGAAGAAACCAGAACAAAGCAATTTTTTTCTTGTGTTCCTGACCTGCAGTTTGCCTTACCCAAATTATTTTCAAATGTTTGTTTTCCTGTGGTGGAGATGTACTGTCCTACAGTGTCCATTACAAAGGAATATTATGAACCAAACAAGAATTTTGTTAGGTTTTTTGTTCTTTGGTTTTGTGGGAGATGGTCTTTTGGGAGAGATAAACTTCTTAAGTCTCAAATGTTGAGAAAGAAACAAAGCACCTCTTCCAGAGAGATGAAAAGGAAATTAATTTTGCTGTTTAATCCCATATCCTTGAGCAGCGGTGGGAAATTTGGCTTTCTCATAAGGAAATATTTCTTGAAATGTGTATCAGCAGATGTGCTGGAGTTGTTTAGCCAAAACATGGGATCAGGTTCCAGTGATTTTTATGGTGTGTTGATAAAATGAAGGATATAGTTTTGTCCACCATAAGACTTGTAGTGCAGGAAGGGCTGTTGTGCAGTTTGCAGTATGATCCCACTGTAGATAACTCGTTCATCTACCATTTTTGGTGCAAATACCCCAAAATCTGTAGCAAACCGGATCTGGGTGTCTATTCTGTTCTTGGAGCACACCATTGTATTGTATCATGGGGGCAGAAAAATTCAAGTCACAAAAATGTGCTTTTCAGGTGGTATTAATGGATGCTGTGGATAGCTGTGAGTAATTTCTTTGAGGGGATAAACTCATTTACTCTGTCCTAGGAAACTATCTTGAACTGCATTTGCTTTCTATTCTAAATAGATGTGAAAAGAGGAAAAGTAAGTTCTTCTCAGGCGGGAAATTCTTTTCATCATTGCTTTTTAGTTGATGGTGGCCTTGGATACTCAGGGAGTCGCAGGGCACAGGACAAGAGTGGGCTGTTTTCCCGGGAGAGGGCTGGAGCTGCCTCTGGCTCCCTGCCCCACACCCTCTGCTCTGTGACTTGACGTCTCTGCTTGTCACAAAGCTTTGACTTTGTTTTTGAAAATGGGAGTAAGGCTGGGGAAAGATGGATCTGTACAGGAAAATAGCAGCTGACTGTGAATAGGGGGTGGTAGAAAATGTGTTGTACATGGATAAAGGCTTTTAAAAACATAAATTCAATAGACTTAGAATTGGTGCCCAGTTTGATGTGTTTTATAGGAGGGAGGAATCAACTTTTTGTTTTTGTCAGGCTTCTGATAAATGAAGAATAAGCATTCCCTCTCAGATACAAAGAATTTAGTGCAATAGGGAAATAGGTAGTAGTTACTTTTTTCAAAGCTCCTTTTAGTTTGTCAGTTTGATCCAATTATTTTGACAAACCATTAAATAAATCTGGAGTGTGTCTGGAATACTGTAGAAAGTCTTGCCTACCATCTTTGCTTCTCTCTGCTAATCCTGGAAAACTAGAAGGCTGGATCTCGGAGAACCTGAAAGGGTGAGAGAAACAGCCAAAGGCATCCAAAAGTCTGAAGCAAAGAATGAGGTGGGAGTTGAGAATGTGACAGGCTGCTGTGATAGAAAAGACAGCAAACGTGGATGTGATGAGTCAGGTGGAGCTTATAAAAGAAGGGATGATGGGAAGATGTGGTGCAGTTGAGATGCTTGAAGGATGAGATGGCACTCAGAGGGACCTTGACAGGTCCAAGGAGTGGCATTTAGGAACCTCATGAGATTCAACAAGGTCAAGTGCAAGGTCCTGCATCAGATTGGAGCAGTCCTGAGTATGAGAACAGACTGTGGGATGGAGGGATGGAGAGCAGCCCTGGGGAGAAGGATTTGGGGATGTTGGTAGGTAAGAGACTGGACATGCCCTGGCCTCTTGAGCTGGGACCCAGAACACCCCCCAGCCCTGGGCTGATCCCAAAGGAAAGGTGGGAATTGTGTCCCTGTGCCCCAGGCTCAGGTGAGACCCCACCTGCAGCGCTGCCCCAGCCCTGGAGCCCAAACTCAGGAGGACGTGGAGCTGCTGCAGAGAGTCCAGAGGAGTCATGGAAATGCTGCCAGGATTCTGGAGCCAGGCTGGGAGAGCTGGGGATGTTCCCTGGAGAAGGGAAAATTCCAGGGGATGCTCAGAGTCCCTGCAGGGCTCCAGGAGAGCTGGAATTGGGGACAGGACACAGGGAATGGCTCCACTGGGAAAGGGGAGATGGGGCTGGGATCTTGGGCAGGAATTCCTGCCTGGGCTGGGATTCCCAGATTTGCTGTGGCTGCCCCTGGATCCCTGGCAGTGCCCAAGGCCAGGCTGGACATTGGGGCTGGGAGCAGCCTGGGATAGCAGAAGGTGTCCCTGCCCGTGGCAGGGAGTGGGATGAGATGAGCTTGAAGTCTCTGATTTAAGCTTCTAGTGCAAGCCAGTCTGTGATTCTGTGGCTGACTGTTCATATTTCTCATAGAAAAGGAACCCAAGAGACAGCAAGTCAAAAATGAGTAGAATAATCCTTTCTCTGCTGTTGTGGAGTTAAATTTTTAACCTTACTGCTGCACATTTTTTCAGGTGAAAAGGATATAAATGATTAGAAAGGAATTGGATAGAAGCATGGATGATTGGTTTATTTAACTGTGCTAACCTGGGTGCATTCTCCAGGTTTAAGCATCTGAACTGGATGTCTGGAAGTTGGATTACACATCACCAAAATGCTCTATACTTGCTTGATATGTCAAAGCCTTTCCCAATCACTTTTGTGGCCCACAGTGAGCAGACGACCTGGGCTCAGCAGACCTTTACTTTGACTTTGTAATACAGATTTATTCTTTTGGGACACATTAATTTCTGTTTCCAAACATGCTACCTTGTTTCATGAATAGGACCTGCTTAATTAATTGCTGAGTAACAAGGGAGGGAAAGGTTTTTGATAAGGATAACTAGCATTTTAGATAGCTTCAGGTTTTCTCAGGTTAAGTACTTTTAATATACATTTATTTATGATTCCACAAATTCATTATACTTCAGATAATGGAAATACATCATGTTTAGATTGTTTTATTGAAATTCAGTTATTTTATTGAAAGTACTGGTGCATTTACTCTTGTTGCTTTGCTCTCTTTAATTTCACTTCTAATATTGTTCTTTTACTTTTCCAGTGGTCTTATTGTTCCTGAGAAAGACAGCAATGAAACAGTACCCGAAGTTGTAGCTACTTCTGGATATGCTCTTCTACATTTCTTCAGTGATGCTGCCTATAATCTCACAGGGTTTAACATCACCTATAAGTAAGTGGCACCACTCCACAGTGATGCTGCAAGTTGAGCAAAAGGAGTTTTCCCCTTTTCTCACTTTTGTCTTGAAATATGCAATTGCCATTGAAGTGTCTAATTATGAGCAGACACCTGAAATTAGATTTTTATCTTTATTGTACCCCTGCAACAGCTAATAAGTGGCATGTGCTCAATGTTACAACTCGTCTGTTGTAAGCGTGGACAAATGCTTGCTGAGTTTGATTATATCAAATCAACAAGAATTGATGTGTTTTGTGCACATCTATGCTCGTGAGTGTTCTGCAGAGATCTGCACAAACACACTTTTCCATCAGCCACACATTTCACTTGAGACACTGGGCTGTAGCTGCTCTTGAGGATCCTCATCCTTGGGATATGCTTTCTTGTTCAATCCCTGGATTGAATCCCTTAATCTGGCTTCTTTTTGTTCTGGACTGGTTTTATATTCTTTCATTCATGTTCTAAACAGATGGTTGCTTTCTGTTCACTGGCATTTATTTAGTCCTCATTGATGAGCTTTTGAAAAGCAATTCTGCCCTAATTCATCAACTGCTTTTAGAAAGGTTTTGTCTTGAGGTAAATGTGTGGACATACTTACAGAGATGGAAGGTTTTGCTTCTGCAGGGTTTGTGAGTGTTGAATTTTTTTGCTCCTACAGATGCACGTTATGTTTGTGCCACATTGGGAGATTTAATTTGGGAGTAACCTGCAGAAGGTCTCACCTCTTTCAGAAAAAAAAAGCTGGAAAAACTTCAGTCACAGCTACCTTCTTGCAAAAATTGAATTTCTCTTAAAATGAGGAGCTTAATTTTTGAATATCAAGTCTCAGTGCTCTCATCCTTAATAAGAACATAAATATGTGCTTAATAATCCACATAATAGTGAATTCTTTTAAAATAGGGGCATCCAGCACCCCTTGAAAGCACTAGAAGAAGATGAGGAGTCTTTGCAAGGTTACTTTGCAATCAGAGGAGCTGAAGAGGCAGCATCTTCCAAGTCTGGCTGATTGCATAAACCAGGACTCCATCTACTGCCAGCTGTTGGATTTGCACCATTGCAATGAAATACTCTCTTCAAGAACAATATTCTTTTAATTCTTCACTTTCTTTATAACTTCAGACAATTTCAAGTGCTGTTATGTGTTATGGTTCTTATGTTTCCTCATAACAATTTTGCAGTAAATAGATTAAGTGGTACATAACAGTCTTCATAGTTACTACTGGGTGTAGGTGCTCAACAAATGCCTGTAAAATTATGTCTTGGAGCCAGTGACAGTGGAAACAATGGGTAGTAATTTCTATCTATGAGTTATTCTGGTTGATACACAAGCAAAAACTGCAGTCTGGAAATTAATATAATCTCAAAATTTGGACCTTTACCAAGGATGTATCTGGTTTTGCCTCAGCTATGTTGCAGATATTATCAAATCAGAAATTATTCAAACCAGGCACATCTTCAGCTTGGGTTTCATCCTCAGTTGTTCTCTTGGTAAGCAGTTCCCAGAATAGCACCTAATTGTGAGCAGTTTAAGTATAAATTGCACAGACACCACAGCAACCTTATACTCTGAGTAAAGTCTCACTTACTGTTGAGTGTTTTAAGGCAAGTCATTTGCCTTACAAATAGCTAAAATCATATTGATAATTTTCTCAGAGGAGCTGAGAGTTTAAGTTGTGAAATTAGGCATTTTATAGGAATAGAGTACAAATCTCTACAGGTCCATCACACACCAGGTAGCAGCAGATGACTGTCTCTTGGTTTGTAATGATTTGTATTAACTTTGTTCAGCATCACTCTTGCCTTTGTTAATAAATGAAGGGAATCTGCTCCCTTCCTGATGAGCTGCTTTGTGCTCCGTCCCCAGTTTCAATATGTGTCCCAATAACTGCTCTGGCCAAGGGGAGTGCAGGCTGAACAGCAGCACCATGGCCCTGCAGTGTGAGTGTGCCGAGCGCTGGAAGGGAGAGGCCTGTGACGTTCCCTCCTGCCCGGAGAGCTGCGGGGCGCCTGAGAGAGGCCAGTGCAACCTCAACGGCTCTAGAGCGTGCTCCTGCTCTGCAGGGTGGCAAGGTGGGTCTCCTGCTGGCATGCAGAACTTTTGGGATGAATTTTCTATGTATGGAACTGGCAGTTTAATTGGGAGTACGTGGGAATGTTCTGCGTGACAAGTATCAGCATTTTGACTAGGAACACAGTATCTGCTTTTTAAATACATAAGATCAGACTTCATTTGGAAGGATGGATATTCTGGAGAGGAGGCCACACAGGGGCTCCAAGGGCTGGAACCTCTCAGCTCTGGAGACACTTTGGGAGAGCTGGGAATCTTCAAATGGAGAAGAGGAGGCTCCAGGGAGACCTCAGAGCCACTTCCAGTGCCCAAATGGCCTCCATGAGAGCTGAAGAACGACTTTGGACAAGGGCCTGGAGTGCCAGGACAAAGGGGAATGACTTTAAATTGAAACTGGGTTGTTTTAGATTAGATATAAAGAGGAAGTTTTTTTATAATGAGAGTGATGACATGCTGGCACAGGGTGCCCAGAAAAGCTGTGGCTGCCCCATCCCTGGAAGTGTCCAGGTTGGATGGGGCTTGGAGCAAACTGGGACACTGGAAGGTTTCCCTGCCCGTGGCAGGGTGGTGGGAGGGGATCTTTCCAACCCATCCGAGTCTGTGATTCTGTGTTTTTTATGACTGCTTCTAAAAGCAGCTTTATCACCTTTCCAAAGTGGGACCAACCTGTGGTGTGCAGGCATCCCTTCAAGCCTCATTCTTATGCAGCAAATTTGAGCCTGGTTGCCATTGTTGACCTGTGTGAAGATGTAAAATGCTTTGTTCTCATGTCCAGCTGAGCCGATCATCCACATCCAACTTGGCAGTGATTTGGCCTGAACATACATTTTGCCTTTGCAAAGACCTACTGACATGTAAGAATTACTCTCACATTGAATGCAGTCAGCTACAGCACTAGCAGGAGATTGACCTCTAGCTGAAATGCAGCTTTGGAAAAAAAACATTTTTAAACCTTCTTTTCCCAGGTCCTGGCTGTTCAATTCCTCTTCCTGCAAACCAGTCGTTTTGGACCCGGGAGGAATACACTCTTCCAAAACTTCCTAGAGCATCTCACAAAACCGTCATCCATGACAATAAAATGTGGATTGTTGGAGGCTATGTCTTCAATCACTCTGACTCTCAGAAGGTTTTAGCGTGAGTATAAACCCTGATAATAAAAACTAAAGAGAGGAACTTAGATTTGAGAGTTATTTTTAGGAAATGCCACCTGATGTGCTTTGCTTTGGTCTCTGCTTCATCTCCAAGGGAAAACAACCATAATAAAAAGTCAGGCTCACATTTGAGAAGGGGGAAAATCTTGCTAAGGGCTGCTCATTTTGGAAAAGAAAAGCATAAGGTTCCTGAAGTTCAGTGAGTTTTTGATTCATCTGTGTCTGACAGAATTTAACTATTCTCTGTATATTTCTGGGCCAGCTCCTAAATGATATCTAGCCTCATATTCAAAGAGGGTACTTTTGTTTCAGTGTTTTTAGCCCTTCCCTATGTTGTGTCTCTATGACTTAAGTTTTTTGCTCCTTAATTAACATATTCTGATTACTGTGGATGGTTATTCACAGTGGATAGGATACCAAACAAGGAGTGGCATTAGGATGAGGACATTTATGCAAATGTTTGAGGAGATTCAACAGTAACTAAAATACCATGTAATAATTGTGTACTTCATGGAAATTCTCCATTTAAAAGAACTCAGCTTTTGTGTTGCATTAGGGCAGATGTGAGGAACTCACATACCTTACTTTGATGGACCAAAGTGAGAGCTGTGTATTCTGCACTCACATCCTGAGGTAATAGTTCTTCTAGGGGAAGAGGAGCTGAAAACAGTCATTTAAATGTAGAACTGTTGCTAGTTGCACCCACAATTTACTCCTCCAAAGTCACACCTTGTATTTTAATAGGATACCCTGTGGCTTTGTTGAATGCTTTCTCTCAGAGGTGATTTTATCTCCCAACGCCCTAAGCCTGGCAAATATAGTGCCTTATGTTGATTAAGAAGCTACAAGCAATTTTCAGGGCAGAGGGTTTATATTATTTTAAGCATGAATGGCAAAGACGTAATTAAAAAGTGCTTTTAAGCACTGGCAGAGATTTTTAGTCAAGCAGCTGGAAATTACCTCAATTTAGTGTAAAGTTTTCTTACTTTTTTGAGGGAGAGGTAGTGTTGGTTTTCACACTTAACAGGCAATGCATTAGCTCTTGGGTTTATATGGAAAAGAAAACAGGGCAAAGGAAATCAATATGTGGATAAGAGAGCAGGCTCAACTGGATTTTTTTAACCCATAAGTAGTTTGTGTGTGCTTTGAGCTTGCTGAAATCATGGCAGGATATATTATTTCAGTAAATAATTATATCTAACATATTATATTGGTAAATATTTTTCCCCAAATCTTAGAAAAGGCAAGCAGTCATATTCTCAGCTTTAATGCCTATTCCTTGGAAAATAATTTAGTTTTTATTATTCAGGTATGATCTTATTTCTGAAGAGTGGCTTCCACTGAACAGCTCTGTGAACTCAGTGGAGATGAGATATGGTCATTCGTTGGCATTGCACAAGGTAAGTTCAGTGTTCCAGACTCACTTCTCAGCTGGTTTCCCCTTCCCTCCTGCTTCCCACTCCTCCCAGATCAGTCTTGCTTTGAGAGATGCATTCCTCATTCAGAGACTTGTCCATGCTTAGCCCAGGCTGTACACTTGTGCTCAGGGAATCCTTGGGTGGGTGTCCTAGGAAGTCTGTAGTGTCTCTGCCGGTGTGTTCCTTCTTTGCTCTTTTTCCAGAGACTTTGAGGATGACTGAGGTCAGTGAGTCCATTATTTCCTTCTTGTGTTCTATGCTGACAAGATATGCCTGAAGCTGAGTTTGCTGGAGTTCAGCTGATTCCCCAGCTGCCTTTCATGTAGATCATGTGAATAGTTTTATGAGCTCTGCTGTCCAAGACACCAAAGCAGATCTGGGGGATTACAGATTTTTGTTACTTGCTGTGCAAGTAAACTTGTGAATCTGATCTTTCAGCATCTGACACAGCAAGTGGATTTGACTGTTTTTTACCTCCTTTCTCACTTGTGTGCCTTGCTGTGAGTGCAGGCCATGTGAGAGCAGGATGGCAAAGTCTTTGGAAAGGAAATGAGCCGATCCATTATTGACCTTTGGCTTTTGGAATGCTATTTAGTGCAAACAGTGCAGGCCTGTGCAAAACTTAACCATAATCAAAAAACTGCGCACACTGTCATTCACGAACAGAGCACTTGAGGAACCTCAAAGCATGGAAATTCATTATGGAATCACAAAATGGTTTGGGTCGGAAGGGACCTTAAAGACCATCTGGTCCCAATCCCCTGCTGCAGGCAGGGACCTTCCACCATTCCAGGGTGCTGCAAGCCCCATCCAGCCTGGCCTTGGACATCCAGAGATGGGGCAGCCACAGCTGCTCTGGGCATCCTGTGCCAGGGCCTTCCCACCCTCACAGGGAGCTATTCTTTCCCAAGATCCCACCCATCCCTGCCCTCTGGCAGTGGGAAGCCATTCCCTGTGTCCTGTCCCTTCAGGCCCTTGCCCACAGCCCCTCTCCAGGGGAGTTTATTAAGTAACTTCAGAGCAGTAGCTTCATTCCTTACCAAATAGCTGTTTTCTAAATGCTGGACTCCTTGCCTCACTTTATCTGACTCCTTTCAGGACAACATCTACATGTATGGTGGGAAGCTGGATGCGACGGGGAACGTGAGCAGCCAGCTGTGGGTGTTCCACATCCCGCGGCAGAGCTGGGCGGCCGTGACGCCGCAGGCCAAGGAGCAGTACGCCGTGGTGGGGCACTCGGCGCACGTCGTCACCCTGCAGGACAACAGCACCGTCATGCTCGTGCTCTTTGGCCACTGCCCCCTCTACGGCTACATCAGCAACGTGCAGGAGTACAACCTGGGTGAGGGAGGGAGGCAGGCCCTCCTGCCAGGCACTCCAGCTGAAAGAGCTGCTTTGAAAGTTACTTGGACGACTCACGTTCAGTTAGCAAAACACGGGCACATGTGTTCTCCTCCTCCTCTTTGTATTTACAAGAAGTTAAACCTAACATATTTGTACAACCCAGTGAGCAGGCAGCCGTGTGCCTGCAGCTTTATACACAGTGCTAGGTCCCAAAGACATAAAGCTGTAATTGAGAGGTAAAGCAGGGTAACTCTGGGACAGTTTAGATTGAATTTCCTCTCTCCCGCTGACAAAATAAACACTTCTGAAATAATTTTTGAATTCTGCAATTGTAATAGTGGCTGCAACAATTCAGACCAAATATCTGCTTAACCTGACACTCGTGTCCCAACAGCAGATGCTATAGGAAACAGGTGCTGAATTTCTGGATTCCCATATCCCTGATAGGATCTGACCCCCATGTCCTGGAATGGTCCAGGCTCTGATTTTAGGATGCAGAGATTTCTAGTATCACTACTGGAGAAGCACAGAAACTTTCCAGGTAAACTGAACGTCTACCTAACCCAGAAAGGGAGGCACATTCCTGGCTCCACAGGCCATGTAGAGATTGTAGTTAAGCACAGGAAGTTCACAGCATGAATGTGCTTGTTATTCTCAGGAGTAGTGGCCCTGTCTGCACTTTGGACCTGTTATCTTTGTCCTCCAGTCATGCTGATCCAAGGGATCTGCTGGAGTATGATTCTCTGGAGTCCATGTGAGCGAGATTTCTTCCTCTAGCAGAAATCCAGAGAGAACCAGGGCGTGTGGGGCAGTGATTTGTATCTGGCAGACTGTTCAATTCCTTTGCCTTTTGTGTGCCTGCTCTGTCCTGGAGTTGGGGAGCTTGTATAAGGTTTCATTCAGCACTTACTACAGAGATTTGGTGTGTAATGTGGTATTTTTATTTCAGTTGCCATTATAATACGTCTAAAGTGCTTCAGACCAATGTTACTTTAGTGAGTGAGATATAAGATCATGAATCACATATTAGTTTTTAACAGCAGTGTTCTTCACAGTCAGGCTTGGCTTCAGTGCTGTCTGGGTTTATATATATATTTATACACATATAAAAAGTAAAAGTGCTCTTGAGTCCCATTCCAAATCAAGTCACAGTGCTGGCATTTTCATGTCATGAAATGCAATCTATTATTTGTCTACTTTTTATTTCTCATTTACTTAGCTTGTCTGCAAAACGTAATAAATGACTGTGGAAGAGCTATTTCTGCTCTAATTAAAAACACCTGGCAATGCTTCTTGACAACAGGCTTCTTGAAGGAGAGTATTTTCGGGTTAGAAGTGATAGAGACAGTGTAGATCTGAGTCAGGGGAATCCCAATGTATTTCACCATGTTGTTGATGAGTTATTAATGGGCAGAAATTAACCATGCTTTGTCATTCATTTTTCAGTGACGAATACCTGGAGCATCTTACAGACGAGTGGAGCTCTGGTGCAAGGAGGATATGGTCACAGCAGTGTTTATGATCCAAATACAAGATCAATCTATATCCACGGGGGTTACAAAGCGTTCAGTGCCAACAAGTACAGGCTCGCAGATGATCTGTACAAGTATGAAGTTGATTCCCGTATGTGGTAAGTGGTTCTTCTTCTGTCTTTTTCCTGATTACTACTCTGTCAGTTTTGTTTGTGGTGAACAAGAGGATGGATATTTGATAAGGGTACAGTGAATTCAGATAGAAGCTGTCCTCTTGGATCTCTTGTTTTTGTGTCCCCTTATGAATAAAGAATAATATAATCAATATAATCAAGGCTGTGAACAAGCCAAGAAATCAGTTTTAATCTATTGTTTGATTCAAGCTGAAAAGAAGAATTATTTGATGTTTTTTCTTGCTAGCCATACAGCCTGTGCATATGAGTGCAGTTACTGCAGTCATGTGAGTGATAATCCATTCTGCAGTTAAGACTGTAAATGAATTTCTATTATAACCCTATTTTCTTCTGGCCTTGTAACTGCTTGGAATGTTCATTTCTTAAGCTGAAATCTTCTGTGATTTGTTTCTCCCCAAAGGTGAGTTTTATTAAAAAGCTATAGCCACACTCTACAGTCTGAAGCAAGAGGTGAAATACATTTTCCTTAATTCTGTGTTTTTCTTACTGTTGATTCTAAAGGCTCCTGACAAAAAGGAGACTGTCTTTTGGGTTAACACATGTAAATTTGACTCACTACATCTCTCTCTGGGTGATAAAAATAACTTGTAAAATAGCTTGTGTTTTTGCAACATCTGTTTGAGTCTGTACTGATGAGGAAGGTAATGAGTGACTAATTTCCAACTCCACTCCTTCCCACTCAGTTGTACACACAGAAATAACCCCACTTCTCTTGGATGATAGTTTGTGAGGATAGTGCAGAAGGTAAGAGACAGCTTGTGGTTAGCCAGTCATGTAGAAGGAAGAAGGAAACTTGCAGAGAGAAGGAGCCAGTGCTGTGTGGAGCTGACTGTGAGAAAAGCAGTCAGAGTTGCTGAGAGAAGTCCACTGTGTGAAGGCACAATAAGTTTTTCATAAAGGACTGGTGATGGTGCCAGTTGTCTACCTTGACAACTACAACACACTTCCTCTGCATTAACTTAATCTTCCACTTCAGCCATGGAGTGGACAAATCTGGCTGAATAGACAGAAGCTTAACAAATATGACGATGTTCTTCCAAACTCATGCAGCACCAATTTTCTTTTGTTGCATTTATTTTGTCAGTTTGGCAAGCCCTGCTGAACAAGTGGAGAATGTAGGACTGTCTGTTTATCTCTATCTCCGCCTTTTTTTTTTTTTTTTTGGTCATTGACACTTTCTTTTATTCTTCAGTGATCTAGGCCCTCTCTTCCTTGTTAAATCACATAAGCTTCCCATGAACTCTCTTCTTGCTCCTTCAGGTCCCTCTGAACAAATCCTGTGCCTCAGGCATGTTAACCACACACTCAACTTGATGTCCCTTAGTAGAAGGGACCTTAAAATTCAACTCATCCCACTCCCTGCCATGGGCAGGGACACCTTCTGCTATCCCAGGCTGCTCCCATCCCAATGTCCAACCTGGCCTTGGACACTGCCAGGGATCCAGGGGCAGTCACAGCTGCTCTGGGAATTCCAGCCCAGCCCCTGCCCACCCTCCCTGCCAGGAGTTCCTTTCCAAGATCCCAGCCCAATCTCCCCTTTCCCCGTGGGAGCCATTCCCTGTGTCCTATCCCTCCAGGCCTTGTCCCCAGCCCCTCTCCAGCTCTCCTGGAGCCCCTCCAGGCCCTGCAAGGGGCTCTGAGCTCTCCCTGGAGCCTTTCCTTCTCCAGGGGAACATTCCCAGCTCTCCCAGCCTGGCTCCAGAGCAGAGGGGCTCCAGAATCCTGGCAGCATTTCCCTGACCTCCTCTGGCACTCTGCAGCAGCTCCACGTCCTTCTCAATTCGGGATCCAGGGCTGGGGCAGCTCTGCAGGTGGGGTCTCACCTGAGCCTGGGGGCACTGGAGCAGAATCCCCTCCTTCAACACAAATCCTCTCAGAAAAGTAGGAAAATCCTCCAAAAGATGACCCTCTGTGTTCAGTGCCGTCAATCCTACTGGTTAAAGTTGAGATCAGTGGTGAGTTTGGTTAGTACTTCCCATGATTTTGTCAGTGATGAGCCAGTGTGTTGTGCAGGTATTAACCTGCAGAGCTCCATTTTCAGGAGCTGTATAGATTTCCTTAAATTAGAATTTTTAGTCATGAACAACAGATGCTGCCCAGTGTGAAAGAGTTCTTTGGGTCGGTATAAAAGCAGCATTACTGCAAAATATTGGTGTCTTCCTAGACTGACTATATTCAAAAGACAGGTTAGTGTGAAAACTTGAGAATCCCTAGGGAAAGAAATGATTTGAAGATCTATAGCTTTAGAAAGAAGCTCTCATAGATATTTCTCCTACAAATTGGCAAAGCAAATGGAAAGATGAGAATGGAATTACAGGTGGAATTGAACAGTGTGGAATGTAATTGTTAAGCACCTCATTAGGAAAAGTAGTTAGATACTATCACCCCCCTCCCTGCACTCTCAAAATGTTCTTCAGCTTGGATTTATGGAGTGTTTTGCCTTTGCCAGGTACTTAGCAGTCTCTTGAATACATATATTTTTATTTCTGAAGGACTATTCTGAAAGACAGCCGATTTTTCCGCTACTTGCACACAGCTGTGATAGTGAGTGGGACCATGCTGGTGTTTGGAGGAAACACTCACAATGACACCTCCATGAGCCACGGAGCCAAGTGCTTTTCTTCAGATTTTATGGCCTATGATATTGGTAAGTTCTTGCAGAAATAATAACAACCCCCCAAATACTTGGTATTCCCAGGGAGCTGTCCTCAGTTTGTCTCCAGCGTGACTGGTTTATGTGTGGATGTGTTATCCCAAATGGTGCTGGGCACAGGGATGTGCAATCAGGAGAGGCTCATTGTTACAGAATGCTTGTTACAGAATTCCAAGCAAATGAGCTGCAATTTCCAGTTAGAGGCAGCAGCAGTTCCTTTGTCAACATTCTATACACAACTTTGGGCATTAAGTATTTCCTACTATCTAATCTGCATCTTCCCTGGCCCAACTTGATGCTGTCCCCTGTCCTGCTATCTCAGTCATAAATCTATTTTGATATTTTGAGTGTGTTTTAATCTGTGATTGATCAAAAATTCAAGTTCTTAGGACAGTTACAAGCACTAGACCCTGCTGAAACTCAGCCTGTACTGCTCTTGTTTTAACTGCTTTTTTTCTATAATAAAGCCAAATTATTAGGTTGGATTTTCTGAGTTTCAGTAGCCAGGAGAGGGCAGCATTTATTTGTGGATTTGGATTCCAGAGATGGTGAGTTTAAGAACAAGGAAGAAGAGGTGAAATTACATAAAAGAAAGTACATATATACCCAGATAATTTACACTGGGGAAAAACACCACTCTCTAATCTGACATTCACCTTTTGCTCTCAGAATTGCCTTAAATGTGGCTTCCCTGAAATAATCCTGTAAATCTGAAATCTCAAAGTGACTGTCCACTGAGACCTCACCCCTGGTTTGTGAGAGGAAAATGCAAGTGAATACTTGGGTCATCAGGGTTTGGTATGCTTGTGCCCTTTTGCTCTCTGACATCAATTATTCCATTCTGCCTCCTGTGATTTCTAGTCATATCGCTTTGGAATCATTGTGTGCTCCTAGCTAGCTTTATTTTTACTTTTTTTTTTTTTTTTTTTTAATTGAAGAGTTAAAATGAGGTATTTGACCAGGTTGGATGGGCCTTGGAGCAGCCTGGCCTAGTGGAAGGTGTTCGTGTCCATGGCTCAGAGCTGAAATGAGATTGTTTTAAGGTGCCATCCAGCCCAGAGTGTTTTGGCATTCTGTGGCAGTCACGAACAGTTTGATTTTTTTCAAACTGGTAGCAAGAGTGATAGATTTTTCTTTCTGCATTGTGTTGTCTGCTGTGACCTGTTGAACTTGGCGAGGTATAAAACACAAATTGCATTAATTTGACAAAATACGATGTTCATTTTGATTCACTTTAGGTAACAGGCAGCATCATGTTACAAGATAGGAGTGATGCAGTCAGCATTCCCAGTTCTTACCAGATATACACTGACTTGTGAAGCTTGATTTTACCTGACATGATGAGTGAGCGGTGTTCTTGAGTCTCAGTCTGAAAAGAGCAGCTTTTTTTTTCAGAAATAAGACCACTTCTTCTGTTCTCTTCATTGCAGGAGCCATTGTGCATGATTTTCCTTATCCCACGTGACTAGGAATGCATTAGGGTGGTGGTGTCACAGCAAAAACACCTTTTCAGTGGTTCTTCATGCATGATCTCTGCAGTAATTAATTACCCTGGTCATGCTCCATTGCTCTCCATGGGAATAAGCCCATATTACCCCCCTGTTATCTATCCCTTGATGTTCCCAAGGCACAAGTTACCCAGGAGAGAATCAAACAAGTTGATACTGAGAGTCTTCCATGGAGAGGCTTAATAATTGTCTTCATTCCCTATTTTTATAGTATGCTGCCTGGCTGGTTTACTCATTTTTTACATCTTGTTGATTAGCCATTGTCATTGATTAGTGATCACAATGATGGTTGGGAGACTGGAGTGGAATTAAACCCAGACTGAAACAAATGCTTCAAACCCAGGTCTTCTCCTTAACCTTTGCCATTAAAACTTTTTTTGGTGATAAGTAATTTTATTTACATCATCAAATTTTTCTGGTTTTCCCTCCTCAAATTTCGAGTAATTGGAGCACGTGCACTGAGTATTGGGAGGACATAAAATCTTTTTCCTGTGTGGGGCAAGGCTAACAGCTTGCACTGAGATGTGTGCTGGCGGTGAGCAATAAAAATTCATGAATGTTTCTTATCCTTTATCCTCTACTTGATTAGGTTGGGGCATATTCAATCCAACTTTTGTCTGGATGCTGCCTAGTTTAGGAAGGTTTCAGGATAACAATCCAGCTGTGTCCGTGTGTTATTCTCGATTCTCAGGACAAGCCTTTAGATTGTTGACATTTTGGTTGGGTGAGCACTTGGGCAGAGCTGTCTCACAGTATTTTCTGTATTTTCTGCATACTGAAATGGCCAGTTAGCTCTTCTTCTGTCACCAAAATTGGTCTCTCTTGGCCTTTGTCAAAAGGTTTCCTGCTCTGCAGCAGCTTTGAGTGGAAAAATACCTCACTAACCTTCCACCTGCTACTTATGTAAAGGTGCTGCTTTTGAATTGGTCTTTTCTCCCCACAGAAGAAAAACTAAAACTCTTCTATTTACCCCATCAAAATTCTGATGACAAACACAGGGAGAGACTGGATGTCTTCGTAGCTGACATGTTCTGTTTGAACAGTACATTTAATAAATCCTGGCATTGTAAGTTCTAGGTTAAGTCAGAAAGGAGAAGATTCTTTGTAGTCTCAGAATTACTCTGTTTTTCCAGTGCTTGATCTCTGGTTAAAAATGGGAAAGAAGCTTAGAAAGCAAAATATTCCTAGCCTTCTATTAATCTAGAAAAGCATGTTTCTGGGCCTCACATAACATACAACTTGAGGGCTAAAAAATTGCAAATTGCTTTCCAATTTTTCTGAAGTCTCCTATTAAAAATTGGAACTGTCATGCTTGGCTTGGGAGTGAGGCTGGGCTAGGTTGAATTCTTTGAAAATGGAACAAATGACATGTAAAAATAAAAGCCAAAATCACAGTTTATCAAAGTACTAAATCTAACTGTATCTTCTGTCTTTTCTTTATCAGCACTCTTGAACAAAATTGCTTTGCATCTGTTGTTTTATCCAACAATTCTCCAATTAAATTTAGTAAAAAATTAAAACTTTGTTTTTCTTTGCCCTTTTAGTTTATCCATGGACTAGTTTAGTTTGTGGGCTTTTTTTTTTCCCAGAGGGCCAGTCCATGACAGAATGGTTTTATCTCATATTAAAGAATCTTAGGAGTATTTGAGGGCTCTGTAGATCTTTACAGAAGATTGACTTTTCTGTCTTAATTGCATAAATTGCATCCAGGTGCCTCTAGGGTATTTGCCCCCAAGGTGATCCATTCCCTTTATAAAGTTTAAGTGTTATAAATTGGACTGACTTTTCCTACTTTTGTTCCTTTGCTCAGTGGGTTAGATGTTTCTTAATTTGTTTTTTTTCTCTCATGCTACCCAAAGGAAAAAATTACCTGAGAAACCAAGTAAAAAATGAAGCAGAACTTACTAATTTTATGCTAATAGAAAAAGATGGCATAATCTAACATTGTATTAAAAGAGAAAAACAGCCACAAATCCTTAAGCTATGATGAGTGAAAAATATTTTTTTAAAACATGGATATCTGCCCTCTAGAAACATAATGGCAATGGAAAAAATAAAAAAAAGATAAGCCTCTGTTCTCAGTCACACTGGTTTGAGGCAAAACTGCAAAGAATTAATGTTTAAACAGATAAAACCAGAACTTGTTACATTGTGAAAAATCCTACTAGTAAAGGAGGAAAAGCAACTTCTTGTCGTGTTCCCAAATCCCCCCAGTGTCCCCTCCTGGCAGGGAGTTGTGCAGAGCCACAAGGTCCCTGAGCCTCCTTTTCTCCAGCTGAGCCCCTGCCCAGCTCCTCAGGAATTCTCCAGCCCCTTCCCATTTCCCTCAGGAATTCTCCAGCCCCTTCCCAGCTCCCTCAGGAATTCTCCAGCCCCTTCCCATTTCCCTCAGGGATTCTCCAGCCCCTTCCCATTTCCCTCAGGGATTCTCCAGCCCCTTCCCAGCTCCTCAGGAGTTCTCCAGCCCCTTCCCTTCCTGACACGCTCCGGCCCCTCGGGGTTTTTCCGGAGCGCCGCGGGTACTTCGGCTCGTTCCGCAGGAGCCGTGCTGCGGGGCTTGGCTCGTTCGTTTCCAGATAAACATTTCTGCTCCGGGTTTTTCCCTCGCAGCCTGCGATCGGTGGTCGGTGCTCCCTCGGCCGGCCCTGCACCACGATGTGAACAGGTTTGGGCACTCTGCCGTGCTGTACAACAGGTAAGGGCGCGATTCCTGCGCAGGGCTGGCGTCCGGCACAGGGCTCCTTGTCCGCCGCGCTTGGGCTGCCGCATCCCGCAGGCACGGAGGATGGGCTTCGGAGCAGCCTCCTCTAGTGGGAGGTGTCCTTGCCTATGGCAGGGGAATGAGGGGGCATTTAAGGTTCCTTCCCACCCAAGCAATTCTGTGAATCTCTGAAAGCTTTCATATCTTCATTCTTGTAATGTCTTCAGTAGTCACCTGTTCCCATCACCCTTCTTCACTCGGCCAAACTGTCTCAGCTCACTTAGTTTTTTCAAAAATTAGATTTTTAAAAATTATTTTTATAAATATTTATAATTTTTTATTTATTTCGTACATAATTGTGCATTTCACATTTATTTTTTAGCTGCACTGACAACATTTATTTCCAAATCTGAATTTCACTCATGCTTTTTAAAATTTATCCATGTTTCACTTTACACACCTTATCCTGTGGGGCTGTTCTTCCCCAGGCACATGATGTCCAGTGTTTAGGTGAAATCTTAGGTGAGATTTTGGCTGTGAAGCCTTACAGACTGTAGCGATATCCCTGCTTCCAGATGATCAGCTGTTAGTGAATCAGTGCAACCAAGTTTGAGAAATTCATTTCATAGGAGGTCTAAAATAGAATGAAAATCATAATAAAAATACTTACTATTCAACCAAAACTTCTGTTTTCAGTTGCCTTGGCCTTTCTTCATCGTATTTTTAAAAGTGCATTGACAGACACAGATCATAGAGAATTTTTGTGTGACATTTTTGTGTAACTAATAAAATTTAAAATTTTGCCTGGCGCAGCTGTGATACTGAAGGAGGTTTGAAGTACTCCACTTCTCCCCCTACAAAATATTATTTGTTTTGGGAGTTGTTTTGGGTTTTTTAGTTGACAAAATTACTCTGCTCAGTTGTTACTAGCCATGCAAAGTGTGGTTTTCCTACAGAGGAGCAGAGAGAGTGACAGCACCAAATTGTTTTGTCACAGTTTCTGAACTCTGGTTTAATGCTATGATACCATCTCCAATTTTTAGCCTTCCTCTGTCTCTTGCCAGCGCAGATTACAGGAGGATCCCACATTTTGCAGAATTTTATGTATAGTCATGTTTATGAGGTCCCCACAAAGTTTTGGCTGAAGGGGAAGATCAGTTGATGACCTTGAATAGCTTTGACTCTGTGTTGAGTCTCTCTGACTTATCTGAAACAGTGAAATTTGTCTGACCTTTTCTTTAGTGCCTCCCTTAACCGAGAGCTATTTATTTGGATTTATATATGCTGGCATGTAATAAAACACTTCCCTCAGCCCTTAAATCCCATTTACCTGGAGCAGTACTCTGTCCATGAAAACAGCTGTGTTTTTCTCTCTTCACTTCCATGTTCAGCACCATGTACATATTTGGAGGCTTCAACAGCCTCCTCCTGAGTGACATCCTGAAGTTCACACCTGAGAGATGTGAGGCTTTTGCCAACGAGACGTCCTGCCTGCGGGCAGGTCCTGGTGTCAGGTGTGTGTGGGCTCCCCGCCCTCCCCGCTGCGTCCCCTGGGAAAACGCGACAGTGCAGCAGCAGCAGCAGGTCTTGGAAGAGTGTCCTCCCAAGCCAGGTATGTGTCACATTCTTCCCATTCCCTGTCGGATTCCCCCCTCCTAGGGAAATACAGCAATTCCCTTTTCTGAAAGGCTTGCAGGTTCTTTTTCTGTTCCACAGTCTGTCCCGTGTTAATTGTATGCCATTACAAGGTCAGGTGTTAGATGGGGGCCTGTTGTTGTGTTTCCATCTGTCCTGAGGGCCCTTCCTCTGGCCAAGGGTCATGGAGATGTGGAGGTGTTTCTGTCTCCAACTCCTGAAGCTGGCTTGTTCATGAGATCTTTTTCCTGCCCTGCTTTTTGGATTTACTTTTCTATCTCTAACAAGCATTGCCAGCCAGGAATTGGGCCTGGACCATCATTCTGTAAATGTTTGTTCCAAGAATTGACCTTGTGAGAGCCAGGAATTTGCTGAAGAGTGCCACAGGGCAAGGAAGGGCATCTGGATCTGGTGGAGTTATTCTGTACTCTTCAAAAGAGACAGCAGGAACACTGCTTTAGAAAAACTTACTGTATTTTTTTTGGGGAAGGGGTTGGTACTAGATGATATTTAAGGTCCCTTCCAACCCAAACCATTCTGGGATTCTATGATTCTTTGTATGGAGGCAGATAAAATGAATTAATGTTTTAAGGTCTGATTCCTGTATTTCCTCTTAGGATATTTTTAAACAACATTATTCTGATACATTTATTGCTCTGAATTGATTATACAACCCTTGATTCTGTAACAGATGTGCAGCCTTTAATTATTTTATAGAAACTGATGTTAGGGGACATTGCCTTGCTGGGCTCTCAATGTACAATAAATTTTTACAAAACACAGGTAATAATTGGAAAGGTGAATGAAAAGTTCAAGCTTCACATGGAAATGCTCCACTTGAAAGCCAGGCTTGCAGGAAGATGGGCCTATGGTGGGAGATGGCCACTGTCCTTATGGAATATCCTCTGGCATCATTTCCCTGGGCATTAATGTATCTTAGTTCATGTGCTTCTATGTCTTGGTACATTATTTTCTGGTGGTGTGTTTTAGGGCTCCTTGGGCACTAAAAATGATTGCTGTTGTAAATAAAAGCAATTTTCTATCAGTTCAAACATGTGAAAGTATCTGATTTTAGTTGCTAACAGAAAATCTACAGGCACTGCTGTTTGGTTGTATCTTTTGCTGTAACTAATCAAGTTCTTAGAGCTCTGTCAGGAAATGCCTGTTTTTGGTCATGCAGGTTTTTTTCTTTAATAGTTGTAGACAATGAAAAATGTGATCAGATTACAGACTGCTACAGCTGCACAGCCAACACAAACAGCTGTCAGTGGTGTTCTGACCAGTGTGTCCCAGCACACAACAACTGCACAGAGGAACAGGTAATGGCTCTTAACACTTTCTTAGTTTAAATTTGCCCTTTGAAATAGCAAATGCCCATGTTTTCATCTGCTGATGTTATGATCCCTGTTTTGTTATTCCCAGTGCATGTCTAGCTCAAAAGTGATACATGCTTGGACTTTTTCAATTTGATCCAAGGGTTTTTGCATGGAATTTTCCAATGACTTTAGGAGGATAGCTATGGCAGGGGAAGAGGTGGAGATTTCACCATGGTATGATTATTCATTAATCACATTTTGAGTTTGATATCAATAGGGCTTTTCCTAGAAAAAAAAATAAAATAAACAGCTTTAGTACGGAAAACATGACAGGGGTTGTTCTGAGGGAATATCTTGGATAACCAGTTCAGGCTGTGCCCAGTTCCACAGCTTTTGGATATGTAAATTGCTGTGGAGAGCTGAACTGTGTTATGTGGTGGTGTAATCATGGCTGTTGTAAACCCACATAGCTTGGATATCAAAAAAAGCCTCACCTATGCTATTTATTTTAGGTTCCTGTTACTCTCTATGACAATTGTCCTAAGGATAATCCTGCCTACTACTGTAACAAAAAGACAAGTTGTAAAAGCTGTGCCATGGATCAAAACTGTCAGTGGGAACCTAGGAATCAGGAGTGCATTGCTTTGCCAGGTAGGTACTGGTGGCATAACACAAATTCACCCACTCCAAAAGTTGTTGAGAATTTTTAAAAATTTTTCTTGGTTTTATCCCCACATCTGTAATTTTTAGTGTTTACAGTGGAGCAAGTAGTGTTGTTGAATGGTACTAGCTTTGGTATGAAACTTAATTTGTAGTAAATCCAGCAAGTCTGCTGGAATATTATTCAGTCCCAGTTGTCTGAAGAGGACTATGATCACTCGTGTAATTATTAGGCTGTATTTCATCTCTCCCTTTTCATTTGATTAAAGCTGTTGATAATAGGCTTCTGCAAGATATTAGATTTAATGATGCATGCTATTTAATTTAGGAACTAAAATTCTGCAAAAGCACAATGGCACATACTGGACAAATGAGGCAAGTAACACCTGAAGTGTTTAAGGAAAATTCTCCTATTACAGTGTTTCCAGTGGAGCCCACAGGAGTTGGTTATTAGTTCCACTGCAGTAATTTTTTTTTTTAACCCAATGACTGGGAGAGAAATACAGGATCTTCAGTGATAAACATTTGTAGGTAATAAAAATATAGAAATAGGGGGAAAAAACCCACTAGACAGGGTATTTTAATGGACATGGAAAGCTTTCCCCTAGGAAACAGTAGGTCTGGACATGTCCAGGTCTGCTGTTTGACAGTCTGCAACAGTTTAAAATTGAGGAAGATCTGAAGAAGATCAATAAAAGTAAGAAAACCCATCTTTTAGTGAGATAAAGAGCTTGGTCTGTTTTATTTGATGTAGAAAAGGGGGTGACCTGATCATGTGTGTAAAAAGCTCTTCTGAAAAATTGACACTTGAGAGCTTTTCCATCTGTTAAGTCTGAATTCACACTGGAAATGCCCATCAGGGTTTTTTCTGTAAGGGAAATAATTAATTACTAAGTGTAAGGAGTTCTTAAGTAGTGGGGTTGTGCTCAAGTTGAAGCAGGGATTAATCCTGGAAGTTTGTGCTGTAGACAGGATTAGCACAACAATCCTCTCCTGCCAAAAGGTCCCCTGACAGCTGTGGGTGAATAATTGGCTTCAAGACACCAACAAAATACAAATTTGGGGTTTTTTCCTCTTTTTCCTACAACAGTTTTACTGTTGAACATTGTAATAAGTGCTTTGATTATGGACTGCAGATAACCAAATGCTGACGTTGGACTAGAGCTCCCCTGAACAGATTTCCTTCTCCTCCAGTATTATTGTGTATCAACATTTCTGAGCACACTTCTAAGTCATACTGGTTTGAGATGGAGCTGTAGGTATTTCTTAGTGGAAGGATTCATCGAATCATTAAGGCTGGAAAATACTTCCAAGATCATCATCATCAAGTTACACCTCTGTCCCAATCTCACCATGGCACTAAACCACAGCACTAAGGGCCATGTCTGCTCATTTTCTGAACATTTCCAGGGGTGCGGACTCCCCCACTGACCTGGCCAGCCCCTTCCAATGCTTGGCAACACTTTCAGGGAAGAAATTTTCTCTGTTAGGCAATCTAAACCTTTCCTGGCACAACTTGATGGCATTTCCCCTTATTCCTTGGGAGCAGAGCCAGACCCCCCCCCAGCTGTCCCCTCCTGGCAGGGAGTTGTGCAGAGCCACAAGATCCCTGAACCTCCTTTTCTCCAGCTGAGCCCCTTCCCATCTCCCTCAGGAATTCTCCAGCCCCTGCCCAGCTCCCTCAGGAGTTCTCCAGCCCCTTCTCAGCTCCTCAGGAGTTCTCCAGCCCTTTCCCAGCTCTGTTCCCTTCCCTGGACACGCTCCAGCCCCTCCAGGGCTCTCAGAGCTGCCCCAGCAGGGCCAGCACATGGGGACAAGGGCACTGCCCTGGCCCTGCTGCCACCCCAGAGCTGGCACAGCCCAGGGGCCATCAGCCCCTTGCCTACTTGGGCTCATATTTTTTCATAGTTCTTCTACTACCTTGGTTGTTGGGATGGTCACCTGCATCTCTGGGTTTACTTTCTTTGCCCCCCTTGTCCCCCAGAAAATATCTGCGGAACGAACTGGCATTTGGTTGGCAACTCCTGCCTGAAGATCACCAACGCCAAGGAGAACTATGATCATGCCAAACTGTCCTGCAGGTCCAATGGTGCTTTACTGGCTTCTCTCACCACTCAGAAGAAGGTGGAATTCGTTCTGAAGGAGCTGCAGAAGTTTCAGTCTTCGGTGAGTGCTTCTCTTGGAGGTCCCTTGCTAATAAAGCTGTGGCTGTGGAAAAGTCCTTGCTGAAGTGTTGTATGCTCTGTACACAATGGAAATGCCTCTTAACCAAAACCAGCTGATTTTCTTTGGAAATTCAGTGTACCCTCTGGGTGCTTCTGAGCTGAAATTGTAGAGGATGTAAATGGGAAAGATAAATATAAACATACACAGTGCCTTAGAGATACTATTTTCTGTACTGGAATCAGACCTGCATTTCCCCAGTGGAATACAGGACTGCAGCAGGAGCCCTCTGGTGACCTGTGCACAATATTTTATATATAAAAGTTCCTTTGGGGCACTGGAGGTGTAAATAACAAGTTATTTACTCCACTCAGAAAAGCAGCTGTTTAAAATGTCGCCTTCTCATTCCACAGAGCTGCTTGGCTTATTTGACATTATTTGTGTGTGATTTAGTGGCAGGTGCTTTTCTATCAGGCCCAGGGAGAAGTGAATTGGAATTTTTCCCTCTCCATGCATCAGTGGAATAAAACATATTTTTTCCAGTCCCCGGGAGAAGAAGGGAGATGTTCAGGGCAGGTTGTATAGGTGGTGCTACAGCCCTGACAAAGAACAATGCTGTGCATCTCTTCTAAAATCGTGGATTAGTCTGGAAAGCTGCTGTGGCCTGATGGCACATCAGAATAACAACTCCTGGGTCCCAGAGGCCACGCTGGGAAGCATTTTCTCTAGGAAAAATGAGGCTGGAGGCAATAGGATTGCTTTCCTTCAAGAGACAATATTTAAGAGAAATATTCCCCTGTTAAAACAAGAGCTGCCATTTCTGTTGGAATGCCCATTCCATTCATTCCCTGCCTTGTTTCTCTTTGTAATTGTTTTAGGGGGGTGTCAGTTTAGTCAAAGAACAGTAGGCTGCAGTTTAAGCAAGATAGTTTGTTAAATCTTTTGTAAAATGAGGAAGCCAAGCCTGGGATGCTGTAAAAATACATGATTCTGACAGCTCTAGGTGTTTCTGGATATTCCAGTAGCTGAATGCAGATTAAATTCCTAAAGACATGCAGTAACCCATCCTTCATAATGTTTAAATCTTTACACTGTGTAAGGAGGTTTTACATTTCTTAAAAGTGTAAAAAAGAATTTGTAATTTACAGGGTTTCCTTCCACCTGCAGAGTCCTTTGAAAAGTGAGCCTAAAGAGACTAGGAGCCTGTTTTAATGGATATTAGTATAAAATGCTTGTAAGGTAGGAAACTGTATCCTGAGCTGATCCCAGCGTGGGCAGCAGGAAATGGGAGGATTCTGTCCCTGTGCCCCCATGCTCAGGTGAGACCCCACCTGCAGAGCTGCCCCAGCCCTGGATTCCAAATTCAGGAGGACCTGGAGCTGCTGCAGAGAGTCCAGAGGAGGTCATGGAAATGCTGCCAGGATTCTGGAGCCAGGCTGGGAGAGCTGGGAATGTTCTCTAGAGAAGGGAAGGCTCCAGGGAGAGCTCAGAGCCCCTTGAAGGGACTCCAGGAGAGCTGAGAGGGGCTGGGGACAAGGCAGGGAGGGACACGACACAGGGAATGGCTCCCAGTGCCAGAGGGCAGGGCTGGGTGGGATCTTGGGCAGGAATTGTTCCCTGGCAGGGTGGGCAGCCCTGGCACAGGTGCCCAGAGCAGCTGTGGCTACCCCTGGATCCCTGGATCTCTGGGCTGGGCTTTGGAGCAGCCTGGGATAGTGGCAGGTGTCACTGCATATGGCAGGGAATTGGAATGAGATGAGTTTCAAGGTCCCTTCCAATCCAAACTATTCCATGGTTCTAGGAAAATCTCTCAGGAGCAAGAAGCACCTTCCCTCACATCTGCACCTCTCACAGCTGGGTTCTGGTTCTGTGGCTGCCCCTGGACCTCTGGCAGTGCCCAAGGACAGACTGGATGGGACTGGTGGGGGCACTGGTGGCTGTGCTTGGGGAGGCTCTGCTTTGCAATTACTGCTTTTTCAAGTAAACTGTATGTAGATGTTTAGTAATAACGAAAATGTGTTGGTATTAGCACGATATGCTTTGTAACCCTGTTGCTGTTGGAAGCTGCAGCTCTAGGGTATAAAAGTGCATAAAATCAGTTTGAAGTAGGTGATGTTTACTTATTTTAGCAGTAAAACTACATATTATACCAACAGAGCTCAAATGCTCCTCCCCAGAATGAAAGTGTGCCAAAAAATAAATTTCCAGTAGAAACAGTTGTCTTGTAGGATCTTTATATTATGAAGTTTATGGCCAACAACACTAATTTAGATTTGACTTGTTCCTTTATTTCTAGCCCAAAACTTTGACTCCATGGGTTGGACTGAGGAAAATCAATGTGTCCTATTGGTGCTGGGAAGACATGTCTCCCTTCACCAACACCCTTGTCCAGTGGCTTCCCAATGAACCAAGTGATGCTGGATTTTGTGGGTATTTAGCTGAGCCTTCCCAACAGGGACTGAAGGCAGCAACGTGTATCAACGAGGTCAATGGCACTGTCTGTGAAAGGCCAGGTAACAACAGCTGCCTGCTTGATTTATATTTCCTAGAGAGTAAAGAGAATATGATGTACTACATTTTGAACCAGCTGCTTCATGACTTTACCAAAGAAAAGTATTTCTGAATCAGTGTCTTGTGTACATATTTCATGCAGGAAATAGAAATTTCCAAAATAGCTCAACATTTACACTGTTAACTGTAAAATATTTGAAGTACATAATTTTAATTATTTTTTTCTCAATTGCATACCTACATGTGACATTTAGGGTAGTTATGATATGTAGCAATCTGCTGTTTCAAAAATCAAAAAAAAATAAAAGTAACTTTCTGATTGAATTCCCCTTTTCCCTCTCCTCTGCTATGTAGCCAGAGGAGGATTTTATCAAAGTTTGAAATTAATTGGCCAAGTCACTTTGGAGATGTGAGAACTTTGAAAAAAAAGAAGCTATTTGCTTTTGGGAAAAGTCTTCCAGCTTTGTTAAAACTGCATATCTTTTCAGATGGCTTGGTCTGTTAATTCTCCACTGTAGCTGATTATTTCTGAATACCAATTAGTGCCTCTTTAAGTATTAGGGAAGTTGGTTGATTAAATAAAAATTTTAAGGACGCTGCACCAGTTGAAATTATTCTTTGTGGAAGTGCAGAATGTGAATCCTGAATACAGAACCTGAACTCAAAAATTCCGTGTTTTGACTTGCAATGCTTGGGTTTAAGGTTTACCCTGGTTTTTGTGGTCTGAGAACAGTCACTTGAAGCAAAACTTAAAGCATTGGCTCATACTGCAAACTCCTGAATTAGTTCTGGTTTCAGTGCTTGTTTGATGTCTGGAACTGATCAAATCACTTAAAACACGTCCCTGCCTGCTCATGTGAAACAGGGTTCTACCCTGCACTTTGCTGATGGAGGGTAACTAAGGAATAGCTCAGAGAAAGAGGCCACACTCACAACACGATTCCCAGAGAGCTGGGGCTGCCCCTGCATCCCTGGCAGTGCCCAGGGCCAGGACCCTGGGGTTGTAGCAGCCTGGGATGGTGGGAGGTGTCCCTGCCATGGCAGGGCTGGGGTGGCGTGGGATGGGGTGGGCTTTGGGGTCCCTTCCCAGCCGAAGCATCCCCTGGTTGTTTGTGGAAGGGAACTGATGGCTGTCCTCCCCCTCAGCCAACCACAGCGCCAAGCAGTGCCGCACGCCCTGCGCGCTGCGCGCCGCCTGCGCCGAGTGCACCAGCGGCAGCTCCGAGTGCATGTGGTGCAGCAACATGAAGCAGTGCGTGGACTCCAACGCCTACGTGGCCTCCTTCCCCTACGGGCAGTGCATGGAGTGGTACACCATGAGCAGCTGTCCACGTGAGTCACCCTCCTGCTGGGGCTGGGCGCCGGCCGTCACACCTGGGGCGGTGCTGGAAATCCCCTGGGCCAGAGGAACCGGGCCAGGCTGGTGGGGTTTGGAGCAGCTGCAGATCAAAGGAACCCGGCCAGGCTGGTGGGGTTTGGAGCAGCTGCAGATCAAAGGAACCCGGCCAGGCTGGTGGGGTTTGGAGCAGCTCTGGATCAAAGGAACCCGGCCAGGCTGGTGGGGTTTGGAGCAGCTCTGGATCAAAGGAACCCGGCCAGGCTGGTGGGGTTTGGAGCAGCTCCAGATCAAAGGACCACGGCCAGGCTGGTGGGGTTTGGAGCAGCTGCAGATCAAAGGAACCCGGCCAGGCTGGTGGGGTTTGGAGCAGCTCCAGATCAAAGGAACCCGGCCAGGCTGGTGGGGTTTGGAGCAGCTCCAGATCAAAGGAACCCGGCCAGGCTGGTGGGGTTTGGAGCAGCTCTGGATCAAAGGAACCCGGCCAGGCTGGTGGGGTTTGGAGCAGCTGCAGATCAAAGGAACCCGGCCAGGCTGGTGGGGTTTGGAGCAGCTCCAGATCAAAGGAACCCGGCCAGGCTGGTGGGGGTTTGGAGCAGCTCTGGATCAAAGGAACCCGGCCAGGCTGGTGGGGTTTGGAGCAGCTGCAGATCAAAGGAACCCGGCCAGGCTGGTGGGGTTTGGAGCAGCTCCAGATCAAAGGAACCCGGCCAGGCTGGTGGGGTTTGGAGCAGCTGCAGATCAAAGGAACCCGGCCAGGCTGGTGGGGGTTTGGAGCAGCTCCAGATCAAAGGAACCCGGCCAGGCTGGTGGGGTTTGGAGCAGCTCTGGATCAAAGGAACCCGGCCAGGCTGGTGGGGTTTGGAGCAGCTGCAGATCAAAGGAACACGGCCAGGCTGGTGGGGTTTGGGCAGCTCCAGATCAAAGGAACACAGCCAGGCTGGTGGGGTTTGGAGCAGCTCCAGATCAAAGGAACCCGGCCAGGCTGGTGGGGTTTGGAGCAGCTCTGGATCAAAGGAACCCGGCCAGGCTGGTGGGGTTTGGAGCAGCTCCAGATCAAAGGAACCCGGCCAGGCTGGTGGGGTTTGGGGCAGCTCCAGATCAAAGGAACACAGCCAGGCTGGTGGGGTTTGGAGCAGCTCTGGATCAAAGGAACCCGGCCAGGCTGGTGGGGTTTGGAGCAGCTCTAGATCAAAGGAACATGGCCAGGCTGGTGGGGTTTGGAGCAGCTCCAGATCAAAGGAACCCGGCCAGGCTGGTGGGGTTTGGGGCAGCTCCAGATCAAAGGACCACGGCAAGGCTGGTGGGGTTTGGGGCAGCTCCAGATCAAAGGACCACGGCAAGGCTGGTGGATCCCTGATCTAGTGGAAGGTCTCCTGCCAATGGCAGGGGGTGGAATGACACAATCTCTAAGGTCCTGTCCAACCCAAACCATTCTGTGATTGCCTGATTATCAAATCCAAATTAGGGTTTGCATGAGTGTTTTATTCTGAAGCATTGTCTCCTTAGAGACAGTAGTAGGAATTCCTTCCTCATTTTAAATAAATTATATACTTTTTTGCCCCTTTTAGGTAGATATGACCAAACTGCAAAAGCTTCACTGCACTTTGGAATAGTGTGTATTCTTTTCAAACTGGGGTAAAAGAGCCTAAAAACTTAAAACAAGTGAAGATGTAGAGATTATTTTATTTATGCTGAATTCTTTACCAGCTGGGTGTGAGCAGGGGCATCACAAGTAGCTCAAAGTGTTGCAAAATAAGAGATGAAGAAAATGAATTAAAGGAACACGAGAGTATGAACTTCCCATATTGTCAGAGGTCAAAAGTTGGAGGAAGCATTAGGCAGGAGATGAGTAAGCTGAAATAATGGAAAACAAACTTTTTTTCTTTTTAAAGGCAAACGTTGTCTATTTAAACATCAAAATAGTAACACCAAGAATCCAGAAAATTTTTTCAAGATGGAAAAATTTTCTGCATGTAAGGAGTTTGTCACCCCTAAAATTCAATCCCATTAGCGAAAGGCGGGGCTAAAGTGTGGACTCTTATTCTCATACTTGTATTCTTTGGTTTTTGGACTCAGATAAGTATTTGAAGTAATAACATGTGATACTGAAACATGGTAGGAAGAAGCCCAGAGTGACTGAACTGGCTGGTTTTTAGCCTTTGCATCCAGATGGCTCATTTGATGATCCGATCTATTTTAAATCAATCAGAGATGTTTTGTAGAGGGAACTTTAACCTCTGGTGTTAGAGAATGGCGGGTAATGGTTTGAAAAACTTCTGTCTGTGTTGTGCTGTTTTGTAACTCATTGATTATTGGAACCTTTGTTGATAGTTATCTTAGATTCTGGAATAAATATGCTGATAGGAATTTATATGTTACTGTGAATATCAGAATACATGTTTCTAGATTTGATGAGATAAATATTAGGTGAGATAAAAATACAATTACCTAGAATACATCCTTCATTTTTTGCTGCCCATGTTTGAGATAGCAATTTATTCCAGCATTCCATGGTTTGGTTTTTTTGTAGCTGAAAACTGCTCAGGCTACTGCACATGTGCTCAGTGCATGGAGCAGCCGGGCTGTGGATGGTGCACGGACCCGAGCAACACCGGGAAGGGCAGGTGCATCGAAGGCTCTTACCGGGGCCCTGTCAAGATGCCAGCCCCATCCACGCCAGGGAAACACAGCTTGGAGCCTGTCCTCAATGTCAGCATGTGTCCTATGGAGAACAACTACAACTGGTCCTTTATTCAGTGTCCAGGTAAGTGAGCAGCGTTTCATTGTCCAACATTTCAATTAAGTGCAAGGGGAGAGAGTTAATGGAGGGAGGAGAAGAGTATGGAATATAAATAGGAATTACGTGCTTGGAGATGGAAGGAGCTGTGAAGCAGCTGAACTGCATGAAGACATTATTATTTACTACTTGGGACAAATTTTTTCTTTCCCTACAGACCTTTGCTGAGATTTTAACTTTTGTTTGTTTATTTATTTTAAGGCTGTTTGAAAGAAAGGCAGATCTTCTTTTGAAGGTTGTCTTAGGTGTTAATAATGCTTAGGATGACTTTTAACTAATGTTTTTTAGAGGAAGTCAACACTCCCCTCCCCATTCCTTGTAAATCCATCCCACCAGCAGCTTCCAGTCCAAGATGAACATAATGTTTCATGGTTCAGTTTTCTGTGTGTTGCTTTAAATTTCATTTTTTGATATACACCTGTCTTTGGGTCTGCGTGTCACTAGCAAGAGACGAGAGCCTCTTGGGAGGGTGCATGAAAGGTTTCATTTGTCCTCTGCACAGCACAGACCCCTAAGGGTCTATGGGAGCTGCATTTGAGCACCAGTACTCACAGTTTTCCTGTTTTCCACAGCCTGTCAGTGTAACGGGCACAGCAAGTGTGTCAACGAGAGCATCTGTGAGAAGTGTGAGAACCTGACCACGGGCAGGCACTGTGAGACCTGCATCTCTGGCTACTATGGGGATCCCACCAACGGGGGCACGTGCCAGCGTAAGTGCAGCCTCAGAGCTCCCTGCACTGACTGCTCCACGGCTTCCACTGCTCATTCCTCTGCAGTCTGACACAAATTATAGCCTGATAACTCACGTTTTCTTTCCTGCGGGCGAGGTTCAGTTCTTGTTTCTTCAAATCAAAGGCTCTCAAACTGCTGAGTGAAATTGCTTTCATTGCACATAAAAGATGATTTTTTGCCTTCCTTTCTAAACTTGGAATGACCACAGTGAAAAATGCCTGTGTTTTAGTGTTTGATGATCCTATTTTTAAAAGAAAGTGTTGATCCAAATGTCTTGAACAAGTTTCTGCTTATCTAAGTTTCACCTTCTATTCCATTTGGTTAATGTGTTGTGTGTTTGTAGTTAAAATTGTCTGCTTCATAAAGGCTTGCTATGTTTTACTGAGGACTTGGCTGGATTTCAGTTGAGGATTAGGAGAACCCTGTTAAAATTGCATTTCAGTTTGTAAAGTGCTTTGGGACTCTTTGGCACAAAGAACTGTTTTCAGCTGTGCGAGATCCAGTTAACAAACTGGGAAAAAGTCTTCCTTGAAAGACCAATGCATTCAATACTGAGAAATATACATGGAAGTCTTGGCGTTTTGACCTGCAACGTTGTGGCATGGTCTTGAACTGCTGTGAGTTTTTCAGTATTGTGGCAGGGGGAGACCAGTTGTAAACCAGAACCCAGCTGTAAGAGGTGCAGATGTGAGGGAAGGTGCTTCTTGCTCCTGAGAGATTTTCCTAGAACCATGGAATAGTTTGGATTGGAAGGGACCTTGAAACTCATCTCATTCCAATTCCCTGCCATATGCAGTGACACCTGCCACTATCCCAGGCTGCTCCAAGGTCCAGCCCAGGGATCCAGGGATGGGGAACACACAGCTGCTCTGGGCACCTGTGCCAGGGCTGCCCACCCTGCCAGGGAACAATTCCTGCCCAAGATCCCACCCAGCCCTGCCCTCTGGCACTGGGAGCCATTCCCTGTGTCCTGTCCCTCCCTGCCTTGTCCCCAGCCCCTCTCCAGCTCTCCTGGAGCCCCTCCAGGCCCTGCCAGGGGCTCTGAGCTCTCCCTGGAGCCTTCCCTTCTCCAGGGGAACATCCCCAGCTCTCCCAGCCTGGCTCCAGAATCCTGGCAGCATTTCCATGACCTCCTCTGGACTCTCTGCAGCAGCTCCAGGTCCTCCTGAATTTGGGATCCAGGGCTGGGGCAGCTCTGCAGGTGGGGTCTCACCTGAGCCTGGGGCACAGGGACAGAATCCTCCCCTTTCCTGCTGCCCACGCTGGGATCAGCCCAGGGCTGGGGTGTTCTGGGCTGGGCCATGTCCAGCTCTCACCCAGCAGCACCCCCAAGTCCTTCTGCCCAGGGCTGCTCTCCAGCCATTCCCCACCCATCCTGAGTTTGGGCTCTGCCTTGCTCCACCCCTGGTGCAGGACTTTGCACTTGGCCTTGTTGAACTTCACGAGATTCACACAGTCCCATGTCTCCAGTCTGTCCAGCTCCCCTTTGATGCTGTCCAGGTACTGTTGGAGGCTGTCTAGGTCTGTGTGGATGTCCTCCCTTCCCTCTAGCATGCTGACCTTACCAGTCTGTTGTCACCAGCAAAATTGCTGTGGGTTCCTCAGTCCCACTGCCTCTGTCACCAACAGAGATATTAAGCAGCACTGGTCCCAGTGATTGTGTTAGTGGAATATAATGAGGTGGAATGAGACAATTAGATACAGTGATGGAAAAGGTAGAATAAAAATAACATTGCTCAAAGTGTCAGTACTTCTGTGGAATGAGTGTGGGTGGTTTGTGGCCAGCTTGGAAGAATGAAGTGGAGCTGCTTCCCTTAGAGCAAAGGGATATGGAATTCCAGCAGACAGCACAGCAACATGGGTACAGAGGAGAAGGTGCATTCCTGACACTTGATTTCACAACATTATCTGCCAGATTAAATGCTGCTGATACTCATAAACGCATTTCAGCTGAAGATACTTATGAAATGCTCTAAAGTTTACTTGAAGGTAATGAATAAATTGAGGCTGAGTTGCCTGAGAAAATACAGAATTCTACCCTGAACTTTCAGGTTTAATCACTGGATCACAGTGTGCCTGTTGGTAGGTGTCGCTTTTCTCTGCGTGTGGAAATGGAGAGAGAGTTCCTTTGGACTCCTGTGCATAAGCATTGTCCCAAAATAGTTTGTTGTTGAGATAATGAATGACAGACTGAAATCATCCAGATGCCTGAAGAAGAAATTAGAAAATGTGTTTAGAGATTGTGGAGCAGCATTCATTCCTTATCTGATGTAACCAGTAGCTCATGTCAGAAGTGCTTTGCTCTCAAGTGCTTTGGACTCAAGTTTTTAATTTGCTGTGGTTTAACACTGTTTACTGGGAAGGGGAAAGAATGAGGGAAGCAGGAACCTGACTGAGGTGGATTGGGAAAGGGAAAGCAAGAACAAATCACCCTATCTGATGCAGCCAGGCTGACTGTTGCCTATTAGTCATTTTTGCTTGGTGAAAACCTTTCCAGAGGGGAATTCTTAGATAAGGATTGGCTGATGGGCAGCAGAGCAAGTTCCTTTTTTCTCCCTTCTCTGAGCTGTGGTCCTTTCATCCTTTCCTATTAATAATGTGCTGATTTCACTCTTCCTGTGCATTTGTGAGCAATACTTAGTGCTATTTTGTTATTAGAGGCCATGGTCACAGCTATGCTGGAGACTGTTGTTGTACATCCAGCCTGACACACAAACAAACATCTGTATGTTTGCACACTCACTGCCTGCTGCACCTCCTGGGGTCACAGAGTGGTTTGGGTTGCAAGGGTTCTAATAGACCATCCCATTCCACCTCCCACTGTCCCACTGCTCCAGCCCCAGTGTCCAGCCTGGCCTGGGGCACTGCCAGGGATCCAGGGGCAGCCACAGCTGCTCTGGGCACCTGTGCCAGGGCTGCCCACCCTGCCAGGGAAGAATTTCTTCCTCATATCCTATCTAACCCTGCCCTCCTATTTCAATGCCTTCAGTCCTACATATCCCTGTAAGAAGTCTCAACACAAGATAATATTAATTGTGTTGAAAATATTTTGTCAAACTGTAGTTATTTCCCTGAAAAAATTGTTAACATCACATCATATGCCCTGGTGTTGGCATGGCTAGGCAAATAATAACTAAATGGCAGGAAAATCACTCCTCAGAGGTGTTTTTTAGTGTCCAAGTAGAGGAGTATTAATCAGGAAGGGCAGGAAATGCAGCACATCAAATGTAAAAATAGCTGCAAGGTGCTTTCGCTGCATTCAGGATTTTTCTGAATTTTCTGGTTAAAGTTTGAAAGTATGAAAAGTATAAGTATGAAAATATGCTGGTGGGAGATAAGGAAGTTATTTGCAAGTGAAGGGAAGGCCTGGAATCAGGCCTATTATGCCTGGAATCAGATTGCAGCTTTGACAGTGCTTCCAAACACATGCATGCAGCCCTTGCTGGTGGCCCGTGAGTTGCTGGTGCTGTGGCCCTGCCTGAATCCCTGTGCCAGGGCTCAGGGAGGCCCTGCAGGGCAGCTGGAGCACGTGGCATGGAACAACAGTGTTGGGCAGGTGGGTGCTGTGTTGCCATTGGGAAGCTGGACCATCACAAACACAGAAAGAGGGGTAATGATCCCCGTGACCATGTCTGAATGTGTCTGTGACCCGTGGTGTGTGGAGAAGGAGGGAGACTCATCTGGTGGAAGGTGGTTCATCATCATGGTTCAGTCAAAAAGCCATTTCCAGTGGTTTTGGGTTTCTGCTCTGTCATCTCACTCTGGCAGGAAATTGTGCTTTGTAGACTCCAGCGAGGTTGTCTAGAACGTTCTATCAATAGTTTGTTTTTGAAGTTCTCTGAAAAGCCACGAGGAAATGTCTCTGTGCGTATTCCAGTTCTTTAGTGAATGTTCTCTAGTTACAGGCTTGTAGGAAAGTGGATAAATGAATAGATTCTGTTGTTTTAAATAGAGACATTCGAGTGTCCAGTCTTCTTGATACACTAAACAGCAGAGAGGAAAGCTAAATTAATGTTAGGAATTTAGAATATTGCTCAAGATGCAGCAATCTGCCTTTAAACCTGAGGTCTGAAAATCAGGAGAAATGTTCATACTGAATATTGATCCAACTTCACTTTGCTTGCCTTGTGCAAAGCATAAGGAAAGAAGTACAAGACATTCTCAATAGTACTAAGACTTATTTTTCTTTAAGTAGCACTAATGAAAAGAGTGTTTCCTTCACAGAATACAATTATTTTGTTGAATTTTCATTCAGTTGTCTTGTTCCTACAACAGGGAACTTATTCCTATTTTGCTCTGTGTTGCTGCTAGGAAACCACTCATCCACATCTGAAGAGCACAGTTAAGTGTCCCTGATACAGTATAGCTTCCATTATGTGCCAACAGAAAGAAGATATCAAAAGGATTCCTAAAATAAGGTCCAAGGCTGGCAGAGATATTCAGGACTTCATGTCTAAGAATCTGCTGGTACATTGATTGGCATGGCAGCTTAATGAGGAGGAATGTCTTTTTAACAAGGAGGCTCCAGCCTTTAAAGCCTCTTGTTCCCAGCAGGCTCAGCAACTATAAACAAGGGATCTTTGCTTTGTGTAGTTTTTCCCTTATATTGTACACTCTGCTATGCACAACTCCAGATGGATGCACCTGCCTTGGCAGAACAACTCCTGAAAGGCACCTCGATGCAGGAGAAGTTGTTAAATCCATTCTTCTGATGATAGTGAACAAGGTATCAGTCAGCTGTGTAGGCTTTTTCTTATTTGTTGGTTTGGTTTTGGGGTTATCGTGAATGTTTCTCCCCTACATCTTTATAAATAAAGCTCTCAAAGTGAGTCAGTGTGAGCATTTGGCTTAAATCAGGAGCATTTTGTGAAGAAAATCTCCTGTATGCCCCCACCATGCTACCCTGGGCTGGATTTTGAGCAGACTGAGGTGTGTGAGGAGGTCTGTTTTGGGCATGCCCCAAACCTGAAGTAGTTCAGGGCTATGCAGGTTAGCTTCAGCCACAAGTCTACATTTGATGCAAAAAATCCTAAAATATATTGGGGAATGCACCCCAACTATTCCCAGCATGGACATCATCATCCTAGCACCACATGTTTTCTTCTGGTGCTGTTGATAATGACATTATTTTCTCAATAGAGGACTGATGAAGCATTATTTTTCCCAAGGCAAATTTATTTATTTCTGGAAAAAGCCCTTGAAGTCCCACAGACTTTGTTTTATTTTCTAAACTCTTCTCTCAAGAGTTTTGAATTTGGCTGAAATGTGTTAGCAAGCCCAAAATTATTTCAAATATTGTCTTTTCCTTCCCAGCCTCCTGTCTAACAATAGGAGAGGAAGTTAAATGAATTTTAGAGACTAAAAAGCTGAGTCTGATGATGGTTTCTCACAAAACACCAGTCCTGGGTATCCTGTGCTTGCTCTGTTTTGACGCACGGTTCTATTTTCATCATCCTTCTGTAGCACAAAAAAGCAAAGAGCACCAAATGGGTTTTCATCTGCACGTTAATTCTTGATGTATCTCAGTTAGACAACTAAAGGACTTAATTGCTATTGAATCTGTTTCTCTTCTTCATTCAATGTTGTATCTCCCCCTCTGCTCAACAGCTTGCAAGTGCAATGGCCACGCGTCCGTCTGCAACACCAACACGGGGAAATGTTTCTGCACAACCAAGGGAATCAAGGGAGACGAGTGTCAGCTGTGAGTTCCTTTCCCTTTCTTGTTTGAAATCAAAAAATTGTGCACGTACCACCTTGCCCTCCCCTGTTTTTTAATGGTGTGTTTATGATGTCTCTGCTCATTTCTTCCTCCTGACAGTTGAGTGACTGCACTGAGGGTGCAGCCAGCCGTGCTCCCCCTGGGGGATATCATGAACAGAACGATTTCCTGAAGAATTCCAATTTTAAAAACGTTTCAAATGGGAATGTCATGCAGAGGGTATGGGTGAAAAAATTCCCACTCCCCCAAACTATACATAGAGTCACAGAGTGGTTTATGTGGGAAGGGGCCTCAGGGCTCATCCTGCCATGGCAGGAACACCTCCCATTGCTCCAGCCCTGTCCAGCCTGGCCTGGGGCACTGCCAGGGATCCAGGGGCAGCCACAGCTGCTCTGGGCACCTGTGCCAGCCCTGCCCACCCTGCCAGGGACAATTCCTGCCCAAATCCCACCCAGCCCTGCCTCTGGCAGTGGGAGCCATTCCCTGTGTCCTGTCCCTCCAGGCCTTGTCCCCAGCCCCTCTCAGCTCTCCTGGAGCCCCTCCAGGCCCTGCCAGGGGCTCTGAGCTCTCCCTGGAGCCTTCCCTTCTCCAGGGGAACATTCCCAGCTCTCCCAGCCTGGCTTCAGCCCTGGAGCAGCTCTGTGGCTTCCTCTGGACTTGCTCTGCTTTGCTTTATCCCTCAGTGGTTTATTTTTAATTGGTAGATTTCACTGTCTGTGTTCACTGGGAATGTAAATATATCCAAAACGAGCCTTTGACATTCAAGCAGTTTAATGGAGCAGTTTTAGAGCAACAAATTTGCTGGAGGTTTCTCTGTAACATAACAGAAATGCTTTTAGTGTAATGTTAGTGGAAATAATTTAATTCCAAATAATTTCATTGCCAGGTTCATTTTTAAAGCGTTGTTCACATGAGTAAACATTTATAGGATAGAACCTGGAATAGCCATAAATGACTAAGCTAATCCAGTTCCATGCATTGTGAAAAGCTAATAAATACCTTCCAAGTGGTTGCAAATGTTATATCCAGAATTTTATACTGCATTTTTATTGCATATGAGTTGCAGGGAATATGGAATTTCTTCATCAGCCCAATCTAGCTCCGACATTAATCTTTAATTGTGTACTGTTATCAGCACAGGCTGTGTTTTCTGGTATTTAGTGGCTGGAAATAAATAGAACTGCAAAAAAAAATCCATTTATTAAAAAATGTATATTCTTTTTAGGTGTGAAGTTGAAAACAGGTATCAGGGAAATCCACTTAAAGGAACGTGTTACTGTGAGTAGCCTTGGGATTTTGTTTGGAGATAAAAAATGTGCTTGAAGTTTAAAATACCTTATGTAAAACTTGTTTTAGTTGCCTCAGCATGTGTTTAAAATATGGGAGATTAAGGAAAGGACTAAAAAATAGCTCTATAAACCTTCACTTTTCTCAAATACATTGTTTAAAGAGAATTAAAGTACGTTTCTTGATAAGGTTTGTGTGATGATTTGATCTTTTGAACAATGTTTTGAATGTTTTTCATGGGACTGAGATGAAGTCTGGTCTTTTGGAGAGCACTCAAAACTATATTCCTAACAGGTAAAAAGCAAAGAATGTCCTTAGAATTTGTATGAATGCAAAACACCGTTTATTTTAAATTCTGCTCCATGTTAGAATGGATTTCAGAATTGCCACACTTCCTCTGGAATGAGCTGTTGGATTCCCATGGAGTTCCACAAGATCCTTTGCCGCGATTCAGATTACGTGGCAGACGTGCAGAGATGGAATCTTAAACTACATAAAGTCTCCAGTAGTGGTTTTGTCCAGCACAGAAACGATCAACTGGCTGGTTTTGGCTTATTTGAATTCTGCTTGTGGGGTCAAACAGGAGCACTGCTGGCTTCTCGAGGCATCTCTGTATAAGAATGACCAAATTCCTTGCTGAAGTGGCAGGGATGGTTAAATGGGCAAAAAGTGGGGAAAGTCAAAACTTTCCAGCTCTTACAGGAAGAACCTTGTGCTGTTCAGATCCAGTCTTGCTTGGTTTCATTCCCTGACTCTTTCTTTGTGCTGTGCTGTGGATTGACACCAGCAGCTCGTGTGTCAGTCCAGCCAGGGGTCACCAGGAGGCAGGAGGAGAAAGGCAGCACCTGGTCTATCAATTCCTGGTCATTATTGCTTGGAATAACTGTGCACAAGTCATGGTAGTGTACTTTAGTGGAAGGGTACTGAGGTGGGGAGGGCATCCCCACCAGTGGCTGTGGATTGCCCCAGCCTGGGCACACGGGAGCAGGGAAGGCTGCTCCTGGCTCCTGGCTGGGATGTCCCAGAGCAGGATGGCAGCTGGTTCTTCACCAGCCAGCTGCTCTGTAGAGCCTCTCCCAGGAACATATGCTGATGTACAGAAACCTGCAATGGAGGGGAACCATTGTCCCCTTCCAAGTGGGAATTGCACAGCTGCTGAACTTTTCTGCTATTCCCTTAGATCACAGATATTGCAGGCTGGAAAAGTAAATATTTTTGTGTGTTTTTTACAGTGTATAGGTAGGAATATTGATTTAGATCAAGACTGGAGGCTGTTGCCTGGCAAGTGTAAGCCACCTCTCTTCCTCCCCTAGGCTCAGCTTCTGAAGTTTTTTTGTTCCTTATGTGGGATCATATGTAGGTTGGAGTAATCTGTAGCAGTGTCATGACAGCGTCATGTCCTGGCTGTCCCAGAAACCCTTCAGTGACGTCGTGCCTTCCTTTACAGAAGTTATTTTATTCCAGGTGATGGGGTAACTGTCTCCCTGCATTCCTTACAGATACCCTTCTCATCGACTATCAGTTTACCTTCAGCCTTTCCCAGGAGGATGATCGCTACTACACAGCAATCAACTTTGTAGCAACACCTGAAGAGGTACATTTTCTCTTTTCCCTTTAAACTTCGTCCTTTGTCTTCTTTTGGCCTTGGCAATGAACTGTTACAGTTCTGCAGGTCTTTAGGTTTAATCTTGTGATATGGAAGGTGTCCTGCGCCATGGAGCAGCCAGGGATTTTTGACCTTGGCTTGGCTGTGCAGTCCCAAATCATCACAGGAAAATAGCATAAGGAGCCACATTTGATTCTTTCCAGTTGTTGAAACAACCTCTGGGCCATTCTAGTTTTTTTAAAATCGCGGAACAGTTTGGGTTGGGAGGAGCCTTAAAGCCCATCCTGCTCCAAACCCCCCTGCCATGGCAGGGACACTTCCACTGTCCCAGCAGCTCCAGCCTGGCCTGGGGCACTGCCAGGGATCCAGGGGCAGCCACAGCTGCTCTGGGCACCTGTGCCAGGGCTGCCCACCCTGCCAGGGACAATTCCTGCCCAAATCCCACCCAGCCCTGCCTCTGGCAGTGGGAGCCATTCCCTGTGTCCTGTCCCTCCCTGCCTTGTCCCCAGCCCCTCTCAGCTCTCCTGGAGCCCTTTGGCACTTCTCTTCTGCAGGCTGAACAATCCCGTTTCTCTCAGCCTGTCTCCAGAGCAGAGATGTTTTGCTTGTTTTCATCCATATCTTGTGTCTCAGTTCTTCCTGTGATATACTATACATATGACTTCTTTATCCTGTGTTATGTTTTCCTTGAGGAGAAGAACACTTTTTTCAGAAAAGTGCATCATTTTAGCTTGATGTATTTTCTTTATCTAAGTAATAAATTTCAAGGTAATTTTTTTTGTAGCAACAATTTCCTAGAAAATGGTACAGTAAAATTGCTTATCCTAAAAATGGGGTTTATTTTTTCTTTCTTTCTTTAGCAAAACAGAGACCTGGACATGTTCATCAATGCATCTAAAAATTTCAACCTCAACATTACTTGGTCCACAAGTTTTGCAGGTAAATTGAGGATGATCTAAGTAACTCAGGAGCTTCTTTCATTTATCAGTTTCTGAAAAAGGCAAATTTAATTGGGAAAACTTGGGGAATTTTTAACCTACGTACTTTTTGCATAGTGTTCTTAAACTGTCAGCCTGAGGAGAGAAGTAAAATGTTTAAAAACCCTATGTTTTCAACTTTAATAGTGTATTCTGTAAAAACCAGAAGTGCAAATTTGATTTTTAATAATGCAACATGTTGGTACACAGTGATTTTGATAATGCAGTGCAGCTTAACATAGTTGGTTTTGAATGAATAGTTAATTTTTTAAAATTCATATTAAGATGATTTGCCCTTTTGTTTGTTTTCTTAAATACACATTGAAATACCTTTTCCTGCTATTCCTTACAACAGCTGGTACTCAGGCTGGGGAGGAAATTCCAGTTGTTTCCAGAACCAATGTAAAAGAATACAAGGACAGTTTCTCCAATGAGAAATTTGATTTCCGCAACAACCCGAACATCACGTTTTTTGTTTATGTCAGCAATTTCACCTGGCCCATAAAAATACAGGTAAGAGCTGCTAATAGATGCCAAATTGTTTAAAGGTGCTTTTTTATTTCTCTCAAGAGCTGTGGCAGTTTGCTATGCGTGGAGTTGTCCAAGCTGAACCAGCCTGGTGCAATCCCAGAGCAGACAGAGTTTGATGTTCCTGGATAAGAGGAGGAAGGTGTGAAGCGTCTTCTGATGTTGCCTCAGCCCAGTGGATCTGAAGATGTGCTGTGAAATAAAGAGAGGCACTCATTTATTAATAGGGCTGTGTTTGACGAGGTGTCTGACTTCAAATGTGCAGATAACTGATGTTGCAGAAAAAGACTGATAAAACTGAAAACAAAGAGCAGACAGAGGAAATGCTTTAGTAGCTCTTTGGTGCCTGGTACTCAAAAGGCACAGCTCAAGGGCCCCCCCTTCCTCCTGCTGCTGCCTCAGGCTGGTGGCACTGCAGGACAAGCAGCTCATCCTTTCCCTTTATTCAGGATAATTGGTTGGCAGGCAGTGCTGTGGACGCCAGGCTGGCTGTGGTGATGAAGCTGGTGCAGGAGAAGCAGTGGGTGAAGCTTGGTGGTTATAAAATCAGAATCACTCTGTGGTTGCAAAACAGATGCTGCAGCTGCTGAGGCAGCTCACAATTCAGAGCAGCCTCGGCCACCTTCTTGCAGTGGGCTGGGCAAGGATCAGCTCAGTCTGTGCTCAGAGTGATGTGGGTGTTTGAAGGACAAAATCCTTCGAGGTCTGGAACAGAGGTCATGGAATGGTTTGAGTTGGAAGAGACTTCAAAGATCTCATTCCACCTGCTGCCATGGTCCGGGACAGCTTTCACTAGCCCAGCTTGCTCCACGCCCTGGCCAGCCTGGAACAGTTACAGGGATGGCATAGCCACAGATCTCACATAAAGCTTGGCATATTTGAATTCTGCCTTATTCAAGAAACTTGGTCAAATATGGGAACTCGAATTCTTCCATCTTCACACTTGTTCATCCGATTGTTTTGTGAAAGTTGACACTTCACATTAATGTACTTGGTATTTCAAACGTATTGGTCAGGCAAACTCCCTCTTTCAAAAAAATAATGCACAGGATAATGTTGAGCAAGAAAGTGAGATCCACCTGAAAAAATGGTCCTTAAGCTATAGTGATATTTTTCCTGAATTTTTAAAAAAAGTATTAGGGATGCTTGTGAAATGTCTTTATCACCTTCTCCTAAAGATGGTGGGTTTTAATTACTTGGGAAACTTTGTCTTGTTGATTGCAAACTGAAGATTTGGCAGGTTGGCTTTGAGCTCTTTTTAATATCACAGTTTTGGTAATCAGTTAGCAGCTGGAGAATTTTTACTTCATAAACTGGTAAAGTCTTAGTTTATTTTAAAGTCCTAATTTTTAAATATGGAGGAGTTGATGAGCTGCATGTAAAATCTTAATGTCATTGGATACTCAAGTAGCAAGTCCCAAACCTCCTCCTTTTCATGTGAGTACTACTTGTTGTAGGGGAAGTAACATCTGTGTACAAAGGTGAGCACTTGTGCAACTATTTATATAAATATTTGAGCTTCTCTTTCATCAAATTCATACTTGCAAGAGTCAGAAAAAAAATTAATTATTTTTTTTAAACCTTATGGGTTATTTTGATTGATACTTGATTTTCCATAATCAGTGCTGGACTGTACCTTACCCTGATTTGTTATTTATTGCTGCAGAACTGAGTATTAAGGATGCATCTGATTGGTTTTTCTCTTACCTCTCCTTAAAGCATCCTTGCTTCCCTTCCCTTCCTGGTTTCCTTTACCTGCATGGTTGAAACATCTCGTGCTGCTTTGTTTTCATTTGCTGAGCAATGGCACAGCTTGGCTTCTGGCAGTTCTTATTTTCTCTCTCTGCTTCTTGCTGGCTTTAAAGACATTGCTAATGAATCCTTTCCTCTCCTTAATACAAAGTCTCTTTAATTGATCCTCATGTCCTTTTTGAGGTTATCTCTGAGGATGCAGCTTTCAAATAGTTTGGCATCTTTGACCTGAGAGAAATATGTAGATGGCAGCTTTCCCATTCCTGATCTCCTCAGCCCACTTGATTTTACTGTTTGATTTCACTTCTCATAGTTAAAGAGTGAACTTTGATTCTCTTACAACACTTAACCTCTTTTTATCCTTAATTTAATGTGAATGTGCTTGTATGCACTCAATCCAAGTTGTATTATTACCACCTCTTCTTAATGTCTTTATTACTTGCCAAAACAAAGTCTAAAATAGCATCAGCTCTTATTAATTGAGACACAGTTTTTGTGAAGAAGTCTGGCAGCAATCTGTGGTCCATAGATTTTCAGGTAGTTTCCTCTTCAGTGCATAGCTAAAAACCAGGACTCACTGTGTCCTTCCAGGTCTTGTGCAATCTGCTGTGATGGATTGAGCTTCCCTCAATTGCAATCTGTGTTCCTGCCTGTCCTTCCCATGCCCCAGTTTTTTCATTTTTGTGAAGTCGTGTCTCTCTGCAGTTTATGTTCAACATGATAAAATAGGAGCTAAATCATGGTGCAGGTTTTTGGGCAAAGAATTTTTGAACAAATGCCCAGAGAAGCTGTGGCTGCTCCATCCCTGGAAGTGTTTGAGGCTGGGCTGGACAGGGCTTGGAGCACCTTGTGGTAGTGAAGGTGTCTTTGCCCATGTCAGAGGGGTAGGTTGAGGTGAGCTTTAAGATCCCTTCCAACCCACCTCATTCTCTGATTCTGTGGTTTTATGACTTCCTGGCCCTCAGTCCTTGACTCATCCCATGCTACATTCTTCTTAGGAATAATTTTTATTCAGAGCTTCCCTTCTGTCATTTGTTCTTCCAAGGAGTTCATCCTTGATTTCACTGCAGAAAAGTTCCTGTGCTGTTTGGATCAGTCCTCTAGGGCAAACTGGCTCATTAATTAAAACTCCACGTTGCAGTATGGGTAGGAAGCAAAGTGATCTCTTATCTCCTAGCTTGTCTCCTACAGTATTCCTCATTGCACTTCCACTATTAAACTGTCATGCAGCTACAGAACATGTTTCAATTTCCCTTTGGAAATTACACTGACTTTAATAGAGTATGTCAAAGTCAGGAAAACTGTGTTCCTGCCAAGCTGCTGGAAATTATTCTGTCCTCATGTGTGTGCATCACCTGGCAGCTCATGCGTGTGTTTGGGCTGCTCCTGGGCAGTGCAGCATGTCCAAATCATATTTTTAGGAGTTTATTCTTCGTTTGACTATTTTAGTAAACTGTCATTGTGCATACACTCACTTGTCCTGGCTTATTTTCAATTTCAATACAACACATGTATTTAAACAGGAGTGTTTATGTCTATACAAAATCCTTTTTCAACAGAAAACTTTATAAATGTAATTTTTACTGTAAAGTAATTCTACAATCCACCTTTTTTTTCCCTAAGTATTACAAACTTTATCTTGAAGCCCTTGATTGAAATCTATCTCTTATTCATTCTCTCTCCTTGCCTGTTAAAATCTGCATTTGGAAAGTAGAAATGCTCCTTTGTGTAAGAGATGGCTGTGTCCCTGCCAATGCTCAGTTCTACCTCTTCTTTCCCCATCTTGCTCCACCTCTTTTTCAAACCACTTCAGTTCCTTTCTTTTTTAGAGTATATTGGTTTAGGATGCCTTTCCCTGCCTGATTAATGACTTTAAATGATTATTCAGTAGAAGAACTGAAGCAGCAAAATGCAGAAAGCCTTCAAAGTACAGAAATCGTCTTCCTAATTCCTCCTTTCTGACCAGTTGCAAGCATGAAGGAAGCCTTCCTTAAATCCTTACCTTGCTAAGCTTTCCTGAAAATCCAGGTAAGGTCTTGTCAAGAGTGTCTGGATATTTCCATTCTCTCTGCTTTGGGAACTCATTGTTGCTGCAAACATTGGACACACGGAATTTTGAAGCATCTAACCCCAACTGTTCACCTTCCTCTCTTCAGCTTTGCTGTAAATATTCCCTATCGTCCCCCAAACTGGGAGTGCACCCTTTAGGAAAGGACACTAGTGGGCATTGAAGGGTTGAGGGTTTTTTCACTTATGTAAATGTAATAGCAATCTCTTCCCTACTATTCTTCCTCTTTGCATAATCTTCATTGCAAGTTGGTTTTGTTACTCTTTTCAAATGAAGCTCAGAGTAGAAGAGAGACATTGGCTATAAATAATCAGCTGTACAATAGCACAGTAAGAAGCAAAGGAATTCCATGCAGAGACTTCCAGAGGAGTTCTCTTCATGGGTTTCAGTCCATGCAAAGTCAGCTGACTCTGAGGTGAAACTGCACTTCTGGAGCTGACAAGTAGTTCATGGGGAGAATGTGAAACTCTCTTAGATACCTGTGTAAATGTCAGCAGGTTTTAACACTGTTTAAACCTGTGTGTATTTACCTGGGGCTGAGTCCAGTGAGTGAATCCCTCTCCAGAGTGTACGGGGGGAGAATTCCATCTACTGACGCAGGAAGCTCTTCCCTGCCAGTGAGCTTTCTGCTTCGTCACAATTTACTGCTGATTGTGTTTGCTACCCCTCACTAAATAGAAATCAGTAGTTTAGTCTTGTTTCAGACCCAAACTATTGTTTATATTCACTAACATTCTGTCCCATTTGATATTCGATTTTTTCCTCTCAGATTCCAAGCATCTTGCATTGATTTCTACGTTCTGAGAATGTGTAAGACGTTTAGGAGCTGATTAAGGCAAAACCAGTTTGTAATTGTATCATTAACTGGCAATTGCCTCCCCTCTTTCCTTTTTGTTGGTTGAAGGATTTTGATTTGAACACTCTTAAATGTTAATTATGAACCAAATGCTTCAAGAAACAAAAAGAGGAGAAGGAATTTTGCAGCCTTTGCATACAAAATGTGCCATTTGCAAAATCTCATTAGGTATTCCCTATATATAATTTTCTAGGCAATTCACCGTTGTGTTGGGCTTCAAAAAGTGCCACTGTGACTACACAGCATCACTGCACGTGCAGTGTGGTGGAGGCTGCAGCAGCGTTGCACAGCCACCACTGTTTGAAGAGCATTTGAGAACCAGTGGGAAACATTCAACTCACTGAAATTGGTGCCTTCCACTCAGGTTTTATAAAGGCTGTAATGGAAAAATAGCTAAAATTGCCTCTGCTGCCTTCAATTTCCGTTTCTCAAACCTTCTTCTGGTTTCCTCTACTTGACTTATTTCAGGATGGTCTATCTGTATAGTCTCCTTTCTGTCTTTATCCCTTTCTACACAGATAGTACATGGAACAAACAGGATTGGAGGGACCTTAAAGACAATCTGTGGATTGCTTAACTCAGTTCCATCACATGTTGTCATAATGATTCTGTCTCCAAACATGCTGTTTACCCTGACAGGAAGGTACTGGTGAACATGCTCAAAATGCTGCAATTCCTGACCCTTCAGTGGATTGCAGCTGGCACAGGAGGTGTCAGGAGGTCAAGTGCAGAAACTGTCACTGATGGGAGGCCTGGAAATTGAGGATAGGCTCAAACATGCTGTAATTAAACCAGAATTTGGTCTGTGGTGCTTTCTTTTGGTAATGATCCAAGTGACTGTCACAGGTGACTGTGTTTGGACTGGCACATAGAATCCTGGAATCACAGATGGGTTTGGATTGGAAGGGTCCTTAATTCAAGCCCCTGTCATGGGCAGGGACACCTTCCACTGCCCCAGGGTGCTCCAAGGCCCACCCAGCCTGGCCTGGTACAGTTCTAGGGATGGGGCAGTCACAGCTTCTCGGGCAGCCTGTGCCACGGCCTCACAGGGGAGAATTTCAAATCTCATCTAACCCTTCCCTCTGGCAGTGGGAGCCATTCCCCCTTGTCCTGGAACTCCATCCCTTGTCCCAAGTTCTTCTCCAGCTCTCCTGGAGCCCCTTTAGGCCCTGGGAGGGACTATAAGGTCATCCCAGAGCCTTCTCTTTCCAGGCTGAGCACCCCCAGCTCTCCCAGCCTGGCTCCACAGGAGGAATTTGAGTGTCACAGCTCCAGCTGCTCTGTACAGATCCACTGCAGGTGCCATCCCCAGGAATGAGATGTCAGCCATTACCTAAGGTGCTCTGTAATGAGCCCCTTCTTTTGGGGCCCTCCCTCTCTGCCTTCTGTTGCTTTTCTTAAAGTCCCATTGCCAGGATGACTGCATCCAAATTTGGAAGGAAAATGCTCATTTTAGTGCTCCAGTGAAGGGGTGCAGTGCTGCATGAAGTGAGATTTCTGATACAAATGGGGGTATGACTGTGCTCCCGTTAAACCTTTTGGATCTGGCACTTTCTTGGATTCAAGTGCCTTGTATGTTAGACCTGTGACTACTAATTTTTTTAAGACCTTTTCTTCTATCCTGAATTGTCTTAAGGGAATAGCTGAAGCTCTGTTGTTTCACAGGCACCAAAAGACTTTTCTACCTCTCTCTGCAGCCTGGGGGTTTCCCAAAGTGTGACAGTTGCTCATTGCCTCCTTTGACCTGGGAGCAGCTCCTGCTGGTCTCCAGTGCTAGCTGAAAATGTCTGCAGGGATGTAGGAGAGCAAACTCCCTTCACATCTCTTGGCTTAGCAGGGCTGGCAGTGATGTTGGAAATGAGTCTTTTCCTTAGGCTGGAGGTATTTCCTGTCTTAGCAAGTAGGCAGAGCTCAGGGGGAGCTGCCTGGTGCCAGCTGCATTTCAGACTCAAGATGAATTATACACTAGACTGAGATTCTGCTGAGGAATGGCTCTTGTTTTTTCTTATGCTGAACGTGGCTATTGAAGTTGGAAATATTAGCCAATATTTTGGCATACTGCCAAGAATTACCTTTTCAAGAAGACTCCACAGTCCTCACAGCTCTTGTTCTGATCTTTATCATTGTTTATTTCAGTGCTTCATTGCTGTTGTGTCCTCCAGTATGTAAATACTGAAACCTTCTGAAATTATCATTGTTCAAAGTAAAACTCCTTCATTAAAGCAGTTTTGATCTGAAATTATTCTTCTAATGCTATTCCCCATCACCCTGCTAGTTTTATTGGCAACATTACCCCTAAAACAGGTGGTCTGCATTAGCAAGAATCTTAGTACCACTTTCAATTAAGCTTTAATTTTACATGCCATTCATGTTTAGTGTTGTTCAGGAAGCATTTGTTTTCTTCCAGAGCTAAATGATGGATGACACTTTGCTACAGCCGAGGAAAGCTCTGGGGTGCCCTTAGCTCCTGCCAGGTGAGGAGGGGCCCAAAACAGAGCTGGAGGACCAGCAGTTCTCACACATTCCTTTTATTTTTGGCTTCTAGTCTCTTTCAGGGGGCATGATCATTGCCAGCAGTGGTGCTCTCTGCATTTCCCTCTTTGAGGTTTGCAGCCTGACTAAAAGGCTTTGATAACACATGGAAGAAGAACGAGTGAGGAAACCATCCACAGTTAAAAAGCAGGGCCTGAACTGTCTCTAATGCCTTGATTCCTCTCTGGAAGAAGCATTAGGTATTTGGTACAGGACATAAATAACCCCTGAGGACTGGACATGGCCCATGGAGGTTTCCAGTCTTTCTCTAAATTAGTGTCATTCTCAAATCAAAAGCGACAGGCCCATTGAATGAGAGCTCTTGGTGAGGGCCAACAAGAAGTGTCCTTGTTGGTGGCTAAAGAGAGTAAAACACATTCAGACAGGTAGAGGTTGCTTTGATAAAATAATTGTGTAGGCTTGAAATCGCAGTGAGGTTGCTGATCTGGACAGCTTTCCTGCCAGGTCCTCATGTGCCTCATGCATATTTAACAAGGAAGAGGTTTAAGTGCAGAGATAAAATAATCCTCAACTTTCTGGAACTCTTTATTCCAAAAATGTTCTTTTTTTCTGTTGCTTCTGAAAGCATGGCAATGCTGAAGTTGCTTGCTAATGATGTCCCTTGCCTTTCTTTAGCTTAACTGCAGGTGCCTTTGAGCCTCCCTCCCTGCATCTCTCTTGCCATGTGAAAGATTTACTTGAAACTCAACAATGAAACATAAATCAATTTGTTAATCTGATGAAATTTGCTGTTGAATGTAATCACTTTTGGAGACATGCAATTACATGCTGATTTTTCAAAACAGGCAATCTGACATCTTCTACTGTGGGATGGAAAGATTTAAAACAGAAGAGTTAAATGGTCCTTTAAAACATGAAACAGCTGTTGTGTTTTATCTGCTCCTGCCACCTTATTTTTCACATCAATGGGTGATATTTTTCTCCTTTTAGAAGTTGTTCCCTTTTCAGTTAAGTAATATTTTTGTTAGCACCTTCTTAAATCCTTTTAAAGAAGGATTTCTCTCACAGGCAGTTAAGCCTTGGCTGGATGTGGTGCCATTTCAGTCCTTTTTACAGGAGGTTGTAGCATCAGCAACTGAAAATTGTTCATGCCGAACTTTTCCCAGGTGCTGTGCTGGGGGGAAATTTTTCTCAGATTCATGGAATGGTTTGGGTTGGAAGGGAGATGAAGGAGCAGCTCATTCCAGCCCTGCCATGGCAGGGACACCTCCCACTGTCCCAGTGTCCAGCCTGGCCTGGGGCACTGCCAGGGATCAGGGGCAGCCCACAGCAAACCTGGGAATCCCAGCCCAGGCAGGAATTCCTGCCCAGGATCCCAGCCCCATCTCCCCTTTCCCAGTGAAGCCATTCCCTGTCCCAAATTCCAGCTCTCCTGGAGCCCCTTTTTACTGGAAGGGGCAACCAATAAAATCTTTTGCATCTGAAGCTTGGGATTTCTTGGGAAGAGCTGTAGTGACTCACATAACTTTTGTGGGGTTTATTGTAATGTCTTTCTACAGCACTGGAAGTCTTTTTGAATGCATGTTGCAAAACTTGAGCTGCAAAGATAAGAAAAGTTATCGGATACCAGAGAGACACAGTCTGGAACTCAGATTTAATAATAGCAGGAGCATCTCTTAGGTTGTGTTTTTTTGAGATCTGACAGTGACATATGTATTGATTGCCTTAAAATTAAGGAAGCTAATTTTTTTTCTTTTTAAATGCGAGGCTGGAAAATATAATATATAAAAAAATCACAAAATTAATTTTCTATGGAAGCTAAGTCTGAATCAGGCATTAATTTCTTCTGGGTGAGGCCAGTGCTGGTTGTTTGAAGTTGCTATATTTCTGTCATGAATAACTCTTGCAAACACCATAACCCACCACAATGTAAATATAGACCCCCAAAATAAAATACATTTCAGAAAATGAGTGCTGTGAGCCATTGCTGGGGAGCCAAAAGAGCGAGGTACTTTTCTTTATACAAAAGGTTATTTAAAGAGTCAAAGAATAGTGAGCAGAGCTAATGAAGAAGAGAAAAGTGTATTGGCAGTAAAATAGAAGCAGCCACCCACTGAAATGCAACAGTGGATTCAGCCTGGCTAAACCACAAGGGAAAGTATATCCAGAGCTAAGAGAGGGTGACAAACCCAAAAGCCTGTGACTGGTTTAGCTCAAACACCAGGCCAGAGACACCAGCACTCCCCGGACAGCTCTCAGCTGACTCTGCAGGGCTGCTTTTGTGAAAAAAAAACAAAAAAACAAACAAACAAATCCCTGGAATGTCCTGAAAATTTCCTTTTCTCTCACTTATTTTCCTGACTTTGTATTATTAAGATTTTGACTTTTTTTTGCTGTATTGGCAAATGTTGACGAGGGAGAGCTGGGGTCAGGCCAGGGTAGTACTGTCGCAGTCTTGTATGGGAATAAATTTCTGGGATGATTGGGGAGTTCATAGGGTTTTTTTCTTAAATTGATTCTCTCCTAAATTGTTTTTTTGAGTTGTGTCATGTATAGTTACTTCTTTAACCAGTCTGTTTTGCATGCAAGATTAGCACCATCCACCTTCCCACACCTGGACCCAAAGTATCAATAAATTACATTAATGTTTTGACTGAGGATTGAAGTAAATTCCATCAATTGATTTGTCACTTCAGTATTTTACTGGGAAATTCTTCATGACGAAAGAGTGAATTACATGTTGTGGAAATCCTTTGGTGGGAGGCAGTGACCACCTGGCCTTCTAATGCAAGTATGAGAACTTATAGAGAGGTTGTTCATCCTGCCCAGCCCAGAACAGTTATTTCTTTCATGTTAAGATTACTTGAACACCAAATCATAGCTAAGGCTCTCAACAGAAAAACCTGTGATGAATAAAACAGCCCAGCCCTATGATTCTTCAAAACTGATCCTGATGCTATAAGTAAGTAAGTAAATTTGAGGAGTTTTAATTACTGCCACTTCAGGTCATGATGTGACACCAGGTTTGAGACGACTTGTGGCTTCATTGTTGTGTAATAATGTGACAATGTTGTCATTCAAAGGTATTTTAAATTGGTTATTTATATAAATACATATTTAGTTTGGGGCTGAAACTCGGTAATTTTTAAGGTCCCTTCCAACCCAAACTATTCTATGACTCTATATGTAAAATGTATGAATATATATACTCTTTACTGCTTTATTTTATTAAAGATGAGATTTCTGCAGCTGGCATATTACAGGATGTTTTCCTGCAGGTTGATAAACATGTTAAATTTCTCATCCAGTATGATCCTTGGAATTCACAGCCTCCTCGGGGATGGAGGCAGAGCTTGTTTTCCCCATTAATACCACTGCTACTCTGAACTCTGTCTTGCATTTTTCCCCTCTTTTATCTGGTCAGAAATGATGCAACACAGAAGGTTTTGCCTGTTTCCATCTGTCAGCTATATTGAAGCCTAAAAAAAAAAAAATTTGCAAATATTGCTTTGGCTGTTTTATACTTTTTATTGTTGATACCCTCTTGTGTACTTACATCACCTGTTCTTTAGGAAAGCAACTTTTATTTCTTTTAAGCTCAGTAGACTGTAAAGCTAATTTTTACTAGGCTTTGAGGGTCTGAGTGAGAGTTTGAGCTCCTCTGTGCTAAAGTTTTAATTATTTCCATGCTGAAACTCTCCATCGATAGTTGCATGTTGCGAATGTAACCGAGCCTGCACGCAGGTGGAGTCAGAGCTGTGCTGGGCACGAAGCCAGGGAGTGGGATCCCTCCTTCCAAATGCCAGTGGGATCCCTCCTTCCCAAATGCCATGGGATCCCTCCCAAATGCAGTGGGATCCCTCCCAAATGCAGTGGGATCCCTCCTTCCCAAATGCCATGGGATCCCTCCCAAATGCAATGGGATCCCTCCCAAATGCAATGGGATCCCTCCCAAATGCCATGGGATCCCTCCCAAATGCATCCACACTGCAGTAGCTGGGACTGGAGGGAGGTGCTCGAGGACTGGGAACTCAGAGGATTGGGGTATTTTCCTGCTGGTGACTTGTTTTCTACCTCAAGGTTTAGGATCTTTAATTTTAACCACTTTTTCCAAGCACCTCAGAACTTCCTTGTCTCCAGAATAACTGTTGCAATTGCAGGATCACAGAATTATTTATGGTGGAAAACCCTCTAAGACCACCATGCCCAGCAGTTCCCCAGCGCTGCCAAGGCCACAGTGACCCGTGTCCCCAAGTGCCACCTGTACATGGCTGTTAAATCCCTCCAGGGAGAAGTGCTCCTTCACCACCCTGGGCAGTTGTGCCCCTTCCAGGGAGGAATTCCCCAAAATCCACCCTGAGGTTCCCCTGGCCCAGCCTGAGGCCGTTCCCTCTCCTCCTGTCCCTGTCCCTGTTCCCAGATCCCAAATCCCCCCAGTGTCCCCTCCTGGCAGGGAGCTGTGCAGAGCCACAAGGTCCCTGAGCCTCCTTTTCTCCAGCTGAGCCCCTGCCCAGCTCCTCAGGAATTCTCCAGCCCCTTCCCAGCTCCTCAGGAATTCTCCAGCCCTTTCCCAGCTCCCTCAGGAATTCTCCAGCCCCTTCCCATTTCCCTCAGGAATTCTCCAGCCCCTTCCCAGCTCCATTCCCTTCCCTGGACACACTCCAGCCTCTCAATGTCTTTCTTCTTGTAAGTGGCCTGAAAGAAGGATCGAGAAGTTCAGAGATTTCAGGAGAATTCACTGAGGATTGGGAAGAACTGAGTTTTTTCTGGCCTTGCCTTGGCTTTCTTGGGGTGTGTTTCTGTCATGGGGAGGTGTGTAGGGTCTGAGCTGAGTTCGCTATTTCAATTACGAGACTTTCCAGAATATTATTTCTTAGTGCACTTTAAATTTAGATGAGCATCACAATTCAACCCCTGGCTGTTTATTGAACAAATACTTCTCATTTGTCAGATTTGTGTGATAATATCTGGGATGCAGTGAAATTTGGGACCACATCTTAAGCACTATTTTTAATTTAGAGACAGTTGTGCCTGTGTTCACTCTGTACACCATGAGAGAGTTCACATGGGAAGACAAAACACGTATAATTGGCATTTCTGAGCCTACTGCTGACTGCAGCCAATTAGCTGAGAAGTGACAATTTGTGACTACTGCAGGAAGGCAGCACAGTATTGGAATATAAATTGGTTTTCATCTCAGAATAAGTTCAGAAGTGAAGCAGGTTTTATATTTGCACAGTAGCAAGTATTTGTGCCATAAAGCTCAATGGCTCAGTTAATATTGCAGCAGGTGAGGAGTCAGTCATTAATCTCTTTCATCCTTCACGCAGGAGCTGAGTGACTCGGAGTAGTAGGTGTGAAAATCAAATTTGAGCGAGGGTTTTATTTTTGCTTGTTGTAGAATGCAAATGTGAGCATGGGAACCTCTTCAGCTGCACCAAGTTCTCTCTGATTTGGAGAAAGATGGATTTGATGGGTGAACTGGTCCAGAGGAGGCCGTGGAGGTGCTGTGAGTGCTGGAGCCTCTCTGCTCTGGAGACTGAATGAGAGCTGGGGGTGTTCAGCCTGGAGAAGAGAAGGCTCCAGGGAGAGCTCAGAGCCCCTTGCAGTGCTGCTTCTGCTGTCCACACCTGCAGCATCAGCTGCATTACAAACTCTCTGGGATCTCCCACCTCCAAATCATACTCCAACTTGTGTGTCAATTTTTCAAGTTACAATTAACTGCTGTTAAGATCCTTTATTCTCTGAAACCTAAGGTTTAACCTTCTCTCTACAGAATCTGTCCCTGTGGATCAGGTTACATTTTCTACCTAACCTCCAAATTTGGGTGCAGTTTTGCTGTTCATTTAAAACAGAGGTCTGTGGTGCCTCTGAAAGAGAATGTCCTTCTGCCTCTGTGGAGTGATTGGGGTATGGATTCATCCAAAAGTGGGGCAACCTGCTCCAGTGGAAGGTGTCCCTGCCCTGGCAGGAGGTGCAGTGAAATGGGCTTTAAGGGCCCTTCCAACCCAGCCCATCCTGTGATTCTGGAGCAGCAGCTGGAGGCCAGGTGAGGTGTCCCAAGGCAGCTGCAATAGCTTTTACCCCTCTTTAGGCAGCAAATGGAGCTTCTACTTCATCCATGAAACCAAGGGCAAGGGTGCACCATGGAAATGTAAACTATATAAATCTAGGGGTCTACAAATAGATGTCTTTGTGTGCCTCAGTGTTAACGGTTCTGTTATGGAACTGGTCAGGTAATAATTTTTGTTATTTATTATTAGGCACCTGCATTGCTCAGCTGAATCACAGATGAGGTTTCCACTGAGTATAAAGGGCTGATGAGAATGCCCCTGTGAGCCTGGATTTGGATGTCATAGTCTGTGTCTGAATCCCACAAATTATCAGCAGAGGTGAACAAATGTTTCCTTCCGGAGAATGTTCCTTGGAACTGACATTGCTGAGCTCATTTAAGAGCTACCTCCTGAAAAAGGCTCGACTCAGGTGTCTGCTGTGTTTGCTCATCCCTCAGTGAGCAGGGTCAGCTCCACAATCCCAGCTTCTGAAGGGTGTTTTTGAAAGGCTTTTTGCCCTTCATTCCTGTGATTATCTCTCCTCTGCCTTAACGACTTCCATGGCTCATTAAAGATGCTCACAGAACACAGGAAGCACAGCACGTGGCAGAACTGAGGCTGTGTTCAGGTGGTGCAGCCGGGTTGCTGTGTTGGGCATTCTCCTGAAAGCTCCTGGCCAGGGCTCCTGGAGCTGGTCAGTGCTGCTCTGGCGTGGCCAGTGTGGACTGTGGCCGTGGCTTTCGTTGGAGCACGCTGTCTGTGCCTGGAGGAGGGCTGCAGCAGGCAGTGACTGCACTCCTGGGCAGAAGAGAAGTTTCTCCCCCAGCATTATTCTAGAGGCCAAAATGAATGTTTTGATGACTTTGGCATCACTCAAGAATACTTAAAGCCCCTTTGTTTTACAGCAGGTGCTTTGACAAAGGCACAGGCACTCGGCATTCAGGCCATGGCATCCTGTACGGGTTGTCTGTATTCACCAAGGTCAGATTGAATCCTTGCTCTATCCATAGGGAAAAAAAGAGACAAGACAGTGGAATTTTGGGGAAGAAATAAAGGAAGATGTGCATAAATGTCACCTGCAGCTTATTTGGCTTGTGGCTTTCTCTTCCTGGAAGTTTGTGGAACTCCCAGCTTTCCACTTTTCCCTGCTGCTTTTTGTTCATTAACTTTGGTGCTCGGGCTAGATTGAAATAAAAAGCAAACATGAGCCCAAAAGCCACTAAATTTCTGTGTGGTCCACTAGACTTTCAAAATGTGTGCTGTAGCATTCTCCCACCTGCCAGGTGGGGTTAATGGATGCAGCAGTTGGACCTTTTGATTCCTTCTGAATTCACAGCAAGCCCCAAGCTCTGGGAGCCAGCGTCACATTGCGCCGTCTCTGCTGGGCCCCTCTAGTTTCAGAAATTAATTACACTTCTATTTTTCTTTCTTACACAGTTCTATTCCAGGAGCATGTCCTGTGCAAAATACCATTTTTAGTTTCTCTTTTTCTCATCCCTGATATGAAATAGGGATGAAAAGGAAGGCACTACTGGTGGGAATTTAGTCACTTTATTTTTGTGAAGAAAGAAATATAATGTGTCAATAATCCTGAGTTGTTACCAAGGTAAAAAAGCTGTGGAAACACTGTTTTCTGTGGCTGTTCATGTTTTCGCAAGTGTTTAGAGATCGAAAATGTGCCAAATTATGGTATGAAATTGCCATACTTGAAATATTCTTTGGTACATTCACAGCATGCCAGGATAGTTTGGGTGGGAAATGACCTTAAAGCCCATCCATGGGCAGGGACACCTCCCACTGTCCCAGCTGCTCCAGCCTGGCCTGGGGCACTGCCAGGGATCCAGGGGCAGCCACAGCTGCTCTGGGCACCTGTGCCAGGGCTGCCCACCCTGCCAGGGACAATTCCTGCCCAAATCCCACCCAGCCCTGCCTCTGGCAGTGGGAGCCATTCCCTGTGTCCTGTCCCTCCAGGCCTTGTCCCCAGCCCCTCTCAGCTCTCCTGGAGCCCCTCCAGGCCCTGCAAGGTCTCCCCAGAGCCTTCTGCAACAGCCCCAACTCTCACATTATCAGTTCTTTAGCTAATTTTAGATTAGGGGTGCTAATATTATGTATAATATTGGCAATAATTTGCATTTGGAGTAGTTATTGTCCTAATCCCGTTGTGGTGAATAGTTTGGCTTCCTGTAAAATACCAGTAACTTCCAGCACAAGTGGAAAGAGTCATGCTGTGATGAACTATCTGTACATCTGTTTATTACAGTTAAGTGGGAGGAGCTACTCAAATTTGGCTCATGCTGGATTTAACAAAAAATTGCTACGTAATTTCTTACTTCGTTATAGACTGATTTGTCTTAGTGGTATGCGAAACTCAATTTGTTCTTAAAGAGTTCAGAACACTTGCAAATCACAAGAATAGAGGCTTAAATAATTTTAGGTGTTGTTGCATATACAAGTTTAAGGTGAACTTAGGTCTTAGTTGGCCTACTTTAGTACAAAATTATCATCTCAGAATTATTCTCAATTTTCATTTCTCTTGGAGAACAAATTTTGGTGCTTATGCAAAGCAAGTCCTGGTATGTAATTGTTTTAATTGGTTTTTCAAAATTTCTATCAGTCACAAGCTGTAGTTTAGCTCCGGCAATATTTTGAGTTTGGAATACCAACTGTTACAGAAATGTCAGTTGGGTTCAAATGTATTTTTCCTTTGCTTCTATTATTTTGTGGCCAAGTAATTTGCCATTAACTCTTTGGAAATGTGTGTGTACCGATTTAAAAACCAGTGCAATTTTTAGATGTTGGCTAGTTAGAGGAAGCCAAATTTTCTTCTTGGCTTCATATTTTATGCTAATCAAATGATAAAAAATGTAAAGCTTTTCATTATAAATATTTGTCAGTCCATGCAGCCAGCTACTTCTGGTTCTCTGGAAAGCAGGTGGATTATTTGGGTGCTTCAAATGGTGTGGCAATAGAAGAAGCAGGAGAGGAGGTTGTGCTCTCCAAGGAAGCTTTGCAGATAAGACAGACACAGTAATATCTGTACTGTTCTTTGGAATGAACATGACCAGGTATCTGGTGGTGGTGCTGGGGTGCTGTGCTGTCTCTGAGCAGGGGGCGCGGACCGTCCTGGCGTGCGGAGCGCGGCCGGGGCTCGGGAGCTGCTCGGGCCGGGGGAGGCTCGGCTGAGCCCAGCTGCAGGCTCAGGGTGTGCAGCCCTGGCCGCGGCCGGGGCTCGGGAGCTGCTCGGGCCGGGGAGGCTCGGCTGAGCCCAGCTGCAGGCTCAGGCTGGCCGTGGGAAGGTTTGCCCAGCCCAGCCCTCCTCCCGCAGGGGCCCCCGCCCTGTGCCGGTGCCCGGGCACGGGCGGTGCTGGGGCCGCGGCCGGGAGCTGCTCGGGAGCTGCTCGGGCCGGGGGAGGCTCGGCTGAGCCCAGCTGCAGGCTCAGGGTGCGCAGCCCTGGCCGCGGCCGGGGGCTCGGGAGCTGCTCGGGCCGGGGAAGCTCGGCTGAGCCCAGCTGCAGGCTCAGGGTGCGCAGCCCTGGCCGCGGCCGGGGCTCGGGAGCTGCTCGGGCCGGGGGAGGCTCGGCTGAGCCCAGCTGCAGGCTCAGGCTGGCCGTGGGGAGGCCTGGCCCCGCAGGGTGCGCAGCCCTGGCCGCGGCCGGGTGGGCTCGGCGTGCCCTGCCCTCCCAGCCCGGGCCTGGAGCCTGCTGCACTTACACTGCCTCAGCCGTCCGTGCAGAGTTCCTGTCTGAGAATGGACAAATGAATCTGCTGCCGTCAGTTAAACTTAATTAAAAATCCGCACTGCTACGAAATTGGTGCCATATTTTTTGTGGATCCAGAATGAACAGTCTGCTTTCAACAGCTATTTCCAACCAAACTTTCGATGTAACTGAATTAATTAAGTCCTGGGAACAGATTATATTAGGGGAAATTAAGCTCTAAGTAAGCAAACCATTAACAATTATGAGACCAAATTGCCTGTGACACAGATTGGTCAGGTTTGATGGCACAAAGTATTTTCAGCTTCTGTGGAATAAATTGTAGGAACAACCTAGGTTTTTAAATCCGTGTATGAGGCACAGGTCCTCAATTGGTCTTTATAGGAGAAGAACTCCAACAGGTAGAGAAAATAATCACCACTGGTAAACCATTTGTAAGGCTTCTGTGTGAAATAAGCTGAAATTATTTTTGTTTGTTTGTTTTTGTATTTACCTGTTTTATCCTGCAGTTGTCAAAAAATGAGGAGCTCTTCTCTGGTAGCAGTCTCATTAATCTTTCATAGAATCTCTCTTATTTTAAAATTAACAGATTCTTGTCTCTTTTAATATGAGATGATGATCCTGATGGCCATGCACAGGGGCCTGGCCTGTTAATGATTCCTTTGTGCTTTTAATTTTCTACTAAAGGATTGTTGATACATAACAAGGATTTTATTTTGAAATGCATCCCTTGTAGTCATTCAGCACCATGGTTATTCTCAGAAATAATAAGAAAACTTATTATTTTTATATTGAGTGTGTTACATGTTTGTATTTTGGGATGTGATATTTCACTAAAGATTATCTTTGCCTTGAAGACATTCCAGAATATCCATTTATGCAAATACTCTACCACTTAAATTACTAGGCACTGATTTTTTACACAAAGTGAAATCTTGCTCGCTGTCTTTTAGTAATCAGAAGACTATTGAGAAGCAATTCAGAAGTAAAAATCAAAGAGAAACTCTGTGTTTCCTTGTCTTTTGTAGACAGGACTGTTGAGGTTGCAGCATCTGGTGTGCAGGTTTGGAGTTCAGTTTCCAGCCACACCGTGGTTGCCCACTGCAAAGGAACTTTCAACTTCAAAATATTTGAATTTATTTATAAGAAAACTATTTGGGGCAGCTTCTGTACCAAATTACAATGGATATTTAAAGCAAATATAATCATATAAAGTGTTCCAGAGCAACAGGAACCCAAGCAATGACTCAGTTTACACATATCCATGAATTTTGGATGTGGCTGTTGCTGGGACGAAGGATTTATGTTTATGCTAATGTTGCCATAAGTGCTGTTTCATAAAGGAGAAAAACAACAAGTGACACCAGAAATGGATCTAATATCCATGGAAGGCCTTTGTCAGTGCAGATTTCACTTTAGTTCTGAATAAATCCTGTTACCTCATGAAAGAGTTAATATTCTGCTGTGCTGTGGGATTGATAGGCAGAGGAAATAGGAGGTACCTGGAAAGAGCTTCTGATCCTAATATTGCACAAGTTGCTTTTCTCTTGGCTCAGCTCCCCCCACGCTGTTATTTTTACCCAGGCTCCCTAATCTTCCCTCTTGCCTCTGACCCTCCCAGTTTCCTGTTGCCTCTTCCCTCTGCTGGTCCCAGTTCCGAGGCTTTCCCTGCCCTTGCTCTGCGCTGCAGGCAGGAGCTGAGATGAATGCCACAGCTGTTTTCACAGTGTCCATCATCTTCTGTGTTTCATGCCTCTTTGCAGCTCTTGGTGTAAGTTCCTTCTTCGAGGAGATTTTGTTGTCTGGAAATTGTTTGAAGTGTAAATACTGAATTTTGCGTTGCTGTGTAAACAATAATTGAAGATTTTCACTTTTAATTAAAGATTATTTGCAGCTCTGTGAAACCTCTGTTCTAAGTTTTTGAAGTAGTGTTTTCTTCAGTGTGCACTGAAGAGTATTCCTTGGAACATGGCTGGGAGACAGAGTTACTTTTTCAGCTTCATTTTTGGGATATTTGTTTTCAAAACAATATGAAGTTATAATTTATTTTCTTTTCCCTCAGAACATTTCCATTCTTTTTCAAAAACAATGTTCAAAAGTATTAGTTGATCTGAGTAAAGATGCTTTTCATTGTCATTTTTCATCCTTTTTACATATCTTGAAATAGGAATTTTCAGTAAGTAACAGAAAGCATTTGCTTTTCTTTTGCAGATTGCATTCTCACAGCACAGCAACTTTATGGACCTGGTGCAGTTCTTTGTGACATTTTTCAGGTACTTTTCATTTAAGACAGCTAAATGTTACTTCTTTAGGTTTTGGGCTTCAGAGTTTGGGTTCTTCTTGGTCTGGTTTTTTAACTTAAACATCCTGCTTAAACCTATGGAAATCTTCAGTCTGTTTTAAGTATTTAATTAGGAATTATGTTAATAAAATTAATTGTCTGCCCATCTTTGCCAATGCATCATGCCAGTGCATGCAGGGAAAGGGAGGATGAGGCTGGGAGAGGCTTTTGGAAAAGGAGAAGTTCCTTTTGAGATAGTGTAGAAAACATTGACTTCCCACAGATAATGTGTGACTTATGCAGGTTTTCACACCTCGTTAGACACCAGTCATAAACTCGGGCAGTTTCTTTGCAAAGAGTTGAGTCTGCAGTAATTTCCAACTCTTTAGGTACCACCTTTTGATTTTAAAGTGAACTCTGAAAGTATGTCAAGTTAAATACAAACATATGTTGCAGTACAACAGAAGCCAAATACTTCTGTTTTTCATACACAGCTTTAACATTTCTTAGTGTTGAGTGAACTGATGATTCCCTCAGAGTGGGAAACCCACAGAAGCCATTTCAATACTTGTCTCTTCCATCCTTCAGAAATACAGCCCTACCAAAGAGGTGCAACACTTCCAAAGCACAGCAGGCCCTCTCTTCAGAGCTTCAAAATCCCGTGTATTGGCCTCTGTTTTAGGGACTGTTAGTACTCTGGAAGTATAAGCCAATACCTGATCAATGAGAAGTCCTGAGGAGGGATGTACACGGAGTAAACCCTGCTCCAGGCCTTACAGCATGTTCTAAAGCAGGTAATATTGCCTGCTGTAAAATGTGCAGTGGGAATAATGTCTTGCTTTAGATTTCATGCTAAATTTAATTAAAGCAAGAAGCTCCAGACAGATCCTTCAGACAAGTGGTTTATATCAATTTTTTTTCCATCTAAGCTTTTAGAGAGTAGAATCTGCTTTAGTGCAGTCCCTGGGAAACAGAAGTTTGAGCCACCACCTTCCTGCCATTGGAGTGGAGTAGGTGGTTACACCTGGCTCAGACTTAAGCTTTTGTTTTGCTGTATTAATCACAGTCAACATCTTCCCTAAAAATCTTTGTGGCAGGGTAATTGCCTATTAGGAAAATGAAGAGGGAAGGTTCCTTAGTTCATTTTTAATTGTGTAAGATTAGTGCTTTACAGACCCGACTTCATCTGCATGTGAGGGTTTAAACTCCTCAGTATGGGATGGCTCCAGATTCATTATTTGAGGAGATTCCCAGAGCAGCTGGGGCTGCCCCCGGTCCCTGGCAGTGCCCAGGGCCAGGCTGGACACTGGGGCTGGAGCACCTGGCTTTGTTGAAGATGTCTCTGCAGGGGGCTGTGTGCTACCCTGAAGTTGCACCACATGGATGTTCTGTTTGAGGCTAAGATAAATGTCAGTGGATAAAGGTTGGGTAGATGGGTGGAGTCCTGAGGTTGTTAATGTTGCATCATAATCGGAGCCGGGGGAGAAATGATATCCCAGCCATTGCTAACCTTTGCAAAGCTAATGAACTGCGAGTAAACTGGGTTTTCTCTTTCTTCCTCTCTGCTTTTCTTAACACAGCTCTTCAATTTACAGATTGTGCAGTTGTCTTTCAGCACGCAGTTTGAGCTATTTTGACAATTTGTAGTGAGTGTTTTTATTCGTGCCTCCTTATCTTCCATAAAGTCTGTCTGCCAGCACACCTATCACAGATACTAATCACCAGCTGCCTTTATGTACAGAAGATGTAAAAATATTTCTGGCCTTGTAAGAATGTATTACTTCCCAATAATCTTTTTCCCCCTTTTTACTTCTCTCCCTTCCATCCATTCTTCCCTTTTCCTTGTCTTCCCTTCAACCTTCAGCCTAGAGAAGACTTGAGAGACCTTATTGGGATCTCTCCATACCTAAAAAGGGGTTCAAAGGAAGATGGGGACAGACATTTAAGTGGGGCCTGTAGTGGTAGGACAAAGGGTCCTATCACTAGATGACTTTAAATTAAAAGAGGGTCTGTTAAGACTAGAGTAGGGAATAGTTTATGGTGAAGGTGGTGAGACACTGGACTAGGCTTCCCAGAGAGGGGGTGAATACCCCAACCTTGGAAACATTCCAGTCCAGGGTGGACAGGGTTCTGAGCAATCTGACCTAGTTGAAGATGTTCCTCCTCACAGCAGAGGGATGGACTGGATGACCTTTTAAGGTTTCTCAAGCCAAGCCTTTCCATGATTCTATTCTAGGATCTCATCCTGCGCTTTACTGCACTGATTTACCATGTACCTCTGGTGGTCCCTACTGCACTTCTCTGGTTCTCACATGCACAGTTCATTCCATTTCTTGCCTGCTGTTTGTCTTGCCTTCATCTGCTGTCCTTGAACCATCCTGAGGAGCCCAGTGTCTGCTCTAGCCCAGTGGGAGGTGCTGCTGCCCAGGCAGGTGGTTGGAGCTGGATGTGAGGTCCCTTCCAGCCCAAAGCAGCGTGTGATTCCAGGGCCCAACACTGACCTGTCCCACCGAAGCCTTACAAGGATTGGTACAGAAGTGGCTGTTATTTCACAAAAGGAACAAAGGCTGCCAGTTCAGTGTTTTTCTGATGGCACATCAAACCTCGTGCCCTATTACGGTCTGAATATCAAATAGCAATGGTGTAATTTTAGTTTGATACAAATAATTGGACTTGTTCCTCAGAAAAGCTTGAGCAGGAGCACTGTTTGTTTTTTTTTTTTTGTTTTTGTTTTTTTTTTTTTTTAAGAAAAAGGAACAGCTTGGGAACATCTTTACATTATTTCTAACAAAATGAAGAAGGCTAACAGTTCAGCATCCACAACTTCCTTCTTTCCATGTTCACTTCACTCTTACTCTATATTCATAGAATAGAATCATAAAATCATCTAGGTTGGAAAAACCCTCTGAGATCAGCAAGTTCAAGCACTCTCCCAGCACTGCCAGGGCCAGCACTGCCCCATGTGCCCAAGTGCCACATCCACAGGGCTTTGGAATCCCCCAGGGACAGGGACTCACCCCTGCCCTTTCCAGGAAGGAGTTTCCCAATTCCCACCCTGAGCCTCCCCTGGAGGCATTCCCTCTCCTCCTGTCCCTGTTCCCAGATCCCAAATCCCCCCAGTGTCCCCTCCTGGCAGGGAGTTGTGCAGAGCCACAAGGTCCCTGAGCCTCCTTTTCTCCAGCTGAGCCCCCTCCCATTTCCCTCAGGGATTCTCCAGCCCCTTCCCATTTCCCTCAGGAATTCTCCAGCCCCTTCCCATTTCCCTCAGCTGCTCCTCATCACTGCTTTTGACTGATGGAGTTAATTTTTTCTCAGGAACTGTTGTGGTGCTGTGTTTTGGGTTCAGAATGAGAACAACGTTGATGCTTTTTTTGCTGAGTTGTGTTTCTCAGAAGTCTGTTGGGTTTTTTTCTCTTGCTCTGCCAGTGAAGAGTGGCTCAAACTGGGAGTGGTCATAGCTGGGACAGGTGGCCCCAAGTAGCCAGATGGGTATTCCACACCTCAGGGATCGTGCCCTGTACAGACTGGGGAGTTGCCTGGGGGGTCTGCTCTGGGCAGAGGGGCTGGCATTGGCCAGCAGGTGCTGAGCAGTTATGTTGTGCATCACTTGTGTGGTTGGGATTTTTCATTTCTCTTTTTAATATCGTTATTATTAGTAGCTATATTATTGTATTTTATTTTGTTTTCAATTATTAAACTGTTCTTCTCAGCCTACAAATTGTACTTCTGATTCTCCTCCCCACTCCACCAGGGTGGGGGAGAAGAGAAGAGGCTGAGTGGCTTTGCAGTGCTTAATTTCCACCTGGGTTTAACCCATGCCCCTGTACTCCAGCCCTTCCCTCTCCATTGCCCTCCCCTGGCACGGCTGAGCCTTGTGCCACCTTCAGCACCAAGATGAGGTCAGGAATCTGGCTTGATGGGCTGCAGGCAGCTGTTTGGCAAACCCCAGCCAAGCACGTCTGTCTTCTATACTTGCTCCAATTATTTCAAGGTTTAATGCATCCAGTGCTTTAAAATGTGTCCTGTAACTCTCCAGCATATTAAAATTTCCTTGTAAATAGCACTTAAATAGCTTCTAATTCATCAAAATAATTTGGGCTGTGTTTCTAGTAATCATGGCAGGGCTTTCTGAAATTATTAAGTGACCTGTATATGTTAAAGCACATTAGCAGTGAGGCTGCTGTACATTTTGGTGTTTAAAGCTGCCATTTTTTACAAGCAATTCTGATGTGGATAAACATTTCATGAGGGTTTAATAATTGGGCCCTAATACACCAGATGGATTTTCTTCTCCCCTCCTGAGAATGCATTATAGTAAAGTGCTGATGGAGTTTTCCAGACATTTAAAAATGAAAGTGGAAAGTTTGAAAAGCTTTCAGGTAACCAGGACTGGAGAGAATATTCTCTCTATGGTGAAAAGGAGATTAAAGTCCAGAATAAAACCAGACAGTGTGTTTAAGTTCAGATTTTTGTGTCAGTGTGGGAATACCCTGTGGTTTTCTGAAGGCTGATCAAGTGAGGTTTCATGCATGTGTTGAGGCCAACTGAGGAGAGATTATTTACAACCACATTGCTCATTTATTGTACTTAAATAATCTAATGAATAATTAAGCATGAATTAATAAAGCTGTTTGTCAAATTGAATATTTTCCATAAAATTTAAATGTATCTCCTCTCTACATTGCAATATTTATGCTGTGTAAGCACAAATTTTTATAACTGTATGAGCCAATGGAAGCTCTACTTGGTAGAACCTGACTGAAATGGTTCAAATTTCCCTGGGATGAAAAACTCTCCAGGGTGTTTGGTGGCTCTTGATGTTTGGTCTTTTTCTTTCCTTCCAGTCTGGTTTCACATCTGAGTTTGCTGGTTTCCTTTTTTTCTGTTGGAAAAATTTAACTGGTCTCAAACTGGAGGTGTCACAAGCTATAGGAAAATGGAAATCCAGCAGCTGATAGAGTCACAGAATAGTTTGGGTTGGAAAGGAACTTAAAGAACACCTTGTTTCAATTCCCTGCCACGGCAGGGACACTTCCACTGTCCCAGTGCTCCAGCCCCAGTGCCCAGCCTGGCCTGGGGCACTGCCAGGGATCCAGGGGCAGCCACAGCTGCTCTGGGCACCTGTGCCAGCCCTGCCCACCCTGCCAGGAACAATTCCTGCCCAAATCCCACCCAGCCCTGCCTCTGGCGGTGGGAGCCATTCCCTGTGTCCTGTCCCTCCATCCCTTGTCCCCAGCCCCTCTCCAGCTCTCCTGGAGCCCCTCCAGGCCCTGCCAGGGGCTCTGAGCTCTCCCTGGAGCCTTTGAGTTGGGGGAAGCTGCAGAGAGAAGACTTGGGTGAAGAGTGAATTTCTGGGAGGAAGGATGCTCTTGGTAGGCTGCTGTGTTTGGAGAAAAGGGAGGAGAGGGCAAAGCAAACCCTGTAGTAAAATGATCTTTTGGAAGTCATTTGTAAGCAGGTGGACATTCCTGGCTGGCAGAGGTGTGTGGAGCTGCTGAGGAGAGAGGGCAGAGCTCAGCTTGGAGCAGGACTCTGCCAGCCCTCAGCTCTCCCTCGGATCCCTCCCAGCACATCTCTGCACACAGCTCTTTCCTTCTGCCTCCACACCTACAAAGCTGCTTTCTCTGAGAAAACTGGAAAAACCCCTTCTTTAAAGCTACTGATGCTCACGTCAGGTCTTTTCACTTATTTCAGGGTGGTGTAGGCTGAGTACACGCAGCAATAGATCTTGGCTTTGCTCTGCCCCTGGGGCTCTTCCAGCAGGTGATGGACTGCAGCAGGCTCTGCCTTTCATTTCTCCCCAAGTGCTTCCCAGGAATGTTAGTTCAAGGGGGAAAATATATTTCCTTAGTGATTTTATAGCTTTTGTGGGTATTTGCTGCCTCCTTGTGACAATGCAAAGACGTATGGTGCTGTTCCTTTGAAATAAAAGGGTACTGTGGTGAGTGTTTTAGGAGAAGTTTTTATTAGTCTTTAGTTGTTAATTCCTCTCTGTTTTGTCAAGAAAGACTTGGCTGTGATACCAGAAATGGGCAGGAAAGAGAAACCAATGAAAGACTCTGGAATATGCAGGCGTGTGCAGTGTTGCATTTTGGAAAGAGGATTTAATAATAAAGGTGATCCTATTAGTTCTCCACTCTAGCTTTCTTTTCCAAGGGTGTAAATAATACATAGGGAGACATATTTACAGTGCCACTGAAAATGTGGCACCTGAGGACATGTTTTACTGGTGGCCTTGGCAGGGCTGAGTTAATGCTTGGACTTGATGATCTTAGAGGTTTTTTCCAACATAAATGATTCTGTGATTCTATGAAATCAACTGAAAAGAAGAGGTCTAGCAGTTTTCAAATTGCTGAGGTCACTTTTTTCCTAAAAACTAAGCATGTTTTGATGTGTATCTTCCATTTGCTGTGTATATTTCTGGAGCTGTCTCATGGATGCTGTTGGATATCATCATGGGTACATGGATGTTGTGTGAAGTGGAGACCTGGTTGGCTTTGCTGGCTGTGGGTGGCACAATGCAAGGTCATCTGTGTCCCTGTCCTCCTGAGAAACTCCTCCTGAGAACTCCTCTGACATGGGTAATTTAACAGAGGTGCTTGGGACTAATGGCATTTTTGCCATTGCTGGCATTTTTCCTCTGCCCTTTGGACTTCCATCTTGTTTCCCCAAATAAAGGAGGAGGGAAACACGGATAAGCCGTGGCAGCAGTGTATGTTGCACATAAACTGCATCTGAAATCATAAAATCATGGAATGGGTTGAGTTGGAAGGGACCTTAAAGCCCACCCAGTGCCATGGCAGGGACACTTGCACTGTCCCAGCTGCTCCAGCCCCAGGGCCCAGCCTTGGGCACTGCCAGGGGTCCAGGGCTGCTCTGGGCACCTGTGCCAGGGCCCTGGAAGTCAAACAAGTGCACGATTTTTAGTGTTACATACTATTGATAGCAAAGCATATTTCTGTGCATATCTAAGCCTGAAAAGTGTAATCCCATACTGACTGGCTGCCTCTGGGTGTCTGTGCCCATCCATGGAGGTTTCATATCACATAGTCTGTAGAGGGTGATTTGGCAGCAAGAACAGTGTCCTCACCTTTTGCATTTCTCAGGAGTGGTTCCTGCTGTCTATCCTGGTGTTTAGCTATGGGCAGTTCCAAGTCAGAGCATCACAATCACCTGGGCTGGAAAAGCCCTGTGAGATCAGCGAGTTCTCCATCCCCAGCACTGCCCATGTCCCCATGTCCCCATGTCCCCAGGTGCCACAGGCACAGGGCTGGAAATCCCCCAGGCATGGGGTCTAATCTCACTCCTGTGCCTTGAAGTTGCTCATTAGGTATTCAGAGTGATAAGATCATGACTCTCAATACAGTCAGTTGTTGTTGTTGTTATTATTATTATTGGTATTAGTATTAGTATTATTAGTATTACTGCACTGCTACTACCACTGTTTTTTGTTATATCTTCTTCCTTGCATTTTCCCTAGAAATGGATATATCCATTCATCCTTTTTCCCCCTCTTTTGACTGAAGAAAGCCAATATAGATTTGGGGAAATCAAGAAATGCCTCTATTTTTGCAACAGCCTGCCTGCTCTACACTGGGTCTTATTTTTGTAATTTGGAAAAGAAATAATAATCAAATTTCTCTGCCTCTTTCAAGGTTTTTTTGGGGGGGTTATCCTCTCGCTTGAAATACCACCAGAGATAGGCAGTAGTGGCTTTTTGAATCTGATAAAATCTTTCAGCCTTACTGTCACTTAAGGAAGTGAGAGAGGGAACTTTGGAACAACAGTTTTCCCTGAAAATGACTGTGTCATTCCTCAGTGGGCATCAGAAGCACTGAACTGTGCTGGATTATCTTTCTTCATGCATTTCTAATTATTATATGAACTTTTCATTTAACTTTGCATTTCCTAGAGTTTTTCAGCTGCCAGTTTGTTATGAGCAAGCACAGTAAAATACTTTTTTTCCGTTTTTTCCCTTTCCTTTCCAGTTGTTTCCTGTCATTGCTCCTGGTGGCAGCTGTAGTTTGGAAGATTAAACAAAGTTGCTGGGCATCACGGCGGAGAGAGGTGAGAGGGATAAAGTGTTGTTCCTTAAATGACTTTTTAATAGTTGTTCTCTCTAGATGCATATTTATTTACATATGCATCACATTAACTTTAAATTGAAGGCTAAGCTACTTCAGTTAATGCTGTTGTTTAGGCCTTTAGCATATTTTTGATTACAGTTTCACTGACAAATTGTGTTATTTTAGTATCCTGATGCTGCAGTTTCTGTGAAGCACCAAAACAATAGGGGTGAATATCCTGAATTCTCAGAACTTCTATTTCTAGACAGCATAAGTGAAAAACCACATGAATTAGGGGATCATTTATATATGTTTCAAAATAGGAAACAGAAAATAGAAACATTAGCTCTTGCATAGTATGTTAAAAAAATAAAGAGGTCAAATCCCCATTTTCAAATTAAGTCTTATTCAATTTTGGGTGGTTAGTTTTTCCCCCCGGGAACATTAGGAGCATAAGAGAAAGGTGGGGAAGCCACCCAGGATGTGGAAATCTGTAGTTCACTACTTAAAAATGTGACTTTTAGAGCCAAAGTTTTTTCCTCTTCACGCACCCATGGTCCAAACAAGCTTCACAACTTCCTGTGTTTGCATCACTTAAATAACTTTGTGCTTTATGCCCCCAAACTCTGGTTCCTCCTCATTTATCCCTGAATTATTTTTGCTCACTAGCTTCTTTTCTTGCTTCTCAATGGAAGCTGATTTCCTGTTCCACCCGAAGCACTCGGGGTGCCCAAGGGGAGGTAGCCAGTTGTTGTGGCACTAAGAATGTGTCCTTGGTCCTCGTTTTCAGCACAAATGCCCACACACCTGAGTTGTGTTTTAGAGCAGTCCTGGGTGCCACGAGCAACAGCCACACATTCATCAGGTTTTCTTGGTGTGCCAAGTGCTAAAAGCATGGAATGTGCAGGTATCAGAGGCTGGGCTGGGCTGCTCCTGGAATTGTTTTTAGGAGCTTAGTCTGGTGTTAATCTGTTTATTTCTATGCAAAATGAGAGAAGCCAGACATTATTTGAGCGAGTCCACGTGCACTTTCTGTATAGAGTTACCTGTATGTCACCACCTGAGGCCACACTCCCTAGGGAGTGAGGTGTGTTTCTTCCCTGCTTTGGGGTTTCCAGGGGAGATCTGCCCACTGCTCCAGCTTTTCCTCCCAGCTGTCCTGCTGGGATGAAGCTCTGGGCAGCTGCAGGTACCCAGCCCTGCCACTGTTCTGTTCAAGAGTGGGTTGTTCCCACACTGGCTGGAGTTGATCAAGAGGGTTTGGAGGTTTAATTTTTACAGTGCTGGAATTCTTTGCAAGCCCCTGTTTCCTGCATATCTTCAGAAATCTGTAGCTGGTTATACTTGGCAGTGCAGTGGTGTGAGTAATATGAATTTATTCCATATGAGGAGCTCCTCTCTGGTAATAAAGCAGGATGATGTCTGATAACTCTTCTCTTCCTCCTCTTTCTGCTTCAGATGTTTTTGCTTTTACTGGTGAACTCACTGCAGAATATAATCATTGCTTTTCAAACAGATAACCCTTAATCTCAGAAATAATGGAAGTCTTTGAGGTTTTCTGTATTCTCTGAAGGTAGATAAATTTTTACTAGGGCAGCTGTTTTTTTCCTGCTCACTTGCTTGGCAAGAAACTAAGCTGGAGTCAGCATAACATCCCCTGTGGCTCCTGGGGTTAAATGTTATCTAGGAATGTATAAGGAATATAGACTGAGGTGTAAATACTGTTCTTTGGAGCTCAGTTAAAGTATTTGAGTGGTGGCCTAGGTGAGAAATGTCTCTATAAATTAAATTGCAGTCTGATGCATGTTTCAAGGGAAAAAAACCCAAACCTGGAGTACTGGCAATGTATTGGCATGTTTCAGTCTGAGTTCAGCCTGCATGTGTGGCTGTTTGACAGGCAGTTCACCAGGGTGGTGCTTTCCAGGCACAATCCTGTCTTTTGCTGTTATTTATCTTGCTCTCTCTTGTTATCTAGTGACTCTATCTTGTGATTCATGGATCTCTGCTGTTCCATTCATCTTCTGTTAGAAATAGTTGTAATTCTTGAGGAAACAGTTTAAAATCTTTGTTGTGTTATGATTACGTATATTAATACAGACTTTCTCCAGAAACAAAAGTCCACCCAAGAATTTGTTATCTAAGATGATTTTATAGCTTGAAGGTGGAGTTTTTTGTACTGATTCTCAATAAACCCTAGGAAAGATCTCTTCAGTTGTTAAAAAGAATGATCAATGCCCCATCCCTGGCAGTGTCCCAGGCCAGGCTGGGTGGGGCTTGGAGCACCCTGGGATAGTGGAAGGTGCCCTTGCCCATGGCAGGGGTTGGAGCTAGAAAATTTTCAAGGTCCCTTCCAACCCAAACTGTTCCGTGATTCTGCAAAATGCTGCAGCCCTGAAGGAGGATCTTTCTCTGGTTTGGGCTGTGTTTTTAGCAGTAGTCAAACTACAGTCCCTGTTTCTCATGGATGTACTATTCTGTAGTAACTTCCATGTGTGTAGGAGCTCTGTGCTTGCTCTCCAGTCTTAGTGCAGAAGCCAGTGAAACAGGAGGCAATGTGCAGGTAATTCCCAGCTGTCCATCACTTGTGCTTCCAGCAGGAGCTCTGCAGGTCCCCAAGTCCTCATCACAGTGCAGAGTGAAAAGCTGACTGCTGAGGCTTCTTCTGAGATATGTGTAGGGCAGGAAAGGGAGTGTGCTGAAGGCTGAGTAGTCAGAATAACTCACCAGGATTGCTTGGGAAATGTGGTGGGAGAGGGCAGACAGCTGTGCTTGGTGTGGCTGGGTAGTGGAACACAGCAGCATCATTTGGTTGAAACCAAGTTTGCTCTGCTCCTTATGGAGAAGGCAGCATGCTACAAATCCAAAGTCTCCATCAGGATCTTCTAAAATACACAAGATTCTCATGACTTCTTTCTTTTCCTGTATTTCAGCTAAACATCTCTGCCCAGCTGCTTGCACACGTCGTGTCAAAGCTCCTCAGCCTCCTGGCTGGAGGCTCTGGGGTCTGCAGACACAGCATAGCCAACGTGTACTTGTAGGAAAATGGGCTTGGAACACCAAGTTCAGGCCTTGCAGAGTGTAAAACTTGACCTGAAGTAAAAATGGGAGTGATTGTGTTGTATCAGGCATTCAGGAGATGGAATTGTAAACTGTGTGTTTATTCCCTCATCGTTGAGCCCCATGCTTGAGCATCTTCAGACGTCTTAAAAGGGGAAAATAGAAATAAAAGGCAGCCTTTATAGGAGGCTTTGAATGAGGTGAATGACCTTAGGAAATAGGGATGGGAAGCCTTTCTGTCTTGTCTGTAGAAAATGAGATGTTAAAGGAATCAAGGTGGTAATAGAGAATAATGCACAAAGTATGAGCATGATGTTAGAATTTTAATATGCTTATCTGCTGTCAGGAATTTTCTGTCTTATTGTTCTGTTTTTCATGCACATCCTCTTCACCCTCAGTATTCTTTGTTTCCTTCACTGGGAGCAAGGAATAGCTCCCTCCCAGAAAGTGTGTGGCTGAGGCTCAGCTGGGTCACTCCTGTGCCTCCTGGAACAGGGTGGGAGTATCAATAGCAAGCACCTACAGAGATAGCTGAATCTGGGTGTCTAGAACTCAATTTCACCCTCAACAAAATGATCTGTATTTTGCCTCCTTTCTTGCCAAGGCTTTCTGAAACTGAATATTTTTACTTTGCAAGTCACCCAGTTATTCAGGATAGGGTTTGTGTATTGATTTACTGCAGGAATTATCTGTCTCCTTCTCAACTTCATTGCTGAAACCTTTTTTCTTCCCAAGTGCATTCAAAACTTAGTAGTGCTTCCATTTCCACTGGCATCCTCTGCTGTAACATCCAGGCACACGGACTACCACGTGGGCAAGCAGATTCCTGTGTTTTTTACAGCAAAGATGTTCCAAGGGATCTGTGCTGTGTGTTACTTATTGCCCTGCCTTCCTTTTCTCCCCTTTCTTGCTCTCACCTGTTAGTATTTTATTAATCTCTTAGATCTTGTCTCTTAGACTGCATTTAAGGGCATCCTTGGTCAAAGAAAAAAGTTTTAGATTTGGAATATTTTCAACTAACTGTAATTCGGGATCTTCGTCAGAGATCTTGTTCAGAGTCTTCAGTGGTGTTTTGGACTAGGATCTGCTCCAAAAGATTTGGTATCAAACTTATACAGAAATATTAGAAGGTCTGGCCACAAAGTTCTCTGTATTTGGACAGTCCCAGGAGCTTTGGAGAGTTTACTGTTGTGTTCTCCAAGCTCCCAGCAGTTATTTGCCACGTAGACCTTCTTGTTCCACAGCACTGACAGCACTCTTTGGTGTCTGTCAGCAAAAAGAAAATATTAAGCTTGGGTTTGGGGTGGTTTGTAGGGAAAACAAGAACTGGAGGAGTGAGAAGTCACAGCCAGCAGGTGACTGAGGAGGTCGAGCACACTAATTTCACTCATTGCATGGGAAACATAAACCTAAGTATCTTTTTTAATGCAGGGAAAGTGAGTTTACTTCCCAGAATAGCTGTTCCCAGGACAATAGACTGAAGTGATGGTGGCTTTAAAAGCTGGATGTAACTTTCCATGTCCTGCATTTATGAGTAGGAAAATAAGAGCTCAGTGTTACTATTAGGTGTAACCAGCTTTTGGAGTACTATGTCCACACTACTCTCAGCAATGTTTTGGGTGTTGCAGATGGTGGAGAACAGCACTGCAAGATAAATTTGCTATCTGGAAAATAAGCAAGAGTTTAAAGCATCACAAATTCCTCATTTTTTTCCAAGGAAGAACATATTGAGGTTTGGTGATGCAAATCAGTGGCTGTGGAAAGGAATCATGGAAGATTCATGATGGGATGAGCATCTTCTAAAGGATCAGCCAAAACTTTAAACAGTATGTCCCTGTCCAAGGCAGGGGTTTGGAGCTGGATAGCTTTGGGTCCTTTCCAAACCAAACCAGCCTGTAACACCCAGTGTCTGCAAAAAGTCAAAAACTGTTCTGGTTCTCTCCTGTTTTTAATGTGGCAATGCCAATCATTTATATCTTTAGAAACCTGCCCCTCGGAATGAGTGCTTGGGGAAGGACCTTTTCTAGGTCAGTCACATGCTGCAGTTCAGTGACTCGTACTAGGCAGGAGGTCAGATCAAATAATCGTAACTTTCCGCTCTCCCTAAATTTAAAATCCATGAATGGGAACCAGCTCACAGTGCCAGGAGGCTTTTTCCAGAATACAAGCACTGTGTGCTCGGCAGGGATCCATGTGGCTTTGGTCACCCACTGAAGGAAACTGTAGCAGAAATAAGAGATGCCCTGAAGAGGAATAACATCCCAAAATATTAGTGCTGACAAGAGGTTCCTGCTGGGGGGGGTTGATGGTTTGGTTTTGTTTGGAGCTGCTCCTGTCGTTCTGGGCCCATGCAGGTGGCAGGTCCTGCTGACCCTTGGGTCTCTGGTCTCCCCGTGTCTCTAGTGCCACCATCCCTGGGGCTGCAGACCCAGAGCTCTGCCACAGAGCCCTCAGTGCAGTTGGTTTTGTGTCCCCAAAAGAACTGGTGGGAGCCTGAGCGGAGCTGGAGCGGGAGTGTCGTGCTTGGACAGCAGCTTGTTGTGCTTGGGTCGACCTTCTGTTGGCAGGGGTGGAACTGGAGGGCTTTAGGTCCCTTCCAACCCACACCACTCTGTGATGCTGTGATTCCATCAAGCCCAGCTCTAGGAAAGTTCAGCCTTATTTACAAAAACCCACGACTGGTGTATTGGAGCTGTTCTCATTTCAGGCTCCAAGGTCTCTTTCTAATGGTAGGCATCAGCTGCACAGGTATCTAATTTAGTTATTTTCAAAAATCAAGGAGAGATTGTGTAATTATTCCAGAAGAGCTCTACTCAAAGCTTCATTGGGCTATTGTGTAATTATCAGGTATTGGTGGATATGTCAGTCTGCATGGACTAGATCCTTCTGGCCTTTTAAAAGGAAATGATCTGGTTCTTCTTATTAAAGGTCAGGATTCCTATGCCCTCCTACTGGGCATGATTATGATGAATAACTTGTTATCTTAATCAGCCCTGAATTAAATATCTTCTGACATTTCAGCATGAGGTGGCTTCCCAGCAGCTTTGCTTTCTGGTTTGTTATAGTTTTGAAGTGTGGAAATGCCTGTTGAGAAGGATTTGAACATTAATTCTTTCCTCCTCTCTCTTTCAACGTAGCCTGCAAAGTCAGTTACAAAACTAATTAGCTAACATTAATATGTGCACTGCTCTAGGGGCTTAAAAACTTAATTTTCAGTGATGATGAAAGCGTCAGAGAAAATTGTTTGTTTGTTGACTTATATGGTAGTTAGTGTAATTGTAGTTAAATACTTTAAATCACTTAGTTCTGAGACATTTGTGACTCATCTTCATGGAATATTTATGGCTTGTAAGTTTATTTTTTGCTGATGCCAATTTTTATTTTGGAAGGTAACTCCTTTTCCCCCAAGGTCACCAAGTTATGATGACATAAAGCAAATGTTGCTACAGGAGGATCTATATGTTACTTCAGTAATGTACAGTCATTCTCCTCTGGAGCCAGGCTGGGAGAGCTGGGGATGTTCCCTGGAGAAGGGAAGGCTCCAGGGAGAGCTCAGAGCCCCTGGCAGGGCCTGGAGGGGCTCCAGGAGAGCTGAGAGGGGCTGGGGACAAGGGATGGAGGGACAGGACACAGGGAATGGCTCCCACTGCCAGAGGCAGGGCTGGATTTGGGCAGGAATTGTCCCTGGCAGGGTGGGCAGGGCTGGCACAGGTGCCCAGAGCAGCTGTGGCTGCCCCTGGATCCCTGGCAGTGCCCCAGGCCAGGCTGGACACTGGGGCTGGACAATGGGGCAGTGGAGTGTCCCTGCCCTGGCAGGGGTGGGATGGGATGTCTTTATGGTCTCTGCCAGCCCAAAGCAGGCCAGGGCTCCTGCAGACATGCAGGTCCCTCGAGCTGCTGCTGCTGCCAGCAGGGTGGAACCTTCCCCTGGGTCCTTGGGAGCCCCTGAGGCTGCTGTCCCCGTTCACACTGACTGTCAGCAGCCTGCAGGCTGCACTTTTGGGAGATGCCATTACAGGTGAGCTCTGGGACATGTCCTCCCAGCCAGGTTCATCATGCCTGTAAATAGGGTATTGATAGTTTCTGTGCATACAGGAACAGTTATTTGTGCATAAATGGGCATGCTGCCTGCTGAATTCAAATGGAGCCCTTGAAGGAAAAGGATTTGCAGGAATAAGCTCAAAATGCCAGTCTGAACAACCCCAACTAACTCAGCCTTTATTCACAGGTGTTCCATCCCTCAAATCATCTCCATCTTCTTTATCTTTCTCCCCTTGCTGTGACCCCAGAGCTGGCACTTGCTGCAGACTCGCTGTGCTTTGTGCTCTGGTTTTAGCCCAGTGGGCCAGTTCATCTGTGCAGTACTGACAGGGCTGTGGCTCAGAACACACAGCTCATTTTGGAGTCTCCTGGGTTTTAAAGTTGGCTGTAGAGAACAGTGCATGATTTTGCTTGTTCATGACAGAGTGGAGCTTGATGTTTTCCATGGTGGCACAGAACTCCAGGATCAGAGACCTGGTTCAGTGGGGGCTTGGTGGTAACTGGAGTTTTCAGGAACCATCTAAAATTCATTGCAGCCTTGAAGGTTGTCACATGAATATTCAAGGTTACTTCTAGTAGTACTCGTCTCATCAGGATGAGAGGAAATGCTCTCAAGCTGTGCCAGGAGAGGTTTAGGGTGGATATAAGGAAAAGTTTTTCACAGAAAGGGTTTTCCAGTCCTGGCACAGCTGCCCAGGGCAGTGGTGGAGTCCCTGCTCCTGGAGGGATTTAAAAGCTGTGCAGATGTGACACTTGGGCACGTGGGTTAGTGGTGGCCTTGGCAGGGTTCAGTTCATGTTGGACTCCATGGACTTGGATGGTTTTCAAAGTAAAGAAACCTGTGACTTGCTCTGTTGGAATGCCTTCAACAAATGTTCTTCTCAAACCAAATGGATGTCAGAATGCTCACAGTAGCTGTACTTCTAAAAAGAGCAACCGTGGGTCCATAAATACTGAATTTCAGAAATACCTTGAAAAATTAGAGCTACAAATTTCCCGGGGCAAACCCCACTGTTGGTCTCCCTGGCTCCCCCTGCTGCAGTTGGCTCCTCCAAGGGGATCAGGCACAGCAGCAGACATGCCCAGGCTGCCTGGCCTGGATGCACCCTGCAGCTGGAGTTCCCTCCCCTTCCCCTGGGACCTGCTTGCTTTCACCTTCCATTCAGGTGAAAGCTCAGCCATGCCGCTGCTCACTGGACACGCCCATGGGTGGAGAATCATGGAATGGCTTGTAAGGCACCCCAAATCCATGTTGTTCCCCCTGCCATGGCAGGGCAGCTCCCAGTGCCCTGCTCCAGCCCCAGTGCCCAGCCTGGCACTGCCAGGGACCCACAGCTGCTCTGGGCACCTGTGCCAGGGCCTCACTACTGTCCTCCTTCAGTTCCTGCTGCTTTCCTTCCGTCCTGGTGTGTTTTCCTCCTTAAAAAAAAAAAAAAAAAACAGAGAGAGACAAATTGCTCATGTAGATACTGTAGTTCCTTATGAGTTCTAGGTCACTGTTTTGATAAGCTTGTTTTTAAGGCCATTGTTCATAATGAGCAAATAAAATCCAGAATATGTGCCTTTCTTCTGGAAAAATCGTTGTTGTTTGATGGCTGAAAATACCAGAGCCCCATCCCCAGGGTGCTGGAGCCCTGTGCCCGTGGAGCAGTCTCTGCAGGGGCAGTTGCAGATGCTGTGCAGAGCCTTGTGCCTGGTTTATGGTGGCAGTGAAATGTCCAGGCTTTTCCTGACAGGAAACACAGCATAGGTTATATTAGCCAGTTAACCTGGTAACCTGAGTAGCTGTTTGTCTTCTCTGTGAGAGCCTGCACTCTGCCTGCCAAGGCTGTCCCCTCTTCCTCAGGAGGTTTTTCTCCCATCAGTAACACACTCTTCATTTTAGACTGTCCATTACTCAATGTGTGTGAATTGAAAATATTCCTGATAGGAATCCCTTACTTGAAAGGCTCCAGGCTGGGGTGGGCTGGGCTTGGAGCAGCCTGGTCTAGTGGAGGGTGCAACATAGCAGGGGGTGGAACAGGATGGTCTTTAAGGTGTCTTCCAACCCAAACCATTCCATAATTCTGTGATATAGAATAAAAGTCAAACTCAATGCAAATGAAAGTTGTGTGCATTCTCGCAGCTTGCAGTTATTTAAATATTAAAGGCCAGAGGTGTATTCCAGGACATGCTTTTTGATGTGATTTCTTTGTAAGGCTGTCAAACACTTTGCCTTTAAAATCCTCTTTGGGCCTAAGTGATTTAAAATATTCCCAGGTTGTCCTATTAATCGTGTCACCTGGAAAACCAGGGTTGGCTTGAAAGGGTATTGGGGTTCATTATCTGAAATCTCAGAAAGCCCATCGTTAGGAGTGAGGGAAAGGCAGGTTCTGCAGTGTCTAGATGTTAGCAGCTGCTGACTTGTAAAGCTGTGCTCAGCCTCTTGACTGGGGAAAAGTCACAATTTCTCTCTTACAGCATCATAAAATCTTTAATTTAAATTTTGACACACCAAACAAATATTGAAGGATAGATATGTGTCTGGGTTAAACAGGCACGGTGCAAGCCTTGGGGGAGACAGTGACATTCAAGTTACAGAACAATTATTTCTGAAATTAGTTCTTAATTTTAGGGGAAATTTTATAACATGATTTGTGCTACACCAGAAGCTGGTGTTAGGAAAAGGATGTTCCCTTAGGCATATGCTGCTTTGGTTGCATCCTGGACCTCTGATTTCACCTGCTTTGGGGATTTTTATGCTCAGGTGAGACCCCACCTGCAGGGCTGCCCCAGCCCTGGATCCCAAATTCAGGAGGACCTGGAGCTGCTGCAGAGAGTCCAGAGGAGGTCATGGAAATGCTGCCAGGATTCTGGAGCCAGGCTGGGAGAGCTGGGAATGTTCCCTGGAGAAGGGAAAGGCTCCAGGGAGAGCTCAGAGCCCCTTGCAGGGCCTGGAGGGGCTCCAGGAGAGCTGGAGAGGGGCTGGGGACAAGGGATGGAGGGACAGGACACAGGGAATGGCTCCCACTGCCAGAGGCAGGGCTGGATTTGGGCAGGAATTGTTCCTGGCAGGGTGGGCAGCCCTGGCACAGGTGCCCAGAGCAGCTGTGGCTGCCCCTGGATCCCTGGCAGTGCCCCAGGCCAGGCTGGAGCTGCTGGGACAGTGGGAGGTGTCCCTGCCATGGCAGGGGTGGGGCTGGACAATCTTTGGGATCCCTTCCATTCCAAACCATTCTGTGATTCTTTACTCTCAAAGCTACTTTTGACTTCAGTCGGAGTCATGTTGCCAAATTGCACATTTTCTTTAGTAATATAGCTTCCTTTGAAGAACTGATAGCTTTTAGTTCGTCAGTCTCTTGGACATCTTCATCAGGACAGCTTGTTCATTGATTTTATAGCCATTAAACAAAGCACTCTGTGATAGCTGAAGGGGACAATTACAGGAACAACAACCCAGCAATCTGTTTCACACTTGCTTTCGTCTGCAATCTGCTGGTGTCTTTAAATACCCAGCAGTCCTGGTGTCCTTTTAGCCAAGAGTGAGTTACACACAAGTTTGCTTATGAACGCTCCATTTCTGTGGATTTGTTGGGTTTTTGCTTCCTGACAGTATCTACAATCTGCTCAAAATGCCTTTTTTCTCCCTTTTCTTTTTTTCTTTCAAAAATTAAGGAAAACTTTTTCACATGCCTTTTATGGCAATAAAATTTTACCACTTTTTTAGCTAGGCTGAGAACCACAGAAGCTCATACCCCCCCAAGCTTTTCTGCATTGACCTCACCATGTCCTGCCTGCACCCCCAAGTTACAGAGGCAGCCCTCTAGTTTTCTGCACTGGAAAAGTCTCAACATTATAGGTGACTGGGCAAAGCAAAGACCATAAAAGGTTCCCAGAGGGTGGGAATTAGTGGCACAGAGTCTAGTTGGAGGCATGACTCCAGTGGTGTCCCCAGGGCTCTGTCCTGGGCCCAGTGTTTGGTTCACCAGTGGGTTGGGTGAGGGGTGGGGGGATCCCAGCAGCTCCCAGTGACACAAGGAGCTGGCTGTCCCAGTCTGTCCTTGACTGTCCCAGTCTGTCCCAGTCTGTCCCAGTCTGTCCCAGTCTGTCCCTGTTTGTCCCTGTTTGTCCCAGTCTGTCCCAGTCTGTCCCAGTCTGTCCCTGGCTCTCCCAGTCTGTCCCTGGGTATCCCTGGGGGTCCCTGTTTATCCCTGGCTGTCCCAGTCTGTCCCTGTTTGTCCCTGGGTGTCTGTGGCTGTCCGTGGCTGTCCCTGTCTGTCTGTCTGTCTGTCTGTCTGTTCCTGTGTGCAGGGAGGAGCAGGGCAGTCCCAGGCTCTGCTCCATGGCCCAGGAGTGGCACCAGAGCCACAGGCAGGGGCTGAGCCCAGGAAGGGGATGGAATTTAGGGGATGATCCCCAAGGTCCCCTCCAATCCAAACCATTCTGGGGTTAAGTGATGCTCTGAATCAGTTCTGTCCAAACAATGCTGCTGGATAATGGTACCTTCCTTTCACCTTCTGCTGTGCTGCATGGGGGATATTTGGGGCATGATGCATTTTGTGGGGCTTTCTGTAGTGCTTTTTGAGTGCTGTAAATGATCAGTTTGGACTGGGAGTGTCAGGTTGCCCAGAATGAATGGGAAAATGCAGGTGGCAATGGTGGGATTCTAGAGAGCATTTGGTGGTGCCTCAGTCCAGCTTAAAAATAGAGGATAACTGGTATTGCTGTCATCAGTAGTGATGGCAAATGTGTAAAGCTGTGTGAGAGCTTTGGGCAGTTTCTGCATTTGAGGTTAAGAGCCCTGGGTTTTCTCATGCTGCACAAAGTGTTTGCCTCTTCCCTTATTTAACAGAGACACCGAGTCCCACTGGACCCCTTGCTTTAGGGAATTCTGGTTCTGCCTCCCCTCGCAGGCTGTGGTGTCACTATTAGGGATTAGTCACTGGAGCCAAAAGGAGTGTGTCCTCTCTTCAGCTCAGCTGAAACCCAAATGCTGTTTCCAGCCCAGCTGAGCAGAAAGTGGCTGTTTTTTATGTGTTAAAAGAGGGGAAGAGGCATCGTAATGCTTAGAAGTGCTTAAGGGCACAATAAAGAGATGTCTTGTGTCATGAGGGCTTCTGGGGATTTGCCCAGGAAAAGGTTTTTTATTTTAATAAAACATTTTGCAATAAGGACATGTTTGCCATTTTCTGTATTCAGCAAGGAAACAATAAAAAAAGGGGATTATTCAATAGAAGCCTGACAGCATTTTGCTGGTGCTGTTATAAAAAATAGCAACTTCATTCTCACAGTGGTTACATACTGCTGGTAGTTTAATTTTGAAATGATTCCCACAAATCCTGTGGAGTGGGAATCAGGCAGGTGATGACAAACAACAGCTTAAAAAGTGAATAACTGCTTTACAGAGGCTCAGTCAGATAGTTTTCCCTTCCCAGATGTGTCAGGCTCACATTGTGCATTCAGCTTTACTTCCAATAACTTGTTAAATGGTAGTAATGTGAATATTTCCCATTATCTGTCTTCTTAAGGCTGATAAACCCCTGGAGGTTATTTTTCCATATTCATTCATGTCCCTTTCTATTGGGCAAAGCCTTTTAGATACATTTGTCTTTCATCTTTGTGTTGGAACAAGATGATGATAATATTTTTCTGTTTAATAAATTAGCAACTGCTGCGTGAGATGCAACAGATGGCAAGTCGCCCCTTCGCCTCCATCAACGTTGCCTTAGAAACAGACGAGGAGCCACCAGATCTCATCGGGGGGAGCATAAAGGTGAGAGCTGGGCCTTCAGGAGGGTCCTCACCACGACTCACAGGCATATTGAACACAATAATCCCAAAAACTCTCAGTTTTGGATGTACCTGCAAGAAACTGTAAGTCCAGAGGTCCAACAGGTGCCATTTTAATTTCCTTTTATCCCTTCAGATATTCACTTGTAACCTTGGGGCTGGCTCAGACTGAAGTTACACTAATGCTGAGTTTGAAGTGTTGGGTTTGCCTATCAGTTTTTGAAATAGAGAAGAATTCAGCTTTACACCAGAGAACACTGGACTGAAAATAGTTGTAGGTGCTGCAAATAGAAACCCTTTTTTGTGATATCTCAAAACACATGTGAATTTAATAATGTCTGTGTACTGTGATTATGTTAACATATTTCTGATTTAAAATATATATTCCATTATATCTTGTGATTAGCAAATAGGAGCATGAAGAAATCATTGTCATATACTAACCTGGTACATTCTTACACACAACACATTGAATTTTTAGTAAAAGCATATTCAACAGGTGAGTAATTAATTCAAAGAAAAAAGATGTGATGCTTTGACCAGCACATACTTTTATACAAAAAGAAAAATGAATAACGTGAGAACAGTGATTATTTTTCTTTCTCATCTAAGGCAACTGGATTGTTTTATTTTATTTAGACGGAAGTTTTTTGGAAGTTTTTCTCATTAGGCCTTAAGGTTAACAAGGGTGGACATGGGTTAGATGTTGAGAAGGAGTTCCATCCCTGGCAGGGTGGGCAGGGCTGGCACAGGTGCCCAGAGCAGCTGGGGCTGCCCCTGGATCCCTGGCAGTGCCCCGGGCCAGGCTGGACCAGTGGGACAGTGGGAGGGGTCCCTGCCATGGCAGGGGTGGCTCTGGGTGGGCTTTAATGTCCCTTCCCACCCAAACCATTCTGAGATTTATGATTAGTCCAGGCACTGAGCTTCTCACATTCCCTTACTATATAACAAGAGAGCTAGTTCTTTTTTTTTTTTTTTTTTTTAATACATGCATTTTAATTATTCCAATGAAAGCACTCTGACCCCAAAACTTCTATTTGGTGAGTAATCATTTTTAACTCCTGGCCTAAGTATCAGGAAATGCCACCATTAAGGTTGCCTGTATAGCATTAACTCTTCCTCATTTATGTGTAAATATGGTCTGTCATGGAAAGCTTTAGTACTTGTCCACTTTATTGGTGTTGTGCACCATGTTCTGGGTGGACATTGTGCAGAAGCAGCTTTTCAATATATTGAATCCCAGAATAGTTAAGGCTGGAAAATCCCTCTAAGACCATTGAGTCCAACCACTCCCCCAGCACTGCCAGGGCCAGCACTGCCCATGTACCCAAGTGCCACAAGCACAGAGCTTAAATCCCCCCAGGGATGGGGACTGCAGCCCTGCCCTGGGCACCAGTGGGATGGTCTGAGCCCTGCACAGTGCCTGGGAGCTGAGCAGATGAACGTGCACCTGAAGTGCTGTGCCAGTGGGTCACTTCATAAAATCATCAGGCCAATGTTTTGGGTTGGAAGGAGCTTAAAGCTCATCCTGTTGCAGCTCCCTGCCGTGGGCAGGACCCTGCTGCCAGCTGCTGCAGGGGTGGGTGCACAGCAAGGGGCCTCTGCATGACCTGGGGTTCATGGGGTTTGTATGGGCTTTTCTCAACTTGGAGAACTTGCCTAGGGAATGAAAGTAGCCATAAAAGGCCAGCGTGTTTCCTGAAAGGGGAGGAGGCTCGGGAAGGTTGTGGGTTGGAAGCAACTTGGGGAATGATGTTTCTGAGATAGTCTGACCTGTTGGTCACTGCAAGGAAATGAGTTTAAATAGAATGAAAAACCAGTCTGAGTATCTGTGGGGTGTTCTGGTTTAACACTAGCCAGCAGCCTGGGTTTTTCTCTTCATCTCTTTTGCACCTACATGGGAAAAAGCTCTTGGCAGGAGGGAGCTGCAGGAAGATGGGCTGGGGAGATACAGAACTGGACAGCTGTGCTTTTCTTTGTGGTTGCTTTGTGGCTGTTCTTTAACTCTTAGCCAAGAAAAGAGGGAAGTGTTACTGTGGTACTGGGTGTTGTATCCACTCTCCAGTTCTCTGCCATCCACTGTGTCAAAATTTGGGTCTTCATTTGAATGCAAGAAAGCCAGGCTTGCATTATCATGAATTCAGTGATGGTTTTTTTTCCCCGTGGGAATCAAAGCCATTGGTTAATGCCAAGCTGATTTGAAGGTTACAAAGGAGAAGTGGAAAATGGAATATCTTGTCTGCAAAAGATTAATTTCCTATTCCATTGTCCATAGCCAGTTGGCAGCCAGTGTCAAGCTAGTTCCATCCTAAGCTAATGTTTTCCAGCTGGACAGTATTAAACTGTGCTTTCAATTAGTAGTTTTCCTGGGGTACTTGGGAGTAATAGAAAGTGATTTACCTGCAGGGAAGCTAGTGCTATTAGAGGCTGCAGCTAGGCAACATGTAACTAGCTGCTTTGGTTTATTTGCCACTCAACAAATACCCACTGAATTGCAAATCTACCACTAAATTTGCTTAGTTATTACAAAATCTCTTGGCTTCTCTCTGCAGCTCTTTGTGTGTTCAGAGGTGCTGAATATTGCAATATTTTCCTAAGAAAGTGTAACTTCCTTGGGTGCCTGGGACTCATCCAAGAGTCTGAAATGGTATTGCTGTAGCTCAGGCTGTTTTAGGGCTGGTTATCGGATTAATCTAAGTCTTGTAATCCTCTGCAGCCATTTTTAGAAGCTTTCCCAAAAGAATTCAGGAAGTTTATAATTTTGACATTGATTTCCACATATCTTGAAGTTGCTAAAGGCAAGAAGTTACCTTGGAAAAAACATGCACAGCCTAGCAAGGAAGTACTGAGGTTGAGCAAAGCACTTAGAGGGTCATCAAGAAAATGGTTGCATTGGGAAAAAATTATCCTCAAGTTGGAAAAAAAATTATTTTGGAATCTCCCTAGAGCAGAGCTGGAGCAGTCTTTGCTATACTGTGTTCAGGGATCCAGCACATGAAGCCAGTGCTAAGTGTTGATGATCTGTGCATCCATGATCCTTAGCTTCCTAAAGGGAAAGGGAGAAGCATTTGGTGAGCAAAATCCTTGAGAAGTTCATTTATTGTGTTCTGTACCATTGTTCCAATGTGCCTTTAATTCTGCTGTTTGAGGGCTTCACTGCAAATCCTGAATCAGACAGCGAGCTAATTCCTTAAAAATAGCAGATAAATAGATGGGAAATAGCATCTTACCCTAGTAATTAGTTTGCTTTGTTATGAGAGAAAGTGCTTTTGAGTGGTTTAAAGGCTGCCAGAAGATCCCATCTGTTCAAGAAGTGCAGAGCTAAAGTGATGAGCTGATTTGGGAGTGGGTAGGGGGTACCACAGATTAATTAATATATTTTCAGTCTATTTGTATTTTGCATCTGAGTGATGCCCTTGTTAAATTCCTTTTAAGGAGCGATGAAGTTGCAGCCAGCAGTAAAGGAGAAATGAGTAGTAAGTCCTGTGCCACTGGGTGCAGGGTTTGGGGAAGCTGCAGGGTAAGGAATTATTTGAAATGAAGCATCTGCCAGCTCCAGCACTTCTACAGGGTGAATTCATCTTAATTTTGACATGTAGCTTGATTTTGGGCTGTTTCATGCAGCTGGAGTTCAGTAAGAACTAAAGGCCAAGGAACTGATGGTTTTTACAGCTTTTATCCTGTTCTGGTTGTCACCCTTGATGACTCACTTTCCCCTTCACTTCACACGCTGCTGACCTGCCCTTGGTCCATCGGGTTGTTGGTGGAGCAGCTTTTGTGACCTGTCCCAAGCTGCAGTTAGTGCCAGCCTGGCAAGGACAGCTCCAGGCTGAGGCTGGGGTCCTGTGCAGGGGCAGATTTGGAGCAGGGCAGGCCTGAGGTGGGATGTGCAAAAGCCACGTTTAGCAGAAATGGCCAGGCTGTAAACCATTGAATTGGTGAGGCTGGAAAAGGCCTTTAAATCACCATGTGCATTCATGAACACAGCACCACCCCCGTGTTCACCATCAAACTGTCTGCAGCCACCACATCCAGAAGGTTTTTGAGCAGTTCCAGGGATGGTGCTGCCCATTTCCCTGTACCACTGCTTTACAACTATTCCCATAAAGAAGTTTTCCCTAATATCCAGTCTCAGCCTCCTGAGGTGCAACTTGAACCATTTTCTTCTTATCTGATCAAGATGTGGTAGAGGGGGACAGAGCAGCTTAGGGTTTTTCAAGGATGATATAAATAGGCTGAAAGTCATTCTTATCCTCAGAAGGATAATAGTTGCAGGAAGGGAATTAAATTGAGGGATGGGGGGAAGTAAACTGAATAATCTTGATCTGCTCTGGCAGTTGCTGGAGATGGATCACATGCAGCCTTTGAGGCCAGAGGCCAGAGTGATTCTGCCTGACCTGCCTAAGGTAAGCTCTGGCTTTCTCCACTTGCCTTTGGAAAGGCAGTTTAATTTCTGCAGTCTTATTTCTGGGCTTTCTGGCACTTACTGGTTCTAGGACTTTTCCATACATTAACAGGAGGAATTCCAAGGCTGTCCATGTGCAGCTGTCTCTTTGTCTTTGGCAAAACCACTTCCACTGTGGAGCCTCCCTCCCGGAGCATCGAGGTGACAGAGGAGCACAGGGAGGACACCCCAGCTTGCACTTTCTGTTTGGTCTTTATTCCTCTCATGTTGGCCCACTTTTAGGGCATGGAGAAGTGGGGCTCCCCTTTGAAGGAATGCCAGTGGTAGCTAAGGAGTGTCTCCTGGGCACCTGAGGTGTGTGAAGAGGATTAGCTGCACTAGAATTCCATGCAGGCAGGCTGTGATCCCTCCTACCAAAACATCAACAAAAATACCCCATGAAACCTTCACCTAATGAATTATTTCCAGTAAACAAGTGCCCAGTATCTTGTTTTGATTTCTATTGCAAAACTAGGGGGAAAAAGCCAGGGGAAAGTTTTGCTACTCCCTAATATAATATCAAATATAGATATTTGGAAGGGAGCTGTCATGAGATCAGAAATCATATCTTTAAAGCCTGCCCTCTATTTAGGGAACATTTGGCTGATAAGTGATTTTTAACTAGTTTTAGATTTGAGGACTGTAAACATTTCCTCAGGTTGGACCCTGATTTTAGCTGATAAAGGAGGAATTTGCTGGAAGGAGAGGAAGGAGCATGAAGCTTCCCACAGGAGAAGGATTTTCTAAGCATTTTTTTCCCTCTAATGAGCATCTCTCTGATTGAAGTACTAATAACACCAGCAGCTTCTCAACAGCATTATCAAGGACTTATTTGCATTCATTTATGCCAAGTAGTTGTTTCATGTGTTGTGTTTGCAGCCTTTATCCAACTGTCCCATTTCATTGGCTTTTTTTATTCTCCATTTTCCTGTGCAAAAACCAACTGAGTACTTGAAAAGAGCTGTAAAAGTCTTCTTTTAGGTGCCTCTTCAGCTGTACAAAATCCAAATAAATGCCCACCATTGGCCATCTCTGTAGACATATCTCCCAGATTTGCTGCCCATGACCTCATCCTCCCTGGGCTGGGAGCTGGAGGAGGAGGATGAGTGGTGGCACCAAGAGTGGCCCAGCTCAGACTGTGGCACGAGATTGGGTCACTTCTGGGACTGCTCAAATCCACAGGATCCTGCTGGTGGTGGCAGGGTGCTGCTGAGTGCCACGAGGGGAGCAGAGCTGGCCCTGGAGCTGGCACAGGGCTGCAGGTGTGGGGTGTCAGGTCTGTGCTCTCCATTCCAGCTGTTAACATCTGTCTCAGGCTTTGAATTTGGCTTTTGTTCAGCTTCTCTCAGGCAGCCACCCAGTTCTGGGACCAAGGCAGTTCATTCCCCAGCCTCTCTAAAATTCCAAGGTAGATATCAGGGAGAAGGTAAATGTAAATTTTTAATCTAAACTCATTTACTGTGAATCATTGCTGGAAGTTCATTCATCTCTATCTCGCAGGACACACATATTACCCTGAGAATATGATTTTTAAAGCTTAATAATCTATTTTTAATAGGAAATTGCTTGTAACTTGTTTTGCAAATGTTCACTCAGCTTTAAATGGCACAATTTAAAAACTTGCAAATGGAATTTGACCCTTTTTCTACAGAGTGAAATCACCTGAACAAGTGGAATCAAATAATAAAACTGAACTGCTTGGGTAATGTTCCTTTTCTCATCCACCATTGTAAGATTTTTCCTTGATTTTAATTTCCTTCCTGGAAATTGAAAACAGTGTAAGACTTATTTGTTCAAACCACAGAAACATGTTTTCTTGTTAAGGAAAAAAAATTCTCTATGTTTTTTTAAAAAATATATCTTGAAATGCAATATGCTGGCAGTGTATCACAGAATCTAAATAAAACTGATGCTGTGTTTGTGAAATTATACAGAATATTTATTGTTCTAGCCATTAGTTTTATGTGACACATTATTACCTTTTTGAATTTGTCAAGTAAAAGCAGCGTAAATAGAAATAATGAGATGAAATAAAAATGTTTAGGTTGAGCATCACACAATTCAAGCTACTTGGGGAAAGTATTTGGCTGTGAAATGGACTCCCAAGGGCATCCACAGGGTGGTGTGTCCACACCTGGGTCACCTGGAAATAGCCCAGACAAATTCCTGGGAAATGCCCTGTTCCTGGAAAAGCCTGCTGGAGAAGCTGGACTAATTAAATCACCAAATGTCTCTTACTGCTTTTAATAATGGCATCAAAACTCAGAAACAACTGGAATTACTTGGCTTTTAGAGCTGGCTTGGGCCAGTAAAACCATCTGTGGCAAAGGGCTGAGAGCAGCTGTCAGTGCCTCTGGGGGCAGGGGCTTGTGTCAGCACCCACATTCCCACCCAGAAAGGTGCTGAGAGGGCTTGCCTGGCCTTCTGCTGTCTGTTTGGCATCTGTCCCATTCTAATTCGTGGAGCTCTTGGGATTTCCCCCACGTTTGCATGCCTGCTGCTCTGCTGCTGAGGAGGAGCACGGACAGCCCGGGCAGGGAAGGCTCAGGGTGTTTGGGGCAGGGCAGGGGGATCCTGGCCCTGTGCCCCCCAGGTGAGACCCCACCTGCAGAGCTGCTCTGGAGCCAGGCTGGGAGAGCTGGGGATGTTCCCTGGAGAAGGGAAGGCTCCAGGGAGAGCTCAGAGCCCCTGGCAGGGCCTGGAGGGGCTCCAGGAGAGCTGGAGAGGGGCTGGGGACAAGGGAGGGAGGGACAGGACACAGGGAATGGCTCCCACTGCCAGAGGCAGGGCTGGATTTGGGCAGGAATTGTCCCTGGCAGGGTGGGCAGCCCTGGCACAGGTGCCCAGAGCAGCTGTGGCTGCCCCTGGATCCTGGCAGTGCCCCAGGCCAGGCTGGGCACTGGGGCTGGAGCACTGGGACAGTGGGAGTGTCCCTGCCGTGGCTTTAAGATGAGTTTTAAGGTCCCTTCCAACTCAAGCCATGCCATGATCCTGTGACCAGCTCCATGAATTTGTCTCTCCAGTGTGCTGCAGGCAGTTTTCTGTGTTTCTTTAGGCCAGGAGGTTCCCCAGGGCAGCTGGTGGCCCAGCCAGGTCTGCCCGTGGCCACTGACCGTGGTCTTTGCTCTGCTCTCCCCCTGGGTCTGCTCCCAAGGTGGGACTCTGCTGCTCAGCACCTCTTGTGCTGAGTGCCTGAGAGATGCACTTTATTTGAGTAGATTTGAATAATGTCTATTTTATTGTGCCATTAAGCCTTCAGTAAAAAGGAATCACTTGTGTAATTCAGCAGTGGGTTTATCAAAACCTCTCAATGGAAGCTGCTGGCAGAGGCAGGTTTTAAGCATCTGATAGAGGTTGTTACAAAGTTTGGAAATGCACCTCTTTTATGCATCTTTTTGAAGTTTACCCTTAAGAACAATCTCTAACATCTGACCTCTGCTTTCCAAGTCTACTCAAAATCTTCGTGCAGGAGAACAGCTTGGATCTGCAACAAAAGAGGACCTGGAGCTGTGTCAGGAGAGGTTTAGGTGGCTTTAGGGAAAGGTTCTTCCCCCAGAGGGTGCTGGCACTGCCCAGGCTCCCCAGGAATGGGCACGAGGCCGCCAGAGCTCCAGGAGCGTTTGGACACCTCTCCAGGGATGGACAGGGGGATTGTTGGGGGGTCTGAGCAGGGCCAGGGGCAGGACTGGGTGATCCTTGTGGGGGTTCCATAATTTGTGATAAGAGCACTCAGAAACCACTTGAGTGGGCAAAGAAAGGAGACCTGAGCTCTTCTGAGGTCTCCCCACCAGAATTGCACTTGATGAGGCCAGCCAGCTGCTGGTGTGTCCCTGGTGGCACCTCCTGGGTCCCATCAGATCCCAGCAGGGCAGGGCAGGGCAGGCAGTGGGTGGCACCTGCAGGGCAGGCTGCAGTGAAGTTGCTGAAATGTCCCATTTGATGTGACACATGTCACCTGGCTGGACTGTCCCCTTCTCCCCCGTGTGCAGAACCTGCTCCTGGCTCCAGGCTGGGCTCTGTGCCTTGCAGTGTCCTTCCCTCCTGCTCACCTCCCTGCCCAGAACTCCTCCCTCGTTCCAGCTCTGAGTCACTCCCTCCTTCCCTCCTGGCCCTCTTGGCCCGAGCACTGCTCAGAGACAAGATGCACAATGAGTCACAGCTCAGAAAGCAGGTGCCTCGACTGGGGCTGTCAAAAATAAATGTGCAGGACTTGATTCTTCAGGCGAGTTTTTGTTATTAACTGCAGCTTGTCTCAGGAAAAGCTGGATTTGATGGACAATAGGCCATTTTTTTCCTTTTAGTTTTAAGATGGAGCTTAGCAGCAAACTGATGTTGTGCTTAATTCCTTCCAAATTAGTTTGCAACTGCCTGGCGGATTTTGGGTGCATCATTATCCTTGCTGTGCATAGTTGAGAGAAATAAAGTTCCTCACGCAGGGAAATATTAACAATATTTTACTAACCCCCGTTTTTTGGGGGGTTGTTCAGCCTGGAAAATAAAAGGTTTTGGGTTGGTCTAATTGTAGCCTTTCAGTACCTGAAGGGCCCACCAGGAAAGATGATTTTACAAGGGATGGAGGGACAGGACACAGGGGATGGCTCCCACTGCCAGAGGGCAGGGCTGGGATCTTGGGCAGGAATTGTTCCTGGCAGGGTGGGCAGGGCTGGGCTGGAATTCCCAGAGCTGTGGCTGCCCTGGACCCCTGGCAGGCCCAGGGCAGGCTGGAGGGGGCTGTGGAGCCCCTGGGACAGTGGGAGGTGTCCTTGCTCACTTCAAGGTCCCTTCTCTCCCAAACCATTGTGATTCTGATTCTTTTCTGAGCAGGCTGGCAGGGGAGGGAGGGAGGCTCAGGGTTACATCCTGTGCCCAGCTGTCTGTGCTGTGGAGCCAGGAGAGCAGAGGAGGAAGATGTGTGACCTTGAGGACCAAAATAAAAATTCCATGGAAAGGGAAGATTGTGCCCACAGGGACTCGTAATGAGAGCTCCTGCTGCACACTCAGGGTTCATTAGTTGGAAAGGGCAGAGCAGGAGAGAGGGTCTTGCCTGGGGCTGAGGGATGAGCTAAATTTCTCTCCAAGTCCCCTCAGCTCCATGCCTGAGAGCTCTGTAATGAGCAACTTCTGTTCCTTTCTGCTCTGTGGTGTGCAGGAGACTCGGTGTGATGGTTGCCACAACAGAGGCACTGCCAGAGCCTGGAGTGGCTCTCAGGTCACTGGGGGCTGAGAGCAAGGGGCACAGAGGGGCTCCTGGAGAGCTGGAGGAGGCAGTGCCTGTGTTCAGAGAGGGAATTCAGAGCATTTCTCTTTCAGCTGATCCCAAAGAAGACTGAGATGTGCAGCAGGTTAAGCCCAGGGAGAGGATTAAGGTGCAGAAGAACGTCAGACAGATGAATAAATTGAAGTTTGAAATATTTGAGATTAAAAGAAAGTTTCTGGTGGCAGAGTGGTGAGATCCAGACCAGGGAGCCTCTGGAAAGGTGTCACAGAGGTGATGGCACAGGCTGAAAGTGTAACTAGTTCTAAAGCAGAGAATTGTGCTTTTCCAGCCTCCTGTTTCTGCAGGTTGGCTGGAGGATGTTGGGGGTGCTGCTGAGCATCCTCACGGGCTGGGAGGGACTCTAAAGGTCACCTCTGCATTGTCTGCCATGGCAGGGACACTCCACTGCCCCAGCTGCTCCAGCCTGGCCTGGGGCACTGCCAGGGATCCAGGGATGGGGGAACACACAGCTGCTCTGGGCACCTGTGCCAGCCCTGCCCACCCTGCCGGGAACAATTCCTGCCCAAATCCAGCCCTGCCCTGGGCAGTGGGAGCCATTCTCTGTGTCCTGTCCCTCCAGGCCTTGTCCCCAGCCCCTCTCAGCCCCTCAGTTCTTGCTCCCACCCAAATGGCAAAAGTCTGGGCTCTGTTCCTGCAGTTGCCTTCCCTGTGCTCTCTCCATTACCCCTGGCAGTTGAGTCACTGTGGGATACAGCACCAGGGTGTGCTTGTTTCCTTCTGGGAAGAGCTTTACTCCGAGTTTGATCCCGTTGCTGGGGTGGGGAGAAGGAGAAATCTGCTGCCATGAACCAGACAGGCAGCAGCTTCCATCACCCAGCAGGTATTTATCTGCCTTGCACAGAGCCAATCCTGCTGCAGTCACTGCAGGAAACGTGAGATATGGAAAGTCTTCAGTTTCATTTTGCTTGCTGTTGTCTCCTTTTGTCTTTTTTATTGAGCAGCAGTAATTTAACAGCATGTTTGACTCCTGTTTGGGCTTTTTCATGGCTTACATTGCATTGAGTTTCTGTTGAACATTTGAGTACTGCAGTGTAGTTTGATGCCTGATGGAAAAAACACTAATTATTTCATTAGCACCAGAGCAGAGTTTGTCCATACTAAAGAAGAAAACAGAAAGCAGTGAGTGTATTGGGTAAAATAGTGTTTCCCAGCTTTTTTAGCTGATGTGGAGCAAAAGAAGAAACTCTCTTGAAGCTGTTCTCGTTGGTGAGCACTCACACACGATAGCACTGATCCTGTGTACTTGTGTGTGGGATTTGGGCCAGGCCCAGGTGGGAACATACTTGAGTTTTGGACTGGGCTGTTGCATTTTGGCTTTCTAATGACATATTTCTAATTTCTAATGAAGTTGTCTGTTGGTACCCTCCACTAGACCAGGCTGCTTCAAGCCCCTTCTAACCTGGCCTTGGACACTTCTTTCTGTTCTTGGGAAAATGTGCTTTACTGTGTTAGGGCTTAAATGCTGTTAAGGTGGTACATGGAGCTAAATTCTGGAAATAGAACTCGGAGTAGCAATTGCTGGTATCGGTGACTTGCTGCTGATGGGGTCGATGGAACAAAACCCTCAATCCTGCTGGTTACATAAGCTGCTCCTTTGTTATTGAATTTAGGGAGAAATACAAGCCTCATGTAGTGCTTGACTGTTTAATAGCCTGATTTTTATTAAGTGAATGTGTTTCCTTGTGATGACTTGTGTTTTGGTTGTTGCTGACAGTGGTTTTAGCTTTGCTGGCTGCGTGCAGGAAATTCGCTCAGCACAGCAGTGTGGTTCGTGGTGCTCATGCCCTGGGGCTTGTGCAGGCTGGAAAGCAATGCTGGGGGAAGAGGGAGGGTGTAAGACAGTGTTGAACACTTGTTTTCTCTCGCTGCTCCCCATGCAGACTGTACCAAAGCCCATTGCTCTGGAGCCCTGCTTTGGGAACAAAGCCGCCGTTCTCTCGGTGTTCGTCAGGCTGCCTCGAGGCCTGGGGGGCATCCCACCACCAGGACAGTCAGGTGAGGATTACTGCGTCTCTGATGGCTTGGAATTAACTCTGTGCTCCTTCCCCCCCCTTACAGATTCACCTTTCTGATCCCACAGAAGCTGCTGTAGCCGCAGTTCAGCTTGGGATGTGCTCGAGGTGTTTTAGGCTCCCTGGTTTGAGCCCTGCTGGCTCCCAGCATGAGCCTTGAGTTAATTACTAAGGTCAATTGATGGATGAACACTTGATATTGGACTGTGCTTTAATTAACAGCTGGGTGGGGGGAAGAGGAGCAGACATGTTTGCAGTAATTACTTTTGAAGGTAACTTGTCACTTGTCACATCTGACTTCATTCCCAGCTCCATTTGCAGGGGAGCATCAAGTCAAAGAATCATGGAAAGATTTGAGTTTGAGGGACTTTAAGCCCATCCAGTTCCACCCCCTGCCATGGACGAGGACACCTTCCACTAGCCCAGCTTGCTGCAAGCCCTGTCCAACCTGGCCTTGGACACTTCCAGTGATGGGCAGCCCTGGCACCTCCCCACCCTGACAGGGAAGAATATCCCATCTAACCCTGCCCACTGTCAGCCTGAAGCCATTCCCCCTTGTCCTGTCACTCCAAGTCCTTTCAGAGCCCCTCTGCCCTCCTCTTAGGAGCTCTGGACAAAGAGGTTTTCCCCATCCAGCTCAAGGTTTCCTTGTTCTCAACCCCTGCACACCTAAACCTGATGTCAGGGCACTGGGACATCTCCTGGGCAGTGTGGGGTTTAACTGGGGAGCCTGCTGAAGCAAAGGCTCTGGAAAGAGCATTAGCAGGGTTTGAGTTGGATGGTTTGGTGCTGAGCTGGGTTGAGCTAAGTCCCAGATGTGGTTTGTCTGTGGATGGAGCAGGGAGGCCCTGGCTCTGTGCCCGGAGCAGCTGTGGCTGCCCCATCCCTGGCAGTGTCCCAGGCCAGCCTGGGCAGGGCTTGGAGCAGCCTGGGACAGTGGAAGGTGTCCCTGCTATGGCAGGGGTGGAACTGGATGGGCTTTAGGTGCCTTTCAGCCCAGACCTTCCATGACCCCCTGATCTGCCAGGAGGAGGTTGCAGAGGTGAGGTGTCCATGGGGAGTGCAGTGAAACCTCCATGCACATTGGCTTTCAGGTTTATTGTCCATCTACTGATGCAGAGAAAGGCACCTTCAATATTAAGGGTTCAGGCTTTAATATTTAGAATTTTACATCCAGTAATAGTCACCCTTATTGCATCTTTTCCTCCTGCTGTTGCTTCTAATTAAACATGCAGTATTTCAGCTCCTTTCAGAATACGGGCTGCAGTTTAATTATTAAGCCAAAACGCTTTTCTAATTTATTTAAAAAACTCTTCAGATGATCTCAGCTGTGTGTTGCTGTGCTTTCTGCTGCCTGACTCTCTGTTCTGCTGCCCAGGTCTCGCAGTGGCCAGTGCACTGGTGGACATTTCCCAGCAGATGCCAATTGCCTACAAAGAGAAGTCGGGCGCGATCCGAAATCGGAAGCAGCAGCCCCCTGCACAGCCAGGAACCTGTATTTGATGCATGGACATCAGAAACTCTCTAGGGTTTTAAACGAAATGCAGAAGTTATACCAAGGAGGAGGAGGAGAAAGATTTCCCAGTTGTGTCCCAAGAGACTAAAGCACCCGGAAAAAAACCACAACTTCCTCAAACCCAGTTTTCTTCTCTCATCTGCGTGCTAGCTGGCTTTATTTGACAACTGCTCCACTTAAGTTTTACTGACACATGGCTTCAGATTGCTCCTTTGTTTTCTTCAAGTTTAAAGCAAGATCATTTGGTTGCAGGTGCGGCGAGTCCTGGTCAGTGTAAATACAACTGTAGTCCAATAGGAATGACACTCAGGTTTCTACATGGAAAGTGCTTTGTAGTTCATGTATTTATCAAACTGTACAAAAAGAAAAAGATCCAGTGTTTACAGGTGTCAGCTCTCAACACATAAACACTACTATTAATCTTCAAAGCATCTTCATCCTTTGTTTTCATTTAATATTTAATTGTTCCCTCCTTGTTTCAGTGGAACTCTCTTCCAGGCACTGCCTTTTGTAGTCATCATGATCCAGGAATGCTGGGATGGTTTAAAGGTTGATGTTGCTCAGACCATGTGAAATAACTGGAAAGTTGGATGTTGCTTTGGAAAGACTCAGTGTTTACATAGTCTTAACCTGCTTGGAGTACACCACACGCAAGTGCCTAGACGTGACCAGGTCTAGGGAGTGAGGAGACTGCTGCCCACGCTGCTTTTGAACAGAATGGAATTCCTTTGAGGGCACTGTTCTCACATCTAGAGTCACCCCAGGCACTCGGTGTCCTCTGGCCTGTGCAGTCAGAGGAAAATCTCATTTTCCTGACCAACCAACTACTCAGATGGAAATATCTGGAAGGCACGTAGAGTTTCAATATCTCATAAGAGACTCCTGGTTCCACCAGCATTTCCATAGAAGCACTCTGTGTTCCAGGTCAGACACATCACTTTTTCTGATTTTTCTGATTTTGGCCTCTCTCCTGCCCCTCCCCTCCTGCCATCCCTCTGGGTGAGAGCTGAGCTTGGAGGCATTGCTCCTCAGTGGTTATGATTTGCTCCATCTTCTTACAGGGTGCAAAAAGCAACACTCTGGGTGCCAGAGCACTTGAGGATGAAGTAAAAAAAGAACTTCAGATAAAAATCAAGCAGAGCAGCTTTGTTTTGCCACAGGTTTCAGTTCTACACAATCAGATCCTGGTATTTCCTGTTGGGCTCGAGCTCTGTTAGATGTTTGGCTGGTTGGTGAAAGGATGAGGCTTGGAAATGGCAGAGAGAAGGTTTGGCATTTGGAGGGTGCATCAGACCATCTGAGGTGCTCTGGCAGGCTGGGGCTGTGTTTGCAGCTCAGGGCTGGAGTGCAGCCACACTCTGTGTGTGGGGGTGCCCAGAGCTGTGGGGCTGGGCTGGGGGAAGGTGGCAAACGAGGGCTGGAGCTGTGGCTTCACACAGTAACTGTGGATTCATCAGGTCACTGAGCTGGTGGCTTCTGCTGAGCACATCTGGTGATGAATAAATGGAGAAGTAACACGTGGGAGGGAGGTGCTCTTGCATCTGGCCAGGCAGCACCTTTCCAAACTGAAACCCAAATACCTGCTCCTTGTTTGGGTGTGTTCTGGTCGTCACTCACACGTCAGCCACTCATTTCTGGGGTGTTTTTTTCTAACCATGTGTTTTGAAGAAGCTCTTTGGAGCCTGGCACATCACAATAAAGAGGTGAATTGCTGTGTGTCCAGACAGCAGTGATGGGAACAGCCTGATGGTTTAAGGACTGTGCTGGATGATAATTGTGATTTAATGTGGCATTTAACGAGTGCGGTGAGACTGCAAAAAATACTGGAACTGCCAAAAAATACTGGGAAAAAATGCATTATATATAAAAATATATATAAATGCTTCTGTTTCTAAACTAGAAGTTTCAGTGCTCTATGTGAAGAAGAAATTATAAGAGGGAAAGGGCTGAGCTCTGTCTTAGAATGAGGGGATTTAGGCAATTTAAGTTTTACCTGATGCATGGATTACCTCAGACAGATTCATCTCTTGATAGTATTTTCTAACTTGCTCAGTAATAGGTTTAATCTGAACTGGAGAAATAAGACTGGACTAAAATCCCTCCCCTGTTACTGCATGTTTTCAGCCATGATGCACATCCTGACGTTTGCAGATCTCCTCTTGCTGTTTTTGGGAGAACTGGCAGCCCTGTTGGTGAAAGCCCCTGTGCTTGTGTTTCCCTCTCAGGACAGCACTTGAGCAGGTGCTTAAAGTTGTTGGGTTTTCCTGATCACCAAGAGCTCTCAGAGCTGTAGGCCTGGAGGGGGGATAGGTTTTTACCTGGATAAAAAGACATCCATACAGAGTTGGGGAGGTTTTCTCACTCCTGGAGAGCTGGGCTCTGAGCCTACAGTGTGCTCAGGAGTGTGGCCAAAGTGAGCTGTCAGATACTGGAAAAATGAGCAAAGATGATCAAAGTCAAGGTTCATCAGAACCAAAAAACATAAATAGAGCAACAAGAGTTACTTAGAGAAATGAAAGGAACAGGCTCCTCCAGGATGGAGCTCTACCCTGCATCTGATCTGCATCCTGATGAGGGAGAAGAGAACTCTCATACACAGCTCTGCTGCAGTTGCATCCCAGCTTAGAGGCAAACAGGGAAAAAAGCAGGAAAGGATGGGGGAAAGAAGAATTGCTGGCAGTTTATCACCATGCCAGTATCAGAAGTGATGGATTTTTGGGTTTATGTCATTTGGAAATCGAGGTGGGGGAGAAAGAGCAACCTTATTTCATGGGAGAATCTGTAAATAAATGACAAATGACACACAGATTTTGCACTTGTACATAAACTCTACGGTAATGTGCAGAACATGGAGAGATTTAAAGTGTATATAAACCAGAAAAAAATTGAATGTATTTTTGATGCATTTTAAATGATGTATGAGTTTTGTCTTAATAACTCCTTCATCTGATCAGTATTGGATAACTTTCCAGAGCTTTAAACATCAGATTACATCAGAATATCTTGCAAAGCAGGGAGGCATAACTTGACTTTTGTGTGTTCAAATGCATTTCACTTAAATGTAGAAGCCAAGTAAAATAATGGCTTTTCCATTTGGAAGGGGGAAAAGCAACATTTGGAGACAAGTAATAAACATCCTTAAAGTGGTCACTATGTGGAGGATTAAATCAGTAGTTTAAGGCCTTTGTTACTAAAATTGTGGCAGGGTTTCCATTCAAAATCACTATTTTCAGGTGTTTATAACTGGCTGAAATTTAGCATTTGGCATCTCAACACTCAGAAGATTTTCATTCTCTGAGAGGAGCCTTTAAAAAATCAGTAATAAAATTTCAGAACTCTTGGGGCCCTTTTATTCTAGAAAACAGTGGTGCCAGTGGATCTCCAAATAACACACTTTTTTTGTTGTTGTTGTTTAATTCACCATTTTCCATGGGTTTTAGCCCAGAATTTTCTCTGGGTTGTTGTAGCATGACCTTGCCACGCTCTGGCTCAATATTTTGGATGGAAGAAGATTTATGAGACACAACTTTTCAGTTGTTATGAACACTTTTCCTGGGCTTAGCACACATTGTACTGAAATTACCAAAATAAAGCTATTTGTGATGGGGTAGTGCCTGTGATTGACATCAAGCCATGGTTATACTGTCCCAAAATTCGGTGGTGTGGTCCCAGTGGCACGGAGCCTGTGCTGCAGAGCCACATCCAGGCAGTTCTGGCCTGGGCCCTGCTCAGAAGCTCTTTCTGACATTTCCCTGCAGGGAGCCTTTCCAGGGTCCACAGCACTGGGACTGAGGGATGGCTGGAAATGGCAGCTCGGCTTCCCTGGCCCTGCAGGAGCTGAAGGGAGGCTTTGGGGCTGAGATGCAGCTTTAGCCTTTCCACAACAGGAGTTCAGGGCTGGGCTGCCCCTGTGTCCCTTCCCATGGGAGCCCGAGTTAGGGACAGGCACCAGCTGCAGCTCAGAGCCTGACACCCTTCCCTGGGAGCAGGGAACTGCTGCACGGGGAGAAAGCAGCGAGCAGATTCTGTGTGCCCAGAGCAGCTCCTGCAGATTCTGTGTGCCCAGGGCAGCTCCCTGCAGATTCTGTATTCCCAGGGCAGCTCCTGCAGTTCTGCATTCCCAGGGCAGCCCCTGCAAATTCTGCATTCCCAGGGCAGCCCCTGCAGTTCTGCATTCCCAGAGCAGCTCCTGCAGATTCTGTGTGCCCAGAGCAGCTCCTGCAGATTCTGCATTCCCAGGGCAGCTCCTGCAGTTCTGCATTCCCAGAGCAGCCCCTGCAGTTCTGCATTCCCAGGGCAGCTCCTGCAGATTCTGTGTGCCCAGAGCAGCTCCTGCAGTTCTGCATTCCCAGAGCAGCCCCTGCAGTTCTGCATTCCCAGGGCAGCTCCTGCAGTTCTGCATTCCCAGGGCAGCCCCTGCAGTTCTGCATTCCCAGGGCAGCTCCTGCAGTTCTGCATTCCCAGAGCAGCCCCTGCAGTTCTGCATTCCCAGGGCAGCTCCTGCAGTTCTGCATTCCCAGGGCAGCTCCTGCAGTTCTGCATTCCCAGGGCAGCTCCTGCAGTTCTGCATTCCCAGGGCAGCCCCTGCAGATTCTGTGTGCCCAGGGCAGCCCCTGCAGTTCTGCATTCCCAGGGCAGCTCCTGCAGTTCTGCATTCCCAGGGCAGCCCCTGCAGATTCTGTGTGCCCAGGGCAGCCCCTGCAGTTCTGCATTCCCAGGGCAGCTCCTGCAGTTCTGCATTCCCAGGGCAGCCCCTGCTGCTGCTCTATCTGGGAGCACCCGGGCAGGAACAGGGGCAGGGGCAGGGGCAGGAGCAGGGACAGGAACAGGGGCAGGGGCAGGAACAGGGGCAGAAACAGGGGCAGAAACAGGGACAGGGGCAGGAACAGGAGCAGGGGCAGGGGCAGGAACAGGGAGCAGGGGCAGGATCAGGAACAGGGGCAGGGAGGGGCAGGAACAGGGGCAGGGGCAGGGGCAGGGGCAGGAACAGGGGCAGGGGCAGAAACAGGGGCAGGGGCAGGAACAGGGACAGGGGCAGAAACAGGGGCAGGGGCAGGAACAGGGAGCAGGGGCAGGGGCAGGAACAGGGGCAGGGGCAGGAACAGGGATCAGGGGCAGGAACAGGGGCAGGGGCAGAGGGACTTGGGGGGGCTCCAGGGGGAAGGTGCTCCCCGAGTGTTGGGGCTGCAGGAGGCAGGGAAGGGATGGCTGGGTGTGTGCTCCTCATTTTTGGGTGTGTTCTTCGCAATTTTAGTAAAATTCCTGCTTTTTCTGTTGGTAGCTGCTGAAACGAGCTGAGTTTCCATGCCAGGACTACTACAAGATGTGTATGTGCTGATTTTTCTGGGCAGGTTTTATTCAGTCTGTTTCTTTGTTCTGACACTACACACACACAATTTGTGTGCGTCTTCCAGGTACAAGAATTCTTTAGACATTTCCTCTCCATTTAGTATTGATTCCACAAACCTCATCAGTAGAAAGAAAGAAAAAAAACAATCGTCACAGAGTGTATCATATGTCAGTCCAAATAAAAAAAAAAAAAGAAAAACAGAAAAAAAAAGAGTTTTATATTACTCTGAAATTTGTGCACAATAAATGTTCTTTAAACTAAGATCCTTGAATTAATTGTATTCTGGATTTTTTTTCCTCTTTGTTCTGTAATTATTTATGATTCTTATCTGTGTTCAGACTTGAGCTTAGTTTGTTAATATGTATAATTTAGCATTTATTGCATTCATATGTAAATAGGAGCAAGTATTGTAAACTATTTCGTTGCTGGGGTTGTGGGTGTTATACATACACACATTTAGGATTGCAGTTTTTTGGTATAATATTTTGTATTGTAAAATAACAGCTAATTTAAAGCCAGAACGAGAAAATTCTTGGGAGGTCTGTGCATTTTAAATACAAATGTGAAGTACATGTATATAAATAAAAGTAAATAATGCAAATCTTTCCTCTGAAATAAAAAGTAGATGATCTGGTTAAAATTTTCCTCTTATTTATTTTCTTAAAATGGGGGGAAAAATAATTCGAGGTGGTTTTGAAGGCTCCTGGCTGAGGTGAGGGTGAGTATCAATGGGCTCCTGGCAGGTTTGAATTTGGGAGGGGGAAGGAGGGACAGTCCTCTGCCAAAGGATGGGGGTAATGCAATGTAATTCAAAGAGGTATATCTGTAGATTTTAAAGGTAGAGACAGTCTTTAAATAGTTTCTACCCTCAGGTTCACTTCCCCCGGGTGCCTTAGGGCAGCTCTTGGTCCCTGATCTCCTTGGCTGTCTCTGAAGGGTGGGAGAAGGAGGAGAATCCCAACGAGGGGTCAGAGTTCTCACTATGTTAAGGGTCTTTGCCAACCCAAATAACTCTATGATTATACAGACAAAGGGCCTCTCCTCCGTGCAGGCTCTTTGGGATGGAGGGTTGGAGGAGGAATTCATGTGCTCCCACCCGTCGGTGCTGGTGTCATGTCCCAGCTGTCCCAGCTGATCCCTGCCTGCCTTGCCTCCATGGCAGTCTTTTCCAACCTGGATAATTCAGAGTTGCCCCAGTCCCAAAGCTCAGAGCTTCTGCATTCAGGGTTTAATAGACCCACAGAATACTCCGAGCTGGAAGGGACCCACAGGGATCGCCCAGTCCCACCCGTGTCCCTGCCCAGACCCCCCAAAACCCCCCTGGGCACCCCTGGCAGCTCTGGGGGGCCGTGCCCGTTCCCTGGGGAGCCTGGGCAGTGCCAGCACCTCTGGGGGAAGAACCTTTCCCAAAATCCAACATGAGCCCCCCAGACACAGCTCCAGCCGTTCCCTGGTCCTGCCCCTGTCCCAGAGATTGGAGCTGCCCCTCATGACGTGACCCAACAGAACTAAAAAATCTCAGCCCCTTCCCTTTCTTACTCTCGCTAACAATTCTTTCCAGTAAAGGTCTTTGTTGAAGCCCAAAGAGGAAAAGCTGCCCTGGTGTTTCAGGTACACAGGAGAGCTGGAGAGACACGGCAGGGGTGGCCACTCCTGCCCCACCTCCTGTGCAGCAGCACATCTCCCACCACAGAACTCACCTGCTGTTTGTTAGCTGGTGAAGGCTTCTCGCCCTTCACAAAAGATTGCAGTTTGGTGAAATAACTCACTGAAAACCGCCTGTGTCGTGGTTATTCAGGCACTGGGGAAGTGGCACTACTAGCTGGCAATAAACACCTTCCTGTGGAAGCCAGACGGTGGAAAGATGAGCTGGAATTTTTGACTGACAGACACTTGACTTTACAAACTATAAAAGCCACACAAAACTTTCACAAAGCAAATTCACATTCCCTAGAAATCTGTGGGGCTTTTCCCCAAAGCTGGGACACCAATTTTGTGGTTACTCTGCCGAGGGCTGAGTACTCTAATGGCAGTTTGGTGGTAAATTCCACTGACTCCTGTTCTCTGCTGGGTCTTTGGTGGCTTTAATCTAGGTACCTTAATGTCGTGCACTGTTTTATGTAATCTCCCAGCATTTCTCCTGTTTTTCACTGTGCAGTAACTGTTCAAGGCCGTTTGTCTGTTATCTCCTGTCTGTTCAATAAATAACACATTTTATAATACCCCTAATCAGCCAGCCTTAAGAACTTGTGAGCCAGAGGGAGTGAGGTGCAGGTCACCTAAGCAGAGCTGCTGCCAAAATTCTGAGCCTGAGGCAGGGCTTGTCTGAAGCTGTCACTTGATCCGTGACACCCAGCCCGCAGCTCGTCCCGCCGCGACGCAACCCGCTGCTCTCCATTTATTTTTATGTCACTCTCCAACTCTGAAATTAAGCACTGCTGGGATGGAGCAGACTTGAACCTGACATTTATGAGCCATGAAGGCTCCAGCCACCGTTGCCTCCAAAGATTGTTGTGCTGCTTCATTCCATGGCATTCAGTGGGATGCAGGAGCCCAATTCCCAGCAATTGCTGCAGAGCTGAGCAGGGAGGCAGGCTGACAGCACAGCGTGGGCTGTCCAGACTTGAAATGAAATGGGCAGGGGGTAGTGGTTTTAAAGCTGCTTTAGGTTTGTTTTGGACAGCAGGAAAAACCACAGAGGGCTGGAGCCATTTTTCATCCCTGCTCTGAATTTTCTTTTGTTGTAGCAAAGAAAAGAGGTTTGAAGGGAAGGAAGGGAAGAGAGCGTGGAGGTTTTCCAAGGCTGTGTGCACATCCAGGATGATGATCTTTGTCATCAGCTGTCAATAATGAATGTTTTGGGTAAGGAGCCAGAGAGAAATTTGAGATCGAGCTTTCCTTTCCACAAACCTTAAATCTCGACCACCTACAGGAAGAAGGGACTTTAAGTCTTTTTAGAAACCAATTTAACTGCCCCAGAGCTCCTGGACTGGAGGCTGGGTGCTGTTTCTTCCACCCAGAAAAGGTGGGTTTGGGGCAGCTCTTGGGCTGTTCCACATCACTGGTTGGTGGTAAATCATCTACAGTATGGCAGAAGCACCAACATTTCCTTCCTTCCCACTGATGGGAAGAGAGCTGTACAGAAGAGCCAGAGTTCCACAGCCAATGCATTGGCACTGGGGAAAAAGAATTAGCAGATTCCTGAGTTTCTCCCTGGGGTTTTTGGTTCCTGAGCTAATCAAGCAGCAAGTCAGGGATTGCAGGACAGAGTGGAAGCACTGAGATCTTGCCAGAGGCACAAGGTGGGGGAGATTCTTTAATGAGGTTCATTCACCTGCTGGTGAATTTTCTGCCTGGTAATGAGGCTGCTGGGCCCATTGGCAGGTAGGGTTAGGACGAGGGGAGATGGCTTCCCACTGCCAGAGGGCAGGGACGGATGGGATGTTGGGAAGCAATTGGTCCCTGTGAGGGTGTAAGGTCCTGGCACAGAGAACTGTGGCTGCTCCTGGATCCCTGGCAGTGCCCAAGGCCAGGCTGGACAGGGCTTGGAGCAACCTGGGACAGTGGAAAGTGTCCCTGCCAGGGCAGGGGGTGGAAAAAGATGGTTTGTACAGCCCCTTGCAACTCAAACCATTCCATGATTCCGTGATCAGCTGCAGGACCAGGCCCTTCCTCCCCTCTCTTCTCTGTGTTCCTGGGCCCTCACTCAGGCCCCATGCATCACTGAGAAACCACATCTGCAGGGAATTTAGCCAAAAAACACAGACTGGGTCCCTCTGGCTCTACCAAGGACAGCATCTTTCTCCTCTTCCTTCCCCTGCTGCTGCCAAGAAGTGCAGGTGCAGCCTCATGAGCCCACAGCCTGCAGGGAGGGGCTCTTTCTGATCTCCCCCCTCCATGGTGACCAGCAGTGCCATGGGAGGATGGGACTGGATCTCTCCTCCTCCTCCTGCTGACCCCTGAATGCAATTTGGAAGCAGAGCTTCAGTGGGCAGGGCTGGGTGGTGATGGCAGATGGTGAAGTGCTGTCTGGGTGGGGAATCAGAGCAGAGCACAGACATATCTGGGGTCTCCATCCACCCCACCTGCAGCTGTTTTATCAGCTCTGCTGTCCAGGCTGCAGCCACAATGTGCCTCCAACAGAGTGACTGGCAGCCCTTCCACTGACACGTTCCCTGGGATCCTTGCTCCCACCAGAAATCATTTCCACTTCCCCTTAGGAAAAAAAACCTCACAAAATGACTTGAACATTTTTCATGTCAGAGCTAATTCTGCAGCTTTTCCCTTTGGCAAACCTCCACTGTTTCTGCAGAAATTCAGTGTTTTAATAACCGAAGCGAGATGTCTCCATCCCTATCAGCATTTTAGCGCCGTTTGCTTGGAGATAACGTGTGGGAAACTGTTTCTGATTTCAACATCTCCTTGCAGCAGTTGAACATCAGCTGCAGGATTTTACTTGTGCTGTGTCTGCAGCCCCAGTGGGATGGGGACTGTGGCTCCAGCCTGCAGGTCTCTCCCCCAAAGCCCCTGTGCTGCCACGGGCTCCATCTGCCATGGAACGTGGAATGGTTTGGGCTGGAAGGGGCTTTAGAGACCCCTAGTCCAGGATGGTTTGGGCTGGAAGGGGCTTTAGAGGCCCCTAGGCCAGGATGGTTTGGGCTGGAAGGGGCTTTAGAGGCCCCTAGTTCAGGATGGTCTGGGCTGGAAGGGGCTTTAGAGATCTCTAGTCCAGGATGGTCTGGGCTGGAAGGGGCTTTAGAGGCCCCTAGGCCAGGATGGTCTGGTCCTGCAGGGGCAGGGACACCTTCCATGGGACCAGGCTGCTCCAAGCCCTGTCCATCCCTCCTGGGGGCTACACAGGCTGTGCAACCTTTTCTCTGGGAGTGTGGAAAAATCCCTCCCTGTGCTCTGTCCTCAGTGCTTGATGTCTGTGGCTGAAGGAGGGAGCAGAGCTCAGTTTTGCTGTGGGCACAGCCAGCGCCCCCAAAACCACACCCAGACCCAGAGATGGGGTAGAAGTGAGAGTCAGCCAAAGCTTCTTCCAGCTGCAGGTGCTCCTCCTGCTCCAGAATCTGCTCACCCTAAATTCAGGATGGTTTCCAGGTTTTCTTGGAGGGGTGGTTACACCCAGAGCAGGGCAGCTGCAGCTCTGCCCCGACCTGAGCCCCTCTGCTGCCCCTGTGCAGCGCCTGAGGGTCCCACTGCAGCTCCTGGCATCTCCTTCCACCCCTGAAGCCCAGCAGCCCCTGTCCCCCAACACTGCATGGCCCTGGACTGGTCCCAGCAGCTCCAGTTCCCCCAGCAGCTCCTGTTCCCAGCAGCTCCTGTTCCCAGCAGCTCCTGTTCCCAGCAGCTCCAGTTCCCAGCACTGCATGGCCCTGGACTGGCCCCAGCAGGTTTTTGGGTGCTGACCTTGGTCGAGCAGCTGCTGGCCCAGAGCTCCCTCAGAGCTGCAAGGTTTTCACAGCAGGGCTCAGGTTCAGCTGAACCTTCACAGGAATTGTCCTTGAGCCAAACCCAGCCTGGGCGCTCCCAGAGGGAAAAGGCTTTGGGGAGAGTCCAGTCCATTCCTAACCCTCAGGTTTTATTGCCCCTCTGCATCCTCAGCTGCTCCATGCACACAAGGAGGCAAACATGAGTTCTGGGAGGAAAAGTGCAGCATTTATGTGTTCAACCTTGAACTCACTTTAAGAACTGACTTGAATTTCACATGTTAATTTTATGTAAATTTTGTATACATTTATTTTCTAAATTTTTAGGGCTACCCAGAATTGGCAAGGAAACATTCCATTTGCCTCTAATCAATTTTCCTGTGATTTCTTTTATTTTTTTAAGTTGCGAAAAACAGCTCACAGATGTTCATGGCATGAACAGAAGTCTTCCTGGCTGGCATGAGCCACCCCCCTGCTTCTCCTCCATCTCCCCGCTGTGCCCAGCGCAGGGGTGCAGCATCAGCCTTTCCCAGCTGTTTCCACTCCGTGGGTGCCATGGGGGCATCCTGGCATCAGTGGCCCCACGCCCCTAATTGCAGGCGCAATTATTCCCATCCCTGCTGTATCTCGCAGTGCCTCCCTCCTCCTGTGCTGGCACCAGCTTTGAGCCAAACCTGCCCCACATTTCTCCCAAACCTTTGCGTGTTTCACCCCCACAAGGAGCCCCAGGGCTTGTGTGGGCTCGTGTCCCCCTCCCTGATGGCACTGACGTCTCTCCATCTCAGCAGAGGTTTCCACCTGCCGCCCCTCCCGGCCGGGACACGCTGGGCTGGGCTGGGTTTGGAGCGAGGAGCCCTCAGAGCTCCAATCTGTGCTCTGCGCCCGGGGGCAGGGCCTGGGTGATCGCCTGGAGCTGTGCCAGGGCGAGCTGGATTCGGGGAAAAGCCCCAGAGGCGCTGGCACTGCCCAGGCTCCCCACGGGAACGGGCACGGCCCCCAGAGCCGCAGGGGAGTTCGGGCAGTGTGGACACTGCTGGAGGCTCAAGGAGCCTCTTGGCTTTCTCAGCTCCAGGCTGGGCACTTTTCTCAGAGACAAACAGGAGAAGGGAGAATGAATTACACAGAGACACACCTGGGGCTGACCACAGTGAGTGTCCCGTGATGTTTTGCAGGAATCATGGTTTCAGAGAGGTGTTTCCTTCTTGGACCACTGAGCCTTTTCTACTCTGTTTTGCACGATCTATCTTATGTAAGTGCAATGGCTTTTCAATAAATCTTTCTTGCTGCTTTGAAGAAGTCGTGTGTGCGCTGCATTATTCACTGCTCCCGATCAGACAGAACAGGACAGCGCTGCCGGGGATGCCCAGGCTGGGATTCTGGGGGTCTGGGCAGGGGCTGGATGGATGACCCTGAGGGTCTCTGCAGCAGAGGATATTGCAGGCTCCATGGTTCCAGCCAAGCAGGCTCATCTGAGCCCAGCACTGCAGCCCCCAGTCCGGCAGCACAGCAGCAGAGCCCAGAGCGCCCTGGAGGCGCTGGCAGGACGAGCTGGCACGGCAGGAGCCGGGCTCGGGAAAACGCCTCTGCTTTGTTCAGGGAGATGTTTAAATACTGACATGGCAGACAAGGTAGGTGCAACCTGACCCCGCTTTGGGCCGGCTGCCTCCACCCTCCCCTCGCGCAGCTGCACACCTGGGCTCTGCTCCAGCACCTTCCCCAGCCCTGGGTCCCTCCCAGCTCTGCTCCAGCCTGGACAATGCTGCACATGACAAGGGGAGGACACACACGGCATTTCACAGGCCCTCGGGGCTGCCAGCCACTGCCAGAGGTGCTGTGCACCCAGAAAACAGAGTTCAGTGGCTACAGAATGTCTGGCTGGTTAATTGTGGTTTTTTCCTTTCTTCTTCCCAGGATTCTTCTTTGTGCTTATGGAAGTCCTCAGGAATGGAGTAATTCCTAAAAAGAAAACTGTCTCCCTTTCTGCCTCTTGGCTCGCTCAGTCTTTTGCCTTTACAAGCAGCTGCTATGACTTCTGTGGTTAATCGAGAGGCTTAAAAATGAAGATCCATGGTTCACTTCACAGAATTCAGCAGAGATGGAATTTCATCCAAAAAAATTACTGGCTTTTCACAAGGAAAAAGCAGTGGTCTGTGCACACATGTTGGTGGGTGGGAGGAGAGTAATCATGTTTGCTTCCTCCAAAAGAAAGGTTCAAAAGGCATCCTTTTTTGCAAAGTTTGATTCATGAACAGGCTTGGAGGGAGAATCGACATTAAATATTGGTGAAAAGAGTGAAATAATCAGAACAAAGCCATGAAAGTTTGGGGTTCATTTTTTTTTGTTAATTCCTACCCCCCCAGCTCCTTCCTGGGTGAGAGGCTCCTTGCTCTGTGCCTCATTCCAGAGCATCTGTGAGCCCCAGGAATCCCAGGAGGGCAGGACTGGCCTGGGACAGGGCTTGGAGCACCAGACACGGGAGCTGAGGATCTCTTGTGTAGAGACAGCAAACACCTGCAGGGTCTGTAAAGCAAGGCAGCCCTGGGTGTGCAGGGCCAGGCTGGATGGGGCTTGGGAAAACCTGGTCTAGTGGAAGGGGGGCTGGAACAAGATGAGCTTTAAAGTCCCACCTGACCCATTTCATGAGTCTGTGGTATAAATCCAGGGGAAATTATGATGTCTGCCATGGAAATTGTTGAAGTAGGTGCTGATGTGGGACGTGGCACTGGGATGAGGTAACCTCTGCAGGTCTCCTCCATCCCATCCAGTCCTTGAGAAGGATTCTCCACCTCTTTTTACAGCACACCAGGGAGAGGCGAGGTGGGGCCACCAGGCATCCTCACCACCCAGAAAAACTCTTTCTGTGCTGAATGAGAGGGAAATGGCAAAGTGGCACTGCAGCATCACTGCCACCAAGTGAGAGACACGGGAGTGGGTGCAGCTGGAAAGCAGCTGACACTGTAGCCCTCCTGTGCAGGCACAGCCCGTGCACCACGGGCAGCTGCTGGAGCTGACGGCGCCAGGCGTGTGGCAGAGCAGAGGGAACTGCAGGACCTGCAAGGAAAGGGGCAGAAGAATGCAATTCCCAGCAGGACCTCGTGGTGCTGAGGTAGTTCCTTGCCTTTGAAGGGCTGAGCAATCAGGGATTCCTCTCTCAGGAGACACTGGTGTCCTGGCTAAAGGGAGATGCTCACAGCAGCTCTGTGCACTCATGGGGTCACTTGGAAAGGACTTTCCTGCCTGCAGCTCTCCCTCATTTGCTTTCCTGACCACAGTGAGCCCCCAGCCATGAAGTTCTCACATACAGCCTTTAGCTCAGGGTGTGACTTGTGACCCTGCCTTGGAACTTGGTGTGCTCCTCTGCACAACCTGGGGTTAGGAAAACCTGGTGCTGCAGCCCTGAGCACCCCAAGGAGCAGCACTTTGCACAGGATGCAGCAGGAGGGTTTCTGTTCAGGTCAGGCACATCCACTGGTGTTCAGCTGAAAACCAGAATGGTTACTTGTTGGAACAAAAGCCAAGGAAGTTGCTGCAGTTTCTCAGAAAATCTGAAGCAATAAGCAATGTGAGGGTTTTTGCAGGAAATGGGAATAAAAAGCAATAGGCTTTACCGTGTCAGATTCCATGATTCAAATGCCAAGGGATTAATGACATTTATTGGAGGAGCACAAACCAAGGAATAAATGGACTGCTGCAAAGGCCAGGCCTAATTACACTCGGGATTCTGGGGCTATTGCTCTTCCTCCCATGGCACTCAGCCTGGGTAAGCATTTGTCCTGGGAAACCTCACTCCTCCTCACCACCCTCTGTCCTGGCTTCACGTCGTACAGGGGTTCAGCCCCCAGGAGGGCACTGGGACTCCTCAGCTCACCTCAAGGAAGGACCCTGGGATGCTCAGGTAGTCCAAGGTCACACACCTGCCTCCCTGTGCCCAGGACACCAGGGACACTCATCCTCACCTCTCCCTGTGCCCAGGACACTCATCCTCACTCTCCCTGTGCCCAGGACACCAGGGTCACTCATCCTCACCTCTCCCTGTGCCCAGGACACCAGGGTCACTCATCCTCACCTCTCCCTGTGCCCAGGACACTCATCCTCACCTCTCCCTGTGCCCAGGACACCAGGGACACTCATCCTCACCCTCCCCCCTGGGCTCCTCTGCAGCTCAGCAGAAAGGGTCTCTTCATCAGCCTTTGCTTAAACGACATCTTCACTGAAAAAACAGGACCTGGCAAGAGGCAAAGCCCTTCACCTGCTCACCTGGACACAGGTGGTTGCCTCTGCCAGTTCTTCAAGGAGGGGAAACTCAATCCAGTCCCTGCTCATGATATGATTCATGACTGGGCCTTTCTTGGCTGGGCATGTCTGTCTTCAGGGTGGTATCCGGCAAACCTCTCCTGTCCTGTCTCTTCCCCAGTGAAATCCCTTGGCTGGACACCCTGTGCCTATGAGACCAGTGGCTGCACAGGTAGCATGTGAGAGTGGGATGTGCTGGGCTCACATCAAATCCTGCCCACAATGGTCTCTGATGGAGGGAGAGTGGCCTGGAGTGGGACAATATTGGCCTCTGGTTGTTTGGAAGGGACAAAAAAATGCCCCAAACACTGTACAGGATGGGTGGATAGAGATGTTTGGGTTTGGACACAAAAAAATCATCTGTAAACAAAATGCAACACACGTGTTTGTTCCTGAATTCCACCAATACAGGACGCAGGGCTCCCCAGGGAGGAGGGCCCGGGCAGGGGGCAGCTGGACGTGGATGCTGGCTGCACTCTGGCCATGGTTTGGAGAGGGTGGATAATCCCTGCCAGCCAGTTCCGAGTCTGGTTACTTGGTCCTCCCCAGAGGAGCTTCGGGTTCCTCTCCAGCGAACAAAACCAACCTCCTTCTCACCAGTGTTGTGGTTTCTGCAGTCTGGAGGAAGCAGGCACGTTGTCCTTCAGGGTCTGAGCAACCCTGGAGACATCTGAGCTCCACATCACTGAACATGTCCTGTCCAGAGCCCCTCGGTGTGGGCTTCAGGAAACCTCCTGGCAGGTCACCCATCCATCAAAAGTCTTTCCCCTCTTGGCTGGGGCAGGAAGAAACATTTCCTTTGCAGCTCTCGTTTCTTGGATCAACTGTCTCCTCCAACTTTTCCAAGGAAATTGTCCATGGCTCCAGCCCTATCCACAGAGAGCTGGAGAAACAACAACCAAGCTGTGGTGTGGGAAGGTGGCCAGGACCAAGAATGAGCTGGTGTCAACAATGCTGATCATACAAAATCAAATAAACTGGCAGGCAGATGAGGAGGAGGAAGGGATGCCCAACACTCACCTTACCTTCCCATCCCCTCCCTTCTCCCTGCTCTCCTCCTGAAACAGTTACTGGTGTGGCTGTTGGGTGAGGAGCCCAAGACAAAGCGAGTCTGTGCCCGCTGTGTGCAGCCTGCCTCTCTCCACGGAGGCTCAGCACAGCAGCAGCAGCAGCAGCAGCTGCAGCACAGGGGCCGCCCAGCAGGACGGGGCTGCTGGGCTGGAGCTGCCCGAGGACAGACGAGTGGAGCCACGCAGGAGCCTCTCCTCTGCAGCCACCTGAAGGGGAAGCAGACAGCAGGTGAGCTGGGGCTGGTCGTGGCACGTGGAACGCTTCAGCTCGGAAGGGACCATACCGACCCCCGATCCCACCTCCCACTGCCCCAGCCCCAAGCCCTGTCCAGCCTGGCCTGGAGCAGCTTCCAGGGCAGCCAAGCTGCTCTGGGCACCGTGTGCCAGCACCTGGCCACCCTCACAGCCGAGAATTCCTGCCCAAATCCCACCCAGCCCTGCCTCTGGCGGTGGGAGCCATTCCCTGTGTCCTGTCCCTCCAGGCCCCGTCCCCAGCCCCTCTGCAGCTCTCCTGCAGCCCTGCAGGCACTGGAAGGCCACAATTAGGTCACCCTGAAGCTTCTCTTCCCCAGGCTGAACAATCCCAAGTCTGTTTTCCCTCACAGGAGAGTGGCTCCATCTCTCTGAGCGAGCTGGTGTCCCTGCTCGGTGCTCGGGGCCTTTGGGGCTGTGTGGCCCCAGGGTGAGCAGGTGCAGAGGGGCAGGGCTGGTTCCAGCCCACACCTGGCTGCAGGTCAGTGCAGCTCCTCAGGAGATGCTGGTGGTGCCACAGCAGAGTCACTGGTGGGCACAGCCTGCTCTGGGCACAGCCTGCTCTGGGCACAGACTGCTCTGGGCACAGACTGCTTTAGGCACAGCCTGCTCTGGGCACAGACTGCTTTAGGCACAGCCTGCTCTGGGCACAGCCTGCTTTAGGCACAGCCTGCTCTGGGCACAGCCTGCTCTGGGCACAGCCTGCTTTAGGCACAGCCTGCTTTGGGCACAGCCTGCTTTAGGCACAGCCTGCTTTAGGCACAGCCTGCTTTGGGCACAGCCTGCTCTGGGCACAGACTGCTTTAGGCACAGCCTGCTTTGGGCACAGCCTGCTCTGGGCACAGCCTGCTCTGGGCACAGCCTGTTCTGGGCACAGCCTGTTCTGGGCACAGCCTGCTCTGGGCACAGCCTGTTCTGGGCACAGACTGCTTTAGGCACAGACTGCTCTGGGCACAGACTGCTCTGGGCACAGCCTGCTCTGGGCACAGCCTGCTTTGGGCACAGCCTGCTCTGGGCACAGACTGCTTTAGGCACAGACTGCTTTAGGCACAGCCTGCTTTGGGCACAGCCTGCTCTGGGCACAGCCTGCTGACACCCCACACCCCACACCCCACACCCCACACCTGACACCTCAGAGGGCTGTGCTGCTGCCACAGAGGTCAGACATGCAGCAGGGCCCTCCTTCCCTGCAGCTGCTCTTTCCAGTCCCCTGCCCTTTTGCGTGCTGTCCTGGTCACAGGTGGGTCACAGCTTCTCCTCCCTTCCAGGACAGGCTCTCAGGGCTGGATCTGCCTGAGGCTGCTCGGGTTTCCCTGGGGAGCTCCTCAGCTCTGGGGTGCCAGGCTGTGGCTGTGGAGGTGTCCCAGTGCCACCAGTGCCCTGCACAGCACCAAGGGACCCCCGGCCACTTTTCTCCACCTCCCACCCACTGCTCTGTGAAAACGGTGCAGAGAGGTGAGCTGAGTGTTTTCCCAGCAAAAGAAACAGTGACAAGCCTTGAAATAACCCACATTTGGAAACTCTCTGAAGGCATCAGTCAGGCAAAGCCTCTGCTCAGTCCTTGGAGTCTAGTTAAAACTGACAGCTTCTGTAACCTGAACATTCAGCAAATCAGGGTCACTGTTAATTATTCAATAGTAAAATAATTGAATCTGAAAATTACTCTGGTGTGGCAAGTCAAGGTCATTTTGTTTTATTTAAAAATAAAATATTTAATGCCTGCCATGGCCATTGTCAGTAAATGGGTGTGTTGTTTTAAAATAATTTTAATTTAATATTATTTTGATAGTAATAATTTGCTGATGAACAAAACCTTTCAATTTTTCCAATGCTTAGCAAAGCTTAGTTAAATCTCTGCATTATGACCTCTAGAATCCTCATCTAACACGGGAGGAACTTGTGTCCTGGAAATTGAAATGTGTGTCTGAAGCTGAACTGATGCTCTGAAGGATGGTGAGGAGCCAAGCCAGTGGTCCTGGCTGGAAACCCCATGGATTTCCCAGTGCTTCTAAATGGAACATATCTCTGAAAAATGGAAGGGAAGGGAAGGGAAGGGAAGGGAAGGGAAGGGAAGGGAAGGGAAGGGAAGGGAAGGGAAGGGAAGGGAAGGGAAGGGAAGGGAAGGGAAGGGAAGGGAAGGGAAGGGAAGGGAAGGGAAGGGAAGGGAAGGGAAGGGAAGGGAAGGGAAGGGAAGGGAAGGGAAGGGAAGGGAAGGGAAGGGAAGGGAGAATCAGGCCTCTCCCACCTTGGTGGGCTGGAGGTGCTGCGGGCTGCTCCCTCTGAGCGTGCCCGCGGCTCTGTGGGCGTTCCGCTCCTGCTGGTACATGTGGGTGGTGGGCGGGATGGAGGGGCCCGCGGCCGTGTCCAGGTGGGTCCCGTTGCCGAAGGCCTGGATGGCGTTCTCTTTGGGAGGGCAAGATGGAGAAAGGGCGGTCAGGGCAGGGGAAGCGCCCCTTCCCCAGCCCCGCCCTGTGCACCGCCCCATGTGCCCGAGGCTCCCCAGAGCCCCTGGGCTGGCAGCACTGGGGCTGCAGCCCCCAGAGCCCTGACACAGCTGACACAGCCCTGACCCTGAGCCCCGGACCCTGACACAGCCCCCGGACCCCTGACACGGCGACACAGCCCCCCGGACCCCTGACACAGCCCCCCGGACCCCTGACATGGCCCTGCAGGCTGCAGCCCCCAGACCCCTCACACAGCCCCCAGACCCCTGACATGGCCCCGCAGGGGCTGCAGCCCCCAGACCCCTGACACAGCCCCCAGACCCCTGACACGGCCCCGCAGGGGCTGCAGCCCCCAGACCCCTCACACAGCCCCCGGACCCCTCACACGGCCCCGGACCCCCACGGCCCCGCAGCCCACTCACGCAGGCAGGCGTTGCTGGTGAAGAGGTGCAGGAAGCTCTCGCACTCTTCCTGCCGGTTCCCGCTGGCGTTGCAGGTGCACCAGGGCGCGATGCTGGCCGTGGAGTTGTCGATGTAGTTGGGGGTGATGGGGCTGCCTGCCGGGGCCGACGGACAAGGGTTACTGCAGGGCAGGGCCCCACCCGGGCACTGACACCCCCCGGTGCTGCTCTCCCGGGTTACTCTGCCTCGGCCAAGCCCCTCCATGACAGCAGCAAAACCCTCCCCGTGCTGGTGCCATGGCTCTGGTTTGCTCCCAGGGAAGAGAAGAGGAGCAGTCACAACCCTTTTGGTCACACCACCCTCACCAAAGCCTCCAGTCAATTAGAAAGTGCTATCAGTCCGAGGAATGGGCACTTTCTGGGAATTCAGTTCCCTTATAACATTCAGAGAATAATGGAATGGTTTGGGTTGGAAGTGACCTTAAATCTCACCCAGTGCCACCCCTGCCATGGCAGGGACACTTCCACTGTCCCAGGGGGATCCAGCCTGGCCTTGGGCACTGCCAGGGATCCAGGGGCAGCCACAGCAAATCTGGGCACCTGTGCCAGGAACAATTCCTGCCCAAGATCCCAGCCAGCCAGTGGGAGCCATTCCCTGCGTCCTGTCCCTCCCTGCCTTGTCCCCAGCCCTCTCCAACTGTCCTGGAGCCACTTTAGGTCCTGGAAGGGGCTCTAAGGTCTTCTTGGAGCCTTTTACCCTCCAGGCTGAGCATTCAAAAACTGGATGTGTATGTGTATAAAGGCTTTCATTCTGTCATTGAGAAAGCCAATCTCAATCTCTAGAATGAAGGATTACAACAGAATGAAATGCCAGCCCAAAAATGTCAGTCTGTCTCATCCATCAGGACAGACCTGGTCCAAAGGCCACTGGTGCTTCTCTTTGGATTCTTGTCTGTGCCTGTGCCAACTGCTGCCAGCTGGGCTCTGCAGCATCTGAAAGCCCAATCTGACACCGTCTGAAGTTGCAAAAATGGCAGTGCATGGTGATTTCCAGTGGTGATGGCATCAGGGAATCCTGGCACAGCAGACAGCCTGGGACAGCCCATCTATTTCCACCAGACAGAGAAGTTCGAATCTCGCAGCAGGCCATGGATTTTCTCCCTCCCCTGCAGCCATCCTAAAGTTACCCCATCCCCATGTGTTAGTCACATCACTGAAGGAAGAAAGACCAGCTCCAGGTTGGATGTGGCCTGGAGTCTGTTGAAAGGTGTTCCTGGCCATGGCAGAGGGTTAGAATGAGATGGGATTTGCAGGTCTGTTCCAATCTAAACCATTCCATGACTCTGTGATGTCTCTGAGAGTTCAGCTCTCCACCTTACTGTCCTCATAGCCCCAGGATGAGGAGCCATGTCCCACTAGAGGAGCCGTGTCCCACTGCAAGGAGCTGTGTCCCTCCCAGGATCCCATCCCCTCCCCAGGACCCCTCTGACCCCTCCCTCCCAGGATCCCGCGTCCCCTCCCCAGGATCCCGTGTCCCTCCCAGGACCCCGTCCTGCCCCCTCCCCCAGGGATCCCGCTCCCCCGTCCCTCCCCAGGATCCCCGTCCCTCCCCAGGACCCCGTCCCCTCCCCAGGATCCTCGTCCCTCCCCGGGACCCCCGTCCCTCCCCAGGAGCCCATCCCTCCCCAGGAGCCCATCCCTCCCCAGGGACCCCATCCCTCCCCAGGATCCCGTCCCTCCCCGGGATCTCATCCCTCCCCAGGACCCCGTCCCTCCCCAGGATCCCGTCCTCCCCAGGGAGCCCACATCGACCCCGTCCCTCCCCAGGAGCCCCATCCCTCCCCAGGATCCCGTCCCTCCCCAGGAGCCCATCCCTCCCCAGGAGCCCATCCCTCCCCAGGATCCCGTCCCTCCCCAGGACCCCGTCCCTCCCCAGGACCCCGTCCCTCCCCAGGACCCCGTCCCTCCCCAGGACCCCGTCCCTCCCCAGGACCCCGTCCCTCCCCAGGATCCCGTCCCTCCCCAGGACCCCGTCCCTCCCCAGGATCCCGTCTCTCCCCAGGACCCCGTCCCTCCCCAGGATCCCGTCCCTCCCCAGGGATCCCCGTCCCTCCCCGGGAGCCCGTCGCTCCCCCAGGACCCCGTCCCTCCCCGGGATCCCGTCTCTCCCCAGGACCCCGTCCCTCCCCAGGATCCCGTCCCACCCCGGGAGCCCGTCGCGCCCCAGGGCCCGTGCCCGCTGCCGCAGCCGCCGCAGCCCGGCCCGTACCGATGATGCCGGTGTAGGCCAGCAGACAGGCAGCGTAGCTGTCCCTGCGGCAGCCGCTGGCAGCCTGCGGGGAGGGCTGGCAGTTCAGCTGGAACTCCGCATAGCGCGACCTGCGGAGCCAGAGCACAGAGCGGGCACATCGCCGCGGTGCCCGGGGCGGGGGTGCCACCGCACGCTGCTGCTGTTTGCGAAGGGGAATGTGCCTGCACAGTGCTGCCGTGGCTGTTCTAACAGCTGGGACAGACTTCCTTTTACACCCTCCTGCCCACCCAGCAAACCCAGGAGGAGGCTTTGAACAGTAATGCTTTACAGGCTTCCTCCAGGACTGCAAGAAAAGTCCAGCCTTGGAAGAAATGTTTGTTTTCTATTGTGTGAGGTCAGTTTTTGAGGGAAGAGCTGTTGCCAGGAAGAAAATCAGTTTGTGTTGCCATTTTCTATCTTTGGGATAATAACTTTGCCTAAAGACCCCAGCCTTCATTTTTAGTCTGATTTGATGAAACAGAGAATTGCTCTGGTCCAGTTTCTGTCTCAAGACTCTAAATATAGCTGAGGTCGCCTCAGACCAAGGGAAATGTCCAGCGGTTCAGCTGTGAAATGTCCTACCCATCACCATGGCTGCTGCCCCATCCTGTGCTGCAGATGCCCATTCTCAGCAGAGGAACTCTCTGCAGCCTGTGGAGCAGGCCGGGCATTATCTGCCACATAATTCTTTAGGCATCAGTCAGCTCTTGGCACGTGGTGGTGTTTGGAGATCCTAGGACACCAAGGCATCAGCACAGGGCTTTCAGGCAGGACAGCAGCAGCTGGAGATCCAGATCCATCCCAGCATCATCCCGTGGCCAGGCAGGAGGGGATCCCACATGGCACCTGAGCTGCTTTGGAAACTCGAGCAAGCACCAGCACCGACAGCAACTGAAGGGAGGGATCGTCATGGGACAGCCTGCACTGCCTGAGCTGAGAACTGAGAACCTCAAATATCCACCCTGCCTGGGCAATCTCAGAAAAACTGAGCATGTTGCTCCTCCCAGACATCCTCTCTTCCAGCCATGCTGCTCTTGCTTCTGGTCAGTGTCAGCATTCCAGTCTGCATTTCCCAGCCCACTTCTCCTCTACAACCTAGTCTTTTTTTTTCTCATCTTTCTTCCCATATTTGCCCCATACCAACCATTTTCTCCTGTAACATAGACAGGCAAAATCTTTCCCAAAACCTGCTGCATTGTTTAGAGATTTAGAGGAGGGAAGATAGTGACTGCAGATTTTATATAACCCATATATAAAATCCATATTAGTAGAACCCACCCCTCTGAGCTGGGAAGGCCAAAGGGCTGGAGCTGTGCAGGAGCTGCAGTGCAGACAGGGTGAGACTTGGAGTATTTCACTCCATTTCTGTATGATTTATTCCTGGCTCTCCTTGTGGATTCTGCACTGCTGGCTTTGACCAGGTCACATCTCAACCTCTTGCTCCCTCTGTGTCTCTGGAGGATTTTTTATATTATATATTCAGAGACCAAGGGACCACATAATTAACAGCAGTGCTGCTTGCAGGAAATAGTTTCCAGTCTCCTGGGGAGTAACACTCTCCCTTTTGAACCTCTTCCTCCCCACTGGGCCCTCTTGTCACGTTAGGGAGAGGGCAGTACCCCCTGTTTTGGATAGGGGACAACATCTGAGCAGGGCCTGGCCAGCCCAGGGGTTTGCATCTTTCAGAGTCTATTTCTGCACAGTTAGTCGTTCTCCTGCCTCCATCTCTCTGGGGTGCAGCGTGCTGAGGGTATTTGTACTTTCATCCAAAAGGATGCCGCTGCTCTCACCTTCCTTTGTGAAAATACAGAACATTTTTATTGTAATTAGAAGATGATGTGCTGGTAGGGGATGGCTGCTGGAAGTTCAGCTCAGGAAGTCCCAAACCCCACAGCAATTAGGGACTGGGACAATAGAGGGAGGTGTGTCCTACACTTGCTCTTGTGCTCCTCCCTGGTGCTCTGCTGGTGGCCCACGCAGGGCACTGGGCTGGGCCCCCGTGGGTTATTGTCTCACATGGTATTGTCTCACATCTCTCACTGCCAGGTGGGCTCTGCTCCCCAGAGCACTGTGTGGATTAACCTCCTGGAATAGCAGGGATTTTTGAGAAACAGGGAGGTGGAGACAGTACAGATGAAGGGAAGGCACTGAGGGGGTTCTGCTGTCACTGTGCACGTGGGATGGGTCTGTGTGTGTGTGACTGGGGTTGGAGGGAAACAAGAGGAGAAAACCAGGCTGGCCACCGACTGTTCAGTGGATCTGGAATGACACTGGGACTCTGAGACTCCTACTGCTTTCACCAAAACATAGAGTCACAGAATCACAGAACGCTTTGGGTGGGAGGGGACATTAAAACCCATCCAGTGCCACCCCTGCCATGGCAGGGACACCTCCCACTGCCCCAGGTGCTCCAGCCCCAGTGTCCAGCCTGGCCTTGGGCACTGCCAGGGATCCAGGGGCAGCCCCAGCTGCTCTGGGCACCTGTGCCAGGGCTGCCCACTCTCCCAGCCAGGAATTCCTGCCCAATGTCCCATCTAAATCTACCCTCCTTCAGTTTCCAGCCATTCCCCCTTGTCCTGCCACTTCTTGCTCTTGTCCAAAGTCTCTCTCCTGCTCCCTTGGCTATTGGGAGGTGCTTTAAGGTCTCTCCCAACACTCAGCCTTGCAGCAGAAGGTTATATATTTTTTACATATATAGATTAATTATTCTAATTAAACAAGAAAAAACCCAAACATTACTTTTAAGGCCTTCACAAGTGCCTCTGGCTGTCAGGATACCTTGGGTGCTCCTTGAGGATGCCCTGGGCTGGCTAAGAGGGACAGTGAGGGAGATGGATTGGTGAAAGTGGCTGTAAAGACCTTCCCTCATATTCCTGCTTAGCCTGTACCTTCCTGGAACTGTTTCTATAGCAGGTCTTTCTCTAGGACCAAAGCAAAAACCCATACAAGATGTCTAAAAAACTTCAGCAGGATCATCTCCTGTCTCCTGCTGTCTGTTAGCATGTCCTGCAGGATACAAGGACACAGCTCATGGGAAGGGGGCACTGAGGCACCGGCCAGTCAGTGGGCTCTGGTACACATGGAGTGTGTTATCACACACATGTAACTGTGTTATCACACATATAACTGTGTTATCACACATGTAACGGTGTCATCACACACAAAACTGTGTCATCACACATGTAACTGTCATCACACATGTAACTGTGTTATCACAAAACTCTGTCATCACACACAAAACTCTGTCATCACACATGTAACTGTGTTATCACACACAAAACTGTGTCATCACACATGTAACTGTGTTAGCACACATATAACTGTGTTATCACACATGTAACTGTGTTAGCACACATGTAACAGTGTCATCACACACAAAACTGTGTCATCACACATGTAACTGTTATCACACACAAAACTGTGTCATCACACATGTAACTGTGTTAGCACACATATAACTGTGTTATCACACATGTAACTGTGTTATCACACATATAGCTGTGGTATCACACACATGTAACTGTGTTATCACCCACATAACTGTATCATCACACATATAACTGTGTTATCACATACACATACATGTGTTATCACACATACCTGTGTTATCACAAATATATACCTGTGTTATCACACATACCCCGTGTTACACACACACAGCTCGCCCAGTGGCGAGCGCCCCAGCCGCAGCCCCCGGCGGTGCCAGCCCCCGTGCCCAGTGCAGGCAGGCAGGCAGATCTCCCCGTGCCCCGGCCCCGTGCCCAGTGCAGGCAGGCAGATCTCCCCGCCCCCGCCCCTGCCCAGTGCAGGCAGGCAGATCTCCCCGTGCCCCGGCCCCGTGCCCAGTGCAGGCAGGCAGATCTCCCCCGCGTCTCCGCCCCGCGTGCCCAGTGCAGGCAGGCAGATCTCCCCGTGCTCCAGTGCAGGCAGGCAGATCTCCCCGTGCCCCCGCCCCCGTGCCCAGTGCAGGCAGGCAGATCTCCCCGTGCCCCGGCCCCGTGCCCAGTGCAGGCAGGCAGATCTCCCCGTGCCCCGCCCCCGTGCCCAGTGCAGGCAGGCAGATCTCCCCGTGCCCCCGGCCCCCGTGCCCAGTGCAGGCAGGCAGATCTCCCCGTGCCCAGTGCAGGCAGGCAGGCAGATCTCCCCGTGCCCCGCCCCGTGCCCAGTGCAGGCAGGCAGATCTCCGTGCCCCGGCCCCGTGCCCAGTGCAGGCAGGCAGATCTCCCCTGCCCGGCCCCGTGCCCAGTGCAGGCAGGCAGATCTCCCCGTGCGCTCCCGGCCCCCGCTGCCCAGTGCAGGCAGGCAGATCTCCCCGTGCCCCCGGCCCCGTGCCCAGTGCAGGCAGGCAGATCTCCCCGTGCCCCCGCCCCCGTGCCCATACCTGCAGACGTAGTTGTCCCGGCAGGCGTCCAGGGGCGCCAGGCAGTTGGGCTTGTCCTTGGCCTCGTAGGAGCAGGCGGGCACGATGGTCTGGCGGCGGCGCTCGGCGCAGGCCGTGTCGTCGCAGGGGCAGAAGAGCAGCTCGTGGGTGAACTCGGGGGGCACGCGGTCGAAGAAGCGGCGCAGGGCCTTGTGGCACTTGGCGCGGTTGCAGGCGTCGGCGCGGGCCAGGCGCCGGATGCACAGGGACACGTACTCGGTGCGCAGCCGCTGGCACGTCTCGTCCACGTTGCAGGCCTTGGCGGCGTCCAGGCACCGGTTCACCTGCGTCACCTCGTTCTCGGAGCCTGCGGGCCGGGGCACCGTGAGCAGGCTCTGTGCTGGCTCTGAGCAGCAGCACCCCGAGACTCCAGCCCGCCCTGCTCCCTTCCATGGCTGCCAGGTGAGACACACCTGCTCACAACGGCAGCGGCCACGGGTGAAGCGTGGGGTTGCTCTCCGTGTCCTGGTAGGACCGAATCCCCTTCCACACTCATCTTTTCCCAAGAAGTGCCACAGTCACATACCAGACTTCACCCCCCAGGGCTCACTTCACCAAGCTTGCATATTTAATAAAATGGATTTTGCTTTAATCTGGGCATCTGGTAACACTTTACTGATGCAAATTAACCAGCCTGAGGCCTGGAAGACAGCAGGCATTAGAAAGTGCATCCACTTATGGCCACAAACGGATCCACTTGGGTGTTGGGATCTCCACTAATGGACTTCTTGTTCCCACAAGCTGCTCAAGATCAAAGACTGACTCGGTGGCAAAGCTGGGTCTGTGATACATGGTGGCCTGCACTAATTCTGGCACCTGAGGCTCACTGCCCTGGACAGGGAGTTTCTTTAGGCCCCTGGAGGGTCACTGGCTTTGGCAGCAGCTCTGTTTGCTCACTCCAGGATCTGCCAGCTCAGTGAGACCTGTCTGGGTCTCAGTGCCTGACCCAGAACCCGATGTCCTGAGCAGTGAAGTGTCTTTGCAGCGTGGGATCAGAGGCACCACCCAGCCTCGTGCCCTGGGACCTGGTGCTGCCTGTGTGGGAGTGCACGAGGGCCTCTCCCCACACCTTTGCAGGGTCACCCTTGGCTCCCATCAGCAAAATCACTCTGCACGTCCACCCTCCTGAATGAGAGGAGAAAGACTGTCCCAGTCTGGGTGGGAGAGCAGAGATCTGCTCTGGGATGCACGGAAGGTGGAGGAAGCCTGCAGTAAGGGCAAAGGTCAGGAAAACAAAGCAAAAACTGTAGTGATGGATGAGAAAAACAGTGGGAAAGTAGGGATCTCATGAGTTTATATACCAACAGCCTACTCTGTAAATATAGGGGAAAGGAAGAGGGTAAGGTATTGGTCTAACACTGGTTGCAGGGCTTCTTCAAAGGTGGACAGGGGTCTGTTTTACAGAAGGGAAAAATGCTACAGGGTCCTGGCAGGAGTCAGTGGAGACATCAGACTCTATCTGATTGAACAGATAAAACAAGGGTCCTTTCAGCTTGAGAGAGAAAATGGACTTGAAGCTGGTTTTCATCTCTCTGAATTAAAATCATGACCTGCAGCACACCAGAAGGACTTTCTCCCCAGCAGAGAAAGATTTTTCCACTGAGGAAAAATCCCCAGAATGATAATCCCAATGCAGAGTCAAGCCCTGTATTTGACTGGGAGTTAAAAGCAGCCAGTCACTGCTGACAGTGTTAAAACACTGACAGTCTCCCTGAGATTTCAGAGCTGGCCGCCCTCCTTAATTTCCCTGACTTTATCAGATGCTCTTTCTCCCAGTATTTATTTTTCCCTTCCTGTTGCCCCCTGTTGCTTACAGTGGGCTGGAAGTCAAATTCCAAGTTTTTTGGTTATTTTATGATGGGTGAAAGTTTTGCTTGTTGTGATCCCATCACTAAATACTTACCTTTAAAACTGCCCAGAGATGAATATTGTCGGAGCATCGGTTTATGCTGGGGAGCTGCCAGCTAACGTGTGGGAAACAGTGACTTGGAAGGGTTTCATTACCCATCCAGCCAATAAATCTCAGGGAACATGCTGGATTTTCTCCTCTTCCCACGCATCACCAGCGGATGTGCTTTTTAAATCACTGCTACAATTAGAGTGGAGGGATATGGTTCCATTTGTGCAGTTTTAGTAGTGGCCATATATTGTTGATGTAAAATTTAGTTGAATGTACCTGTTGTTCACTTGGCCTATGGTCACAGGGATGTCTTATGTTCCAACAAGTTTTTGGGATTTTGTTTTGGTAGATTTGAGAGAGGGTCCTTGGGCAGTGTTGACCATATGACCCTGTTCACTAGATAGGTAAAGGGCAACAGGTCATAGCTCATGTTTTAGAAGATATTGATTAGTATGAATAAGGACCAAAAGGTTAAGAAATTTCATGTCCCTAAGTGGATGCCAAGTCATCTGAAGAATCCCTGCTGCTCAGGGCCCATTCGCTTTGCTGCACAATCTATTTCAATTTACTTTAAAAACCTGGGAGTGTGTTAACCATGCATAAAAATCCCCATCCCTGGATTTCCCCATGCTCTGAAGCTTTCTAGGACTCAGCAGAAGGGGAAAAACTCCAGTAAAAGAAAAGCATGTCCCAGCAAAAACAATTCCCTGTCCATGCACCAACCTGCCAGGAGGAGTCAGTAAGAAGGAGGTCAGGGAGCACCTCCCATCCCCTCTGCTCCCCTGTCAGGGCTGATGGGCTGATCTGCCCCAGCACATCCTCACCCAGCAGGTGCCTGGCCTGGTGGGGCTGCAGGCATTCACCATCTGCAGGGACAGGCTGCCGTGGGTGCACTCCAGCTGTGGATGTCAGCCCAGAGCAAGGCACACATCTGGAAAAGCTGTTTGGGCACATCTGCCAGAGACACGGGAGGAGCACGTTACCTGCTCCCAGCCAGGGAGTTTGGTAAAACACCCCACAGCTCAGGGAAGCTTCCCCACGGCTGAGGGGCATGGGGGGGCTGTGGTGGCAGCTGTGCCATTGGTGATGGATGAGTATTGACCCTTGAACTGCTGAGCCTCGGGGAGTTCAAAGGTGTCAGGCTGCTCTGCTCAGCTCTTAACAGGATTACAGTGCAGAGCAGAACAGGGCTCTGGGTCCTGGGGTTGCCCTCAGGGCAGCTGGTTAAAGGCTGTGGCTGGGATCAACACATAGATTGAGTTATTGACCTTTTTTCCTGCAGTTTGATCCTGTGACTGATGTGGAAGCAGCTTCTCAAACCTCACAACCCAAGCAGCTCCTGTTTGCTGAGGTGTCTGCATGGACAGATCATCTACTGCTATGGAGAATGTGCCTGTGCTCACTGCAAGGGCTCTGTACCACATCTGCAAGTCCCAGTCCTTCATAGTATGGACGTGAAACAGCCAAAAGACAAAAATCACAAGTGGTTTTCCCCAGAACATGTAACAGCTCAGCACAGGAATCGAGGCAACTCCTTGGAAAAACAATTGCTAGACCCGAACCAGGCAAGGGTCCCAAGGAGCACCAAGCACTCCCCAGCGTGCAGAGGGACCCAGGGCCGGCTCCCCCCCCCTCCCCAGGAGGTGCAGAGCACTGCCCACACTCCTACCTGCAGTGATGGATGCCAGCCGCACCGAATCGAAGCCCCTGATGAACGGCTCGTAAGGGGAACTCTCCAGGACATTCATGCCTGGGGGAAGAGGGAGACTGGTGAGAAGGCAGGTGAGGCTCCTCAGGGGTGGCTGAGATGCGCGAGGCTCGACATCTGCAGTGGAGGATTGATGGGTGGGTCCAAGGGGACTGTGCTCTGAAGGCCACCAGTGAATGGAAACTCAAGAGTCATGGCAACAGGACACATCTTGGAGAAGGGAACAGAATGTAGCTGGCTTTGGAAAATATGTAGCTGGCTTTGGAAAATATGTAGCTGGCTTTGGAGTGGGGCAGCCTGTCAGGAGCTGCTGAGTCCCCACTCTCTGTGGCTCCAGCTCTGGGGCACTCTGCAGGGATTGCCAGAGGACACCAGGCTGTAGCACAGGCAGAGCTCAAACCACCAGCTCCCTACACACACAGCATTTCCATCACCATTATTGCTGTTTCTTCCATGTCCCTCCCTGGCTCAAAGGCCCTCACCCCATTTTAGGACACAGCAGGGCCCGGTGTTATTATGTGTGTGCTGACACACTGGGTATTTACTGTCACCTCTCCCTTCCTCCTTGCCAACAGCCTTTTCTTACTTGGCACAAAGCTAATGACTCGTAGCTCTCGCAGAAACTTCCCTCTTTGTTTTTAAGTCTCTGGGAGCCTGATTTTATTCAACTGGTGCTTCCCTTTCATCTGTGCAATGGTCTGTAATGAATGCCCCATCATCCTGATGGATACCATGGAATATTATTGAAGCAAACAGCTCAGTATCTGTTGGTGTTTTTATTAGACATTTAGATGGATGTGGACAGCAGCAGCAGATGTACTGGCTGGGATGAAAGGACCATCCAACCTCCTGCTCCGGGCATATGCTGACCTCCAACAGGAAGAAATGGCTCCCTGTGTCCACAGCCCTGTGCAATTACCACTGTGCATTACAAGGCAGCTTTACACCTTCATTGAAATATCTTGCATCGTTACTGACTGGAGAGGGGCCCATTTGTATTTTCCAGCATAGCAGTTTTATGTCCTGATGATAAAGCACCTTATCAGAGCGTTGTTATCGGGTTGTCATCATGTTATTGTGTCTCTAAATGGGAAGGTGGCTAAACACGGCGTGCTCTAGAGAGGCTGAGTAAATAGCGTGCTTTGTAAATTCCCTGAGCACGCACTTCCACAATCGTTTTTGCAAGAGGGCTTCTAGGAAGCTTTTTGCAGCCTCCTGGGTGTGTGATTGAGAAACAAAGCTCTACATGGTCCGTGTGGATTGTTTCCTTTCTCAGTCAATTAAACATGTGTAAGGACTCTGAAACACGGGACTGCTACGAAATAGATCTCCCTGGGGAAATTAAGACAAGGAAACCAAACGTTTGGTGAGCGAATCTGCATTGCAAATGAAATCAGTTGTTTGAAAAAGTGTGGCGGAGAAGTGGAGTAGAGCTGCTGTCAGCCATCCCAGTCATGCCCAGGTGAAGCCAAGGCACTGGGCAGGGATTCCATCCAGCACCAAAGTGCTGTTCTGCACCTGGAGCCCCAGCCTGGCCCTGCCGGCTCCCAGCGCCGCCTCCAGCCCCTCTCCTCTGTCCCTTCCCTCCCTGGCACGGCAGGGGCTTGGAACTGGAATGGCCCTTCAGGTCCCTTCCAGCACGAACCACTGTGTGTCCGAGCTGGAAACGCTGCTGACAGCCCTGCCCCACAGCCGAGCCGCAGGTGATGTTCCCAGAGGCTGAGCCGTGAAGCTCAGCTGGGAAGGAGCTGTGCTCCCTCTGAGAGCCATGGGGAAGCTGGATTGCCACCTCCTCCCCAGGCTTGCCTTCGGTGGAAACAAATCTGGCACATCACTGTGGGAGAGGCCAGATACCGGAGGGTGCCGAGCTCTTGTGTTTCCCTGTCAGTTTACACAGCTCTGCACCCTGCAAGCTGTGGCACCTGAAAGCTTTTGGTAGAGCAGTTTCCATCCTGGCAATCCTGTGCTCTGTAGTGTTCCATCCTCTTTGTTTTGCTTGGCCTTTTGGCCTGTGGTCTCACCCCTGCACTTTTCCTTTCAGGTTTCAGCCAGCAGTGTTTTATTAATCTATTTCACAGCCCATGGCTGGAAGGGTCTGGTTTATTCCCCATTTTAATTTTCATGGTGCATAAAATACTCACCAGCCTGACAAGGAAGAGTTATGGTCACTGAGGTGCAATTTTATGGTGACTCTTAAAAAACGTCAAAATCAAACTTATTGAATACTGGCTCTGGGAACACTTTAAGTTCCAACTCGATGTCACCAGCCCCAAATCTTCACTAACCCAAAGACACTGGTGCACTTGAGACATTCTAAGAGAGTGATTTTTCTGGAGTTCATGCTGTTTTTCCTCTGTGGCTGTGCTTTATGTTGTGTTTCTATAAAAATCTACAGCGTTCATGGTCTTGGTTAGCATACTTAGATACAAAATATGTTGTGCATTTCTCCAGCAAGAAATATCAGTGTGTTTTGGGAATGTCCTAAAAGAGAGGTTGAGTTAAAAAAACAGGAAGAAGGCATCTCAGGTTTTCAGTGGTGCTTTCCCCAAAATGTCAATACCATGGAGATCAATAGGATTATCAAAGCTCTTGAGTTGAAGGGACCAACAAGGATCATCAAGTCCAACCCCTGGCTCTGCACAGGACACCCCAAGAATCCCACCCTGTGCCTGAGAGCATTGCCCAAATGCTCCTGGAGCTCTGGCAGCCCTGGGACCATGACCATTCCCTGGGGAGCCTGGGCAGTGTCTGACCAACCTCTGGGGGAAGAACCTTTTCCTGATTTCCACCCAACACCCCTCCAAAACAGCTCCAGCCATTCGCTTGGGGCCGATCCGTCCTGAGACAGAGCAGGGGCTGCAGGGGCGCTTTGCAGCGGCCTCGGGGCCGGGAGCTCTGCAGAACAGCGGCGAGCAGCTCCCCTTGGGGGGCACGAGCGGCAGCGCCGTGCACTGACCTTCCATCAGCGTGTGGTGGATGCTCCAGTAGACGCTCAGGCAGTGCTTCTCCTTCTTCATGCCGCGCTTGCACTTGCAGCCGTAGAGCTGGCTGGAGAGCAGGGCGCTGACGGTGCTGCGGCACTGGCTCTTGGCGCCCGGGCCCAGCTTGCTGGCGCCGTTGCCCGCGATGCACTGGCGCAGCGTGCGGAACTTGGCGCTGCACACGGGGTCGGTGGCGCAGGCCTCGCCCGCCTGCAGGCAGTCCCTGCCGGGCCCGGCGCCCGCCGCCATGCCTGCTGCAAGGGGAGCGGGTGTCAGCACGGAGCGGGCCGGGCCGGGCCTGCCCCGGCTGCTTCCCCCAGGCTGGGGCTCTGAGTGACCCAGAACGGGCCGGGCCTGCCCGGCTGGGGCTCTGAGTGACCCAGAACGGGCCGGGCCTGCCCCAGCTCCTGCCTGCAGGCTGAGCCTGAGTGACCCAGAACGGGCCGGGCCTGCCCCGGCTGCTTCCCCCAGGCTGGGGCTGAGTGACCCAGAACAGGCCGGGCCTGCCCCGGCTGCTTCCCCCAGGCTGGGCCTGAGTGACCCAGAACGGGCCGGGCCTGCCCCGGCTCCTTCCCCCAGGCTGGGGCTCTGAGCTGGGAATGGGCTGGGCCTTCCCCGGCTGTGTCCCCCAGGCTGGGGCTGAGTGACCCAGAACGGGCCGGGCCTGCCCCGGCTGCTTCCCCCAGGCTGGGGCTCTGAGTGACCCAGAATGGGCCGGGCCTGCCCCGGCTGCTTCCCCCAGGCTGGGCCTGAGTGACCCAGAACAGGCCGGGCCTGCCCCGGCTCGCTTCCCCCAGGCTGCCCCGTTCCTGGCAGTGCCCAGGGCCAGGCTGGGGCTCTGAGCAGCCTGGGATGCTGGAACGTGTCCCTGCCCATGGCAGAGGGTAGAACCAGATCACCTTTGCGGCCCCTTCCAGCCCAAATCATTCCATGGTTCTATGACAGGACCAGCCTGGCAGCACAATTATAAGTGACAGAAACTTGACCAGTACCTGGTGATTGATTTTTTTCCTTCCTGGAGAACAGAAATATTTTCAAACCCTTTCTTTCCCAGCTCTCTATCTCTTTTCTGCCCCCCAAAGCTAACAGTAGCCCAATGTAACAAAAACCTGACCTCTGCTCCTTGAATATGATTTAACTGTGCCTACACCTTCCTGAGCTATAAATGGCTCTGTGTGGGTGCTCTGACATGTAGTCAGCCCACATATATCCCAGGAGCTGGCCCTTGTTCACTGCCACCATCTCCCCAGCACTCCCACTGCTTCTCTCTTGGCTTTTTCCAAGCTTTTCTGAATTGTTTTCAGAGTTCCCTTGCACACAGAATGCTGTGCTCCCCATTTGGAGAGGAGAGCCCAAAGCATGGGAGGAAGATGTTATTGCTGCACACACACCAATAAATTAGTTCATCAGAGCTCAGTGGTGCTGTGCCTCAGTGCCAGGAGCAGACCAATCCGTTACTTGTTGCTGGTTTTTGGTAAGGCAGGCTGCACACACCCCGACTGGCTCCTGGGACGTGCTCACCCCGAGGCTCATTGCTGCTCCTGGCAAAGGCAGGGCCAGCAGCTCGGCTGTGCTCAGCAAGGGTGTGTGTGTGGCACCCAGCTGGCAGAGAGGTGACTGCTGTGATGGTCTGGAGCATTTGGCAGAGGTCAGGGATGGCTGCATCACGGCTTGGGAGAGTGAGGAAGAGGCAAACCTGGTTTGTGGAAGGGAGAATCAGTTCCAGTGCCCATACAGTAATTTTGGATCCTGCTGTACCATAAAAACAGAAAATGCTGTCATGACCTTGAAGCAGAACTTCTCAAATACTTCCCAAAGGAACTCTCTGTCTCTAACATAACTTGTCTTCCCTTTGGAGAGGAACCAGAAGGGGAAGGATAGAAAAGACCTTCTGCTTTTTGACTCCCTCCAGTGTCTGCTTCTGGTGAGAGCCAGCTTGGACAATATTAGAAAATCCTGCTTCCTGAAAAAATGTGAGTCCCTGATGTCCATCTCTGAGGGCTTCATGAAATCTCTGCTTTCTCCAAGACTCTATGGATCTCTTCACAGAGTCCCCTTTTCTGCTTTCCAACTGCTACCTCTCCTTAATTTCTGCACCCCCCAGTTCAGCACTGGAGCCCAGGATTTCCATTTCTGTTCCCTCAGCAGTCACAGTGTGTTTGCTAAGGGCGAGCTGCTTCTGTTGCTCTTGATTAGAGTAGAAAGCAGCAGCTGGAGTTCAGATACTTCAATTATGTTTATTACAAACTTTGGGTGAACCCACCAGGAGGTTTCCTCCTGAAATATCCCAGTGGAATCTCAAATGAAAAACCTTTCATCTAACTGCAGACTATTTCAAAGTGCCTCATGGCCAACGTCAAGCTTTCAGGTATTTCAAATCTCACACCATCTCAAATTTGAGTTCTCCTGCCCCTGATTTATTCATAGACCTGGTTTATTTAGCACTCAAGGCTTGTTTGGATCTGCCAAACGTGGAGAGAGAAATTATTTCCAACATGTGGGAAACTCTGCCTTGGGCTGTCATATACTGAAGAACTTCGAACACAGGGAACCAGTTTCCTTGAAATATCATTTGGGCAATTTGCAATTTCACTGAGATCCATAAAATGAGCTAGAGAACACATCTGAGCAAAATCCATAGGACTAAAGGAAAAAAATACTTGGCTTTTTCTACTGTGGCTTTCTCCAAAGGATCTCCTCTGAATGAGGATCAAGCCCAGCAGATTGCATTCTAGAAGAGATGACTTTGTCAGTGTCCTGTCAGCCGCTAGAAAAGTAGGTTAAAATAGAAATTATGACCTTCCTTCCCTTTCTCCGCTACATGAATTGCAGAAGATACTCCCCAGGATGGTTATAAACACAACCAGCCTGTAAAAGCTGTAAAACACTTTGGGATCTCACTTTAAATAAATCAAGCAGATTGACCATTTGAGAAATTTTCCTGAAAATTTTAAGTAAATATATCCTCAAGCCGAGCCTTGCTTCACAGAACAAAGGCCAGGGGTGAATCCTGACAGCCCAAACCCACAGCACAGAACTGCAAACCCAGCAGGCATGATGGCAGAGGTGCCTGAAGGCCCTTGGAGTGTCACGAATGACCCGTTCTGTAATTGTGTCACTTAAAAACCAAATCATTCAGGGGCTTTTATTGTCAGCAATGTCTTTGCAACTGAGACAACATAACACCACGTTTTTCTCCTCACACTGCCCCTGAGAGAGTAATTTTATGCAACATTAAGACAGCACCTCTTAGGGGAAAAAATAAATCTCCATGACTTACAAAATTGATAGTGCTTCCTAACAGGCAGGGACAAGAGCAATATTAGGTTTTCTCTCCCAAAGATGGAGTGGCCTTTCTGGTTTTGCCTTCAAATCCAGCTCCTGGCAGGCTGTGCCACAGGATTTCCCTCCTCCTGGACTGACCAGGGAACTGGGATTTGCACCGAGCTGTGTGTGGCTTGGGCTTTCTGTGTCCCTGCTTCTCTAACAGCAGCCCTTCCAGCTCCCTCTGCTCCCTTTAAAAGGCCATTTGTCTGCAGTTTTATTCCTCACTCCCTGCTAATTTCATGCTGTTTATGGTGGGCAGATGGAGTAATGAGTTTATTTTCACATCCTGTTTGTAGCTGTGCTCCACATCTGTTTCTGCTCACTCTTATCTCAGTGCCATTCACCCAGAGTTACTCCTGAAGTGGGGAATAGAGACAAACCTGTCTCTTCCCATTTTAACAGACCCCAGCTCCTCTCATGCAGGTGTCTCCAAGTGCACTGTGCTGACCCAGCAGGTCTGGCTCTCCTCCAAGGAGAATCCTGCAAGGAGATAATCTCCTTTCTCAAGGAAGTGCAGCTGTGCTTGGGATGTGCAGCAGAGCTGCCACACCTCTGCTCTTCCTGCTTGGGAGCAGCCCTCCCACAGATCCCAGCCTTGTCCAGAACCTGGAGCTGTCACCTGCATTGTGTAGTGCCCAGGAACCTCCTCTGGGATGCTGCTCTCCATGCAAGGGGAGTTTCCTTCCCTTCCCTTCTCTTCCACCTGTCTTCCCCCAAGCTTAGTGCAGGTTCCATGCTCCAACACCTCTGTGAGGGCTGCCCCAGGGCTCCCTGTCCAGCTCAGAGCAGATACCCGAGGAGGAGAGCACCACTGCTGCTGCCAGTCCTCTCTGGAGAACAAATGAAATCCTCTCCCTGTCCTCTGTGGAGAACAAATGAAGTCTCACACTGCAAGCAGATCTTTTCCTGTGGTCCTTCCCAGCCAGCACTGGAATTTGCAGAGAACATCTCAGCAATGGAAGGTCTGAGGCTGTTAAAGCAACACTGGAAGGTTCAGGCCAAGGACGTGCTGTGTGTCCTGAGCAGGCATTAAAAATGTGCTGCCTGACTCTTTGTCCCTCCAGCTCTGACTTCTCACCCCTTCCCTCCAGGTTATGAGCAACCTTTGGTCTGTATTTGATCTGTGCCTCCATGCAGGACTTTGCAGGCACTGAGGAGATACAAATAACAACATTCACTGAATATTTCTGTCTAATGGCTGATCCATGTAGATCACCACTCGCTCTCTGGACTCAAACCCAGCAGGAAACATTCCTCTGCTCTGTCCTGCTGTTTATCATGGATTTATACATGACACCCAGATTCCATGACAAGTTGCATCACATCCCCATTACCCTTAAGGAGAACAGAATTCCTCATGAAAACCCTCATGATGACTTGGGGTGAAGTCTCCCTAGATATCATTACTCCCCTGCACTAACACATCCTTTTTGACAAGGCTTCAGCCTTTGTTTTCTAAAGATGCCTCTGGAATGCCCCATCCTGCTGGACTGACTCAGCCAGACTAACCACCAAATCAGCTAGAAACAATATTCTTATGAAAGGAGGATGGAAATCAGACCATCACTCTCAGTGCATGACCTGGTTGCAAATAGTTGTGTATCTATTTTAAATAAGTTTAATCTATCAGACCAGGAAGAAAGCTTAAAACTTTTGTGGATCCATGGAGTCCCAAAGTGGGTTTTATTCTGAAATACTGGATATCTGGAACACAGATCACACAGCTAGCTACAAGTTTTGGCAGAGAAAATGACCCACGTCACATTCACTCCTTGCTGAGATCCGAGGACACCCTGATATTGGTGTTTTGGGGAGGTTCAGTCCCTGGGCTCTGCTGAACAGAGGCTTTGTGGTTGGACACTGCAGCACACCCTGCATTCCCTTCCTAGAGCAACCTCACCATTGAACCCTTGGCATCTTCTCCTTTCTTCCCATGTTGCAGTTTATGCTTGTCTGCCACTGAAGCAGCATTCAGGAGTCATCAGCCACAGAGTCTGCAGCAACTGAGCTCCTCCAACTTCACTTGGTGTTGTGCATGTATTTTTATTTATCTGTGCATCAAGATCAGCTCAGCTTCCCAGCCCAGACTTGGATAAGCAAGGCAGACTAACTCCCATCTTTCTGAGCAAAATTTCAGCTAACAACAGCCAATGCCTTAAAGGCAATCTGCTTAAGTCCAGCAGGGTGAGATCCAGATCTTTCTCAGTGTCTGTAATGGTTTTATACACATATAAAATTAAATATCTGAGATTTTTTTTAACTCCCCTAGCTCCACTGTGCTTCAAATCATTTGACTGAAGAGTTCTGGCATTCACCAACTCTCCAAAATCTTGCAAAGTCCTATTAATTAACTGTGCACTGATGTAAAAAATCACCACTTGTGGAAGCCCATATGTGCCACATAAAGGTTTATTGTTTCCTGCAGGGTAACTTGTTCTGAGAGTCTCTAATTACACAGTGTCAGAGCACCATGGATAATCCCACAGCGCACCCAGCACCACCAGTTTTTATCTCCAAGGTAGAAACTCCTGACACTCGTCACACATTCCTATTTCTTCCATCCCTGTGCTCACTGGTGGCCACTGCAGTGGATTTTTCATGATCTCAGAGATTCTGCAGAGTCCCTCAGGGCTGTGGCACTGCCACTGCCAATTCCTGCTGTGTGCACTGTGCTCAGCTGAGAAAGCTCTGATCTGGGCTGGGGTGCAGCTCCTGAGCCTCCTTGCAGTGGCACTGACAGCAGATTTCTGCAGTGCCTTCTCTGCTGCCATGGCTTGCAGAAGTTTATTCCCCATCATGTCTGAGAGGAGAGAAATCTCTTCCCCCAGACTGGCATGGCCAGTGCAGTTCCCAGACAGCACTCAAACACTCCCAGGACACAGCCTGCCCTCAGCTCTTGTGTTCCTGGTTTGCACTGCTCAGACTCCACGGATGCAGCTGGAAAATTAAAGATGAACACCCTCCTGTCTTCTCTGTTTCCCTAGAACAGTGAAACTGGAGTCAATTTTATTTTTGAGATCCATTTGCCCTACTTGAATATTTTTCTTTAACATCTCCTGCAGCAAAGGCATCCCTCTGCACACGAAGGTGCTTTTTGCAGAGTGTTTGAGAAAACAATTCCACCAGAGTGCACAGGAGTTCTGTCCCACTGTCCTGAGCCATTCACAGAGGGGTTTATGGCAGGTGGTTGATCCTGGTGTGAAATATTCAGGACCAGGTTGGAGCAGTGGGATCCAGTGGAAGATGCCCCTGCCCATTGCAGGGGGTTGCACAGGTCACCCTTAAATGCCTCTTCAAACCCCAAGCTAGTCTCTGATCACCTGGCCCAGCCTGCCCAAACTCAGGTGTTTGTTTTCCTCTCCTTGGCTGGCAGAACTCCCTGTCCACTGGCACTCCTGTTTCACCTGGAATCCCCCTGCACAGCGTCCCAGAAAGAACAGTCAGCTCATTGAATTGCAGGAGCCAAAGCCTGCAAGTCCTTCTGAGCTGTCAAAGCAGCATTTCTGCAATCACAGGGCTTTGGCCAGAGTCTGGGTGCACGTCAATTCACTTACACTTTCTCCCAAATATCCCACATTTCTGATTTTAAATTAGATTGTTTTTGCCATGCCCTATTTTTTGACCCTTTGCTGCCCTCTCCCCCACCCCCCAGTCTATGTGGATTGCAATGCCCTTATTTCCTTCAGATAATTCTTGCACTTTCCTGTCAAAAACCTTATGAGCAAGTAAAAACCCTAGGAGCAAATAAAAACCCAGAGGGAAATTTTTGAAAGGACCATGTCCCATCAGGGGCATTGGAAATGCAGACTTGCAAAGTCTTCTTGTCAGGGCAATTTGCAAAGACCCAAGAGGGGCAGATCACAGGGTGAAAACCTCACATCTCCAGCCATTGCCTTCAAAATGCCTCCCTTGGTACACAAGGGAAAAAATCTTCTCTAAGTTGCTCCTTACTAAAAATCAGAAAATTCCTATCGAGTGGTTTGGGATCTAATCTCCATCTGAGGGACTTGTCCTTTCCTGCTGCTCCCAGGGGCAGGCATATTGCAGTGACTTCTATTTTAAACAATGATTTTCAGTGTTTGCAGATAGTCCAAAGCCTTCCCTGAACTTGTGCCTCACGAGCAGAGCATTTCTGGAGGCCGAAGCACTGAGGCTTCAGGATCTGACAGCACAGATTTCTGTGCCCTGCTCACCAGTGCTGTTAAAGACATCTCAGCACTGGTTTATTTTCCTTTTTTCCCTGGTCTGCACTTCCTTGCAGTGTGTCACGTTCCTGCTCCAGGTTCCATCCAGGGATTCACGTTCTTGTCACATTCACAGAGATCCTTCCATCTGCTGTGGCCTCTGGCTGCAGCCAGCTCCTGTGGAGGAGCTGCCAGCCAGGACAGAGGTGGGCGAGGCTGGGAGAGGAGAGGGAGGTCGTGCTGCTGGGGACAGCCCATAAACGGGGACAGCAGCGGCTCTGGCATTGCTGCCCTGGGCTTCTCCCTCTGACAGGACCACAAACAAGACTTTGGACTCCTGCTGTGGTCAGGAGTGTGCTGGGTGATGAGAGGGGCAGCAGCTCCAAGGATCCCAGGAATTCTAGATCCAAGGAGAGTAATCTGAGGCCGTGGACCCTTTTGGGCAAGACCTTGAGAATGACATCCAGGCTGCTTCTGCCACGTCCTACCACACTCTCCATGCAACAAGAGCTTCTCCCCTCCAAATTCTGATTTGAAATCCATTTCCCCTCATGCCACAGAACTGCTTACCCAGAAAGATGTTCTCCCAGGGGTGGCTGGAACCTGTCAGAGAGCCTGTGTGTATCAGCTACCAGAGATGGTAGAAGAGTAACATCTTTATCTTTCCAGCTCTTGTGAGGAATGAGATCCCAAAGGAGTGGAAAAGGAATGCCCTTTTTAAAGGAGCAGACAAAGGCACCAGATGAATCACAGATCAATCTCGTGGATAAGACTCCAGCCAAGTGTGACTTGACCTCTCCAAGCTATTTGGCACAGGTCCACGTGAGGTGCCAGAAGAGTGAGTGGCCTCTGAGCAGCCACAGCCAAGTGGGTGCTCATGAATACAGAGCTCCAAACCCAGAAAAGGCACATTTTCAGACTAAGAAGGCGTTTGAGAGTCTGTCCTGAGCCTGGTACTGCTCAATATTCCCATAATGACTCCAGTGATGGAATAGAGAATAGATTTCTGTAATTTGTGGCTGGCAGAAGAGGGGGTCACAAGCAATGGGCAAGACAAGACTGGAATTCAAAATTATCTTGGTGTGTTTAAAGCAGTGCATGAGATCAGGAGGGTGACACTGACCAGAAGCAAAAGTGGCACTGGAGATGTGAGTGTGAAAAGACAGGAGGGAAAAGCAAACCTAGGAAACAGAAGCAAGGGAGATATGAGCATGGGGTGAGAGGTGCTCACAGGGAAAAGAAGCAGCAGGAAAACCAGAAAACGTGTGTTCTGGACCATGAGTGGCATGTGTTTATTACAGGAAGCAATTATCAGCTCCAGTCAGGCTTTAGCTGGAGTTTGGGTCATCTTTTGATAGGACAACACATGTCAAGGAAGATGACAAGATCCCAGAGGAATTTTATTAAAATTATAAATGGTTTGCAGGCTGAGGCGAGGATGAAAGAAAAGGATTTGTGTAGTTTAGGATGCAGGCTGTGAAGAAACAAGATCAGAGCACTCAAATACATAAACAAGACATTTTAGATGAGGACAGTGACAGATATCCCTCCACTGTTGTGGGACATAAGATGAAAAGCAATTCTGAGTAAATGTGCAGTAAGGGAGATTTAGATCAATATTAAGAAAAAAGTTATATAGGAAGTAAAAAAGTGGAACAGATTATGGAGGGTGTGTTTAATCCCCAGCAGTGGAATTACTGACAAAAGCACCTGTCAGAAACAGCTCTTGCATCCTCCCTCTCTGCTGGAGCAGCAGGTGTTGCACACACTGTCCCCTCCCTGTGCCCATCCATGGGACACCCTGTAGAACGAGGCCAGGCACCTCCAAACCACTGGAGACAGCGCAAATGGAAGGGAAATGAAGTGCACGTGGGGTGTGGCTCCCCCAGGACAGGGCAGCTCCCTCCTCAGGGCTGGGCTGGCTCTGGGCTTGCAGCAGGTGGGACAGTGCAGGGTGCCCTGGCAGCTCTGCCCTGCTCAGCAGGCTCCAGCACAGCTGCCAGCACTGTGGTTTGTCCCAGAACCTGCAGAAAGTGGGTGACAGGCTCCAGCACAGCTGCCAGCCCTGTGGTGTGACCCCCAAACCCGCACAAAGGGGTGACAGGCTCCAGCACAGCTGCCAGCCCTGTGGCTTGACCCCCAAACCTGCACACAGGGGTGACAGGCTCCAGCACAGCTGCCAGCCCTGTGCTTTGCCCCCAGACCCGCACAAAGGGGTGACAGGCTCCAGCACAGCTGCCAGCCCTGTGGTGTGACCCCAAACCCGCACACAGGGGGTGACAGGCTCCAGCACAGCTGCCAGCCCTGTGGTGTGACCCCCCAAACCTGCACAAAGGGGTGACAGGCTCCAGCACAGCTGCCAGCCCTGTGGTTTGCCCCCAAACCCGCACAAAGGGGTGACAGGCTCCAGCACAGCTGCCAGCCCTGTGCTTTGCCCACAAACCCGCACAAAGGGGTGACAGGCTCCAGCACGGCTGCCAGCCCTGTGCTTTGCCCCCAAACCTGCACAAAGGGGTGACAGGCTCCAGCACGGCTGCCAGCCCTGTGCTTTGCCCCCAGACCCGCACACAGGGGTGACAGGCTCCAGCACGGCTGCCAGCCCTGTGGTTTATCCCAGAATCTACAGAAAGGGGCTGCCAGGCTCCAGCACGGCTGCCAGCCCTGTGCTTTGCCCCCAGACCCGCACACAGGGGCTGCATCTGAAGTCACGCCCAGCAGCACGGCGGCTCCGTGCGCTGCCCCGGCACCCCTCGGTGGCAGTGCTGCCCCGGGCAGCTGAGCCCGCCCGCCCTGCAGCCTCGGGGCTGTGCAGGCACCCGCAGCCTCCGCTGCAGCAGCCAAGCGGGGCCAAGCTCACAGCACAGCCCTGAGAGCACCGAGTCCATCCCGCTCTCCAGGGCAGCTGTGCTGCCCGGGGCATCAAACAGCCCTACAAAGCTGCGATGCTCCGGGTTCAGCAGGGGCCAGCAGTCATTTTCAGGTCCCTGCTCTTGCTGCAGAGGAGTGAGGAGACAATGACATTTTCCTTATTTGATCTCTGGCACTTGCTGGATGGGACAAGTCCACGGGTGCTGAGTTTGAACTGCTGCCAGACTAACAATTGCTGTCAAAAATGGGCAGCATTTGGATCCTGCCTTCAGCAGTCCCTACACTCTTATCTGCCCTGCACATCATTCCTTATAACTGAGCCCTGCAAATCCTCCCAGCTCTGCCTGCAGAACACGAGAGCAGCCAAGATGGGCCAAGACAACTGTGCAGACCTTGAGCACTGCTTTCTAAGGACAGAATCTCACCCCTTTTTAAAGGGTCATTTATCAATGAACTCTCTTCTTAATGTACCTCTTTGAAGCACTTAAATGCCAGCGTGCTCTGCACTGCATGGTCATGATGGGGATCCCAGCCATGTGTCAAGCAGGAACTGTGGCCCTTTTTCTGTGATTAAGTTAATTTTTGTTCCATCCACTTTATTTTTTTTGGTACATGATTAACTGGTGAATAAAAAGGCCATTTTTTATTTTTCTTTGCAAGGGCTGAAGCAGTTTTAATCATATATAATTCAATACTTGCGCTGTGATTCCATTCCCTGCTTTAAGATGAATTTGGCACTAAACAAGCACTCAATTATACTCCCCCGCCTCTGTTTTCTCTGGAAGTTGCAAAATTCATTCAAACAAAAGCTATGGAGATTAATGGTGATTGAAATCAAGGAACAGAGATTCTCCTCCTGAGGTTAGGAGCCACAGGGCTCCAATAAATGTCCTCCAGTGACACTTTTCCAGGCAACCCTGGGTTCAAAGACAAAACTGTGTACATGTCCATATCAGCACAGGTCACTGCATCTATCCATCATCTCTCACTGACCTCCTTCTGCTTCTGACACTGAATATTGGACACGAAAACTGGAGCTGGGAGCCCAGATCACAAGTGAGGACGAACAAGGCACACAGTGAAATTGGAAGGGGAAGCCAAGTTGGAAAAACCAGAAAAGATTTTAGCTGAGGAGGGGAAAAGGCAGTTAGAAATGAGTGGTGACACAAGACAGCTGGAATTTAGGCCTAGAGCCACAGATATTTACACAAAGAGGAACCTGAGTTAAGTCCTTGCAGTTACTCTGGAATCACTTCTGTGCCCTCAGCGACTCAGGAGAGCCTGGGCAGCCTCACTTGGCTGGGATCACTCCCACAGCCTGGGGGGCTCAGGGGGAGTCAGAGGACAGAGGGTGGGAGGGCGTGGAGGGAAAAGGCAGGAAGTGTTGGAACCACAAACCAGGAGAATGCACACTGGAGTAAACAAGACTGCACACTAGAGAGACATTGAGGTTGTAAATGCAAGGATTCGCAATTTGAGACATGCCATGGATCATCCAGAAGGAGCAGAAATCCATCCTCCCATCCCACACCAGCACGAGGGAACAGCCTGTGTCTATATCACAGAACCACCCCAGTCTGTGCACTAAAAAAACCCAATCTGTGCATTAAAAAAAACTACTCTGTGCACTAACACACCCCAGTGTGTGCATTAACACACCCCAGTGTGTGCATTAACACACCCCAATCTGTGCATTAACACACCCCAACGTGTGCACTAACACACCCCAGTGTGTGCCTTAACACACCCTAGTGTGTGCCTTAACACACCCCAACGTGTGCATTAACACACCCCAATCTCGTGCATTAACACACCCCAATCTGTGCATTAACACACCCCAGTGTGTGCATTAACACACCCCAGTGTGTGCATTAACACACCCCAATGTGTGCATTAACACACCCCAATGTGTGCATTAACACACCCCAGTGTGTGCATTAAAAAAAACCTACTCTGTGCATTCACACACCCCAGTCTGTGCATTAACACACCCCAATCTGTGCATTAACACACCCCAGTGTGTGCCTTAACACACCCCAATGTGTGCATTAACACACCCCAATCTCTGCATTAACACACCCCCAATCTGTGCATTAACACGCCCGCAGTGTGTGCGTTAACCACGCAATCTGTGCGTGCATTAACACCCCGGTGTTGTGCGTAGCTTTCACCCAGCGTGTGCATTAGCACACCCCAATCTGTGCGTGCCGCCCAATCTGACGCATTAACTTACACCCCAATGTGTGCGTGCTTACACGGTGTGTTGCATTAACGCACCCCAGTGTGTGCATTAACACACCCCAATCTGTGCGTGTAACACCCCGGTGTGTGCATTAACTACACCCCAATGTGTTGCGTTAACACGCACCTGGTGTGTTGCGTAACGCACCCCAATCATGTGCGTAACACACACCGATCTGTGCGTGCGCACTGGTGTGATGGCAGCCCAACACACCCAATCTGTGCATTGCACGCAATCTGTGCATTAACACACCCCAATGTGTGCATTAACACACCCAATGTGTGCACTAACACACCCAATGTGTGCATTAGCACACCCGAGTGTGTGTGCATTAACACACCCAATCTGTGCATTAACACACGGTGTGTGCATTAACACACCCCAATCTGTGCCGTGCTATGCACTTTAATCTGTTGTGCATTAACGCACTTGCCCCAATGTGTGCATTAACACGCAATGTGTGCACTAACACACCCCAATGTGTGCGCTAACACACCCCAATGTGTGCGTGTAGCACACCCAATCTGTGCGTGTAACACTGCTAGTGTGTGCGTAACACACCCAATCTCTGCATTAGCACACAATCTGTGCATTAACACACCCCAGTGTGTGCATTAACACACCCCAGTGTCTGCATTAACACACCCCAATGTGTGCATTAACACACCGGGTGTGTGCATTAACACACCCCAGTGTGTGCATTAACACACCCAATCTGTGCATTAACGCACGGTGTTGTGCATTATCACACGGTGTGTGTGCGTAGCACGATCTCTGCATTAACACACCCCAATCAGTGCATTAACACGCAGTGTGTGCATTAACGCACACCCCAGTGTGTGCGTGCTTGCCACACGGTGTGTGCGTGCTATCACACCCAATCTGTGCGTTAACACACCCCAGTGTGTGCGTTAACACACCCCAATGTGTGCATTAACACGCGGTGTGTGCGTAGCTGCAATGTGTGCGTAGCTGCACCCCAATCATTGCGTGCATTAACACGCAATGTGTTGCATTAACGCACCCAATTGTGTGCATGACACACAATGTGTTGCGCTAACGCCGCAATGTGTGCGCTAATAACACACCCCAATGTGGTGCGTGCACCCCAATCTGTGCGTGCACGCGGTGTGTGCCCTTACCACACCCAATCTCGTGCATTAACACACAATCTGGCCATTAGCGCGCTTTTGTGGTGTGCGTGTAACACTACAGTCTGCATTAACACACCCCAGTGTGTGCATTGTAACACACCCAGTGTGTGCGTTAACGCACCCAGTGTGTGCATTAACACACCAATCTGTGCATTAACACACCCGGTGTGTGCATTAACACACCCCAGTGTGTGCATTAACACACCCCAATCTGTGCGTTAACACACCCCAGTGTGTGCATTAACACAGTGTGTCATACACACCCAGTGCTGTGCATTAACACACCCCAATCTCTGCATTAACACACCCCAATCGTGTGCATTAACGCACACCCCCAATGTGTGCATTAACGCACCCCAGGGTGTGCATTAAAAACTACTCTGTGCATTCACACCCCAGTCTGTGCATTGAACACACCCCAATCTGTGCATTAACACACCCCAGTGTGTGCATTTTAACACACCCCCAGTGTGTGCATTAACACCCAATGTTTCACGTTAACCGCAATCTCTGCATTAACACACCCCAATCTGTGCATTAACACACTAATGTGTGCATTAACACACCCCAATGTGTGCGTGTAACACGCAGTGCATTAAAAACCTACTCTGTGCATTCACACACCCCAGTCTGTGCATTAACACACCCCAATGTGTGCATTAACACACCCCAATGTGTGCATTAACACACCCCAATCTGTGCATTAACACACCCCAGTGTGTGCATTAAAAACCTACTCTGTGCACTAACACACGCCAGTCTGTGCAGTAAAGCATCCTCACACACAGCAGTGAGTCTCATGACAGGTCTCTGCCTTGCCCAGAGCATCAGCTGCTGGCAGTCAGAGCAGGGCTGCTGCTCTTTGATGCTTTAATCTCCAGACCTGGGTGAGAGCTGCACCTCTGCAGGCTCTGCAGGCTCTGCAGGCCCTGTGTCTGCACTCGTGCAATGCTCACAGTGCTGCGAGGGAGAGGCTGCTTCGCCAGATCCACACAGCCTTGGCAAGTCTTTTCTAATACATCTCATAAAAGGGAGAGCAAAAGAGGTATTTCAGCTGGGTAACTGAGCCATAAAAAGCATAAAACCAATGGGGAGGACACAGAATAAGGAAAAACTGGAAACATGACGAGAAAGAGAGAAGACGAATGGGTCATGTCTTGGGGTGGCTCCAAACCAGGATGATAAATCGGTTTTCCCCAGGGCTGCTGAGGTGATGCTCTGGGCAGAAATGGGCAGCCAACGAACAACAAAGGCAGTGTGTTAAAAAATAAAATCTAAAGTATGGAGTATAAAGCAAACAGTGAAATATCCATCACACAAGGGTGGTGCAGAGGAAAGGAAGTCAAGGCCTGCTTGGAGCAGCCTGGTTAGAGGAGGGTGTCCCTGCCCATGGCAGGGCTGGAGTGAGATGAGCTTGAGGGTCCCTTCCAGCCCAAGCCACTCCATGGCTCTCTGATAATTGCAATGGATAATTGATTGGCAATCACTTAGTTTACCTCCCCTGACATGGGTGTCTGTGTTTCTGCACCACTGGAGGAGCCAGCTGCCCACCTGTGGCTGTTTGGTGTCCTTGGGGTGCTCCAGGGTACCTGGGACAGGAGCAGGACTGTGACACAGCTCAGAGTGCCTGGGACAGGAGCAGAGCTGTGACACTGCCCAGGGTGCCTGGGACAGGAGCAGAGCTGTGACACTGCCCAGAGTGCCTGGGACAGGAGCAGAGCTGTGACACTGCCCAGGGAATCCTGCTCAGGAGCAGAGCTGTGACACAGCCCAGAGTACCTGGGACAGGAGCAGGGCTGAAGGTGTGACACAGCCCAGGGTGCCTGGGACAGGAGCAGGGCTGTGACACTGCCCAGGGAATCCTGCTCAGGAGCAGCAGCTGAGCAGAGCTTTGGCAGGGCAGCAATTGAACAGAACTCTGGGCAGGGCAGCAGCTCTGCCATGGCCTGGCACATGAAACTGATGACAGAGCCCTTGGAGCCCAGAGCTGCTCCCACAGCAGCAGGTGCTGAAGGTGCTGTGAAACAGAGAGGGGATGGTGGAATGCAGGTGCCAGGTGTCCGTGTGCCACTGCAGAGGCCAGGACTGCAGTGCCCAGAGAGCAGCCCTGACCTGTGCCAGGGATTCAGACAGGGAGAGCCTGGGGGACAGGCTCTGCCCCCAGCCCAGCAGCCCAGCCCAAACACCAGAGCCAGCCCTGCCCAAACCACTCAGAGCCAGCCCTGCCCAAACACCAGAGCCAGCCCTGCCAAACACCAGAGCCAGCCCCTGCCCAAACACCAGAGCCAGCCCAGCCCAAACACCAGAGCCAGCCCTGCCCAAACACCAGAGCCAGCCCAGCCAAACACCAGAGCCAGCCCAGCCCAAACACCAGAGCCAGCTCCCTGCTAAACACCAGAGCCAGCCCTGCCCAAACACCAGAGCTAGCCCAGCCAAACACCAGAGCCAGCTCCTGCCCAAACACCAGAGCCAGCCCAGCCCAAACACCAGAGCCAGCCCAGCCCAAAACACCAGAGCCAGCCTAGCCCAAACACCAGAGCCAGCCCTGCCCAAACACCAGAGCCAGCCCAGCTAAACACCAGAGCCAGCCCAGCTCAAACACCAGAGCCAGCCCAGCCCAAACACCAGAGCCAGCCCAGCCAAACACCAGAGCCAGCCTAGCCCAAACACCAGAGCCAGCCCTGCCAAACACCAGAGCCAGCCCAGCCCAAACACCAGAGCCAGCTCAGCCAAACACCAGAGCCAGCTCCTGCTCAAACACCAGAGCCAGCTCCTGCTAAACACCAGAGCCAGCCCTGCCCAAACACTAGAGCCAGCCCTAGCCCAAACACCAGAGCCAGCCCAGCCTGCCACCAGAGCCAGCCCAGCCTAAAACACCAGAGCCAGCCCAGCCCAAACACCAGAGCCAGCCCAGCCCAAACACCAGAGCCAGCTCCTGCCAAACACCAGAGCCAGCTCCTGCCCAAACACCCAGAGCCAGCCCTGCCAAACACCAGAGCCAGCCCAGCCCAAACACCAGAGCCAGCCCTGCCTAAACACCAGAGCCAGTACACTGCCAAAACACCAGAGCCAGCCCAGCCAAACACCAGAGCCAGCACTGCCAAACACCAGAGCCAGCTCCAGCCAAACACCAGAGCCAGCACTGCTAAACACCAGAGCTAGCCCAGCCCAAACACCAGAGCCAGCCCTGCCAAACACCGAGCCAGCCCAGCTAAACACCAGAGCCAGCCCTGCCAAACACCAGAGCCAGCCCAGCCCAAACACCAGAGCCAGCTCCTGCCAAACTCCAGAGCCAGCCCCTGCCCAAACACCAGAGCCAGCCCAGCCCAAACACCAGAGCCAGCCCAGCCCAAACACCGTGAGCCAGCTCCCTGCCCAAACACCAGAGCCAGCACTGCCAAACACCAGAGCCAGCTCCTGTCTAAACACCAGAGCCAGCCCCTGCCAAACACTGCAGAGCCAGCCCAGCCCAAACACCAGAGCTAGCACTGCCAAACACCAGAGCCAGCCCTGCCCAAACACCAGAGCCAGCCCTGCCAAACACCAGAGCCAGCTCATAGCCCAACACCAGAGCCAGCTCCAGCCCAAACACCAGAGCCAGCTCCTGCCTAAACACCAGAGCCAGCTCCTGCCCTAAACACCAGAGCCAGCTCCCTGCTCCAAACACCAGAGCCAGCACTGCCCTAAACACCAGAGCCAGCCTAGCCCTAAACACCAGAGCCAGCCCTGCCAAACACCAGAGCCAGCTCCAGCCTCAAACACCAGAGCCAGCTCCAGCCCAAACACCAGAGCCAGCTCCTGCCTCTAACACCAGAGCCAGCCCCTGCTAAACTCCAGAGCCAGCTCCAGCCCAAACACCAGAGCCAGCCCTGCTAAACACCAGAGCCAGCCCTGCCTAAACCACTCAGAGCTGGCCCTGCCAAACACCAGAGCCAGACAGCCCAAACACCAGAGCCAGCTCTTGCCCAAACACCAGAGCCAGCCCAGCCAAACACTCAGAGCCAGCCCAGCCCAAACACCAGAGCCAGCCCAGCTCAAAACACCAGAGCCAGCCCAGCCAAACACCAGAGCCAGCTCAGCCTAAACACTCAGAGCCAGCTCCTGCCAAACACCAGAGCCAGCTCCAGCCTTAAACACTCAGAGCTCAGCCCTGCTAAACACCAGAGCCAGCTCCAGCTCTAAACACCAGAGCCAGCCCTGCCAAACACCAGAGCCAGCTCCAGCCCAAAACACCAGAGCCAGCCCAGCCCAAACACCAGACAGCCCAGCCCAAGCACCAGAGCCAGCTCCAGCCCAAACACCAGAGCCAGCCCTGCCAAACACCAGAGCCAGCCCTGCCCTAAACCACCTGTGAGCCAGTCCCTGCTAAACACCAGAGCTCAGCACAGCCCAAACACCAGAGCCAGCTCCTGCCCAAACACCAGAGCTAGCCCAGCTCAAAACACCAGAGCCAGCCCAGCCCTAAACACTCAGAGCCAGCCCTGCTAAACACCAGAGCCAGCTCCAGCCCAAACACTAGAGCCAGCCCTGCCAAACACCAGAGCCAGCCCAGCCCTAAACACTCAGAGCCAGCCCTGCCCAAACACAGAGCCAGCCCTGCCTAAACACCAGAGCCAGCCTAGCCTAAACACCTCAGAGCCAGCCCTGCCAAACACCAGAGCCAGCTCCCTGCTAAACACCAGAGCCAGCCCTGCCCTAAACACCAGAGCCAGCCCTGCCCAAACACCAGAGCCAGCCCTGCAACACTGAGCCAGCCCAGCCCAAACACCAGAGCCAGGCCTCCAGCTAAACACCAGAGCCAGCCCTGCCCAAACACCAGAGCCAGCTCCTGCTAAACACCAGAGCCAGCCCTGCCTAAACACCCAGAGCCAGCCCAGCCCTAAAACACTAGAGCCAGCCCAGCCCTAAGCACCAGAGCCAGCTCCAGCCCTAAACACCAGAGCCAGCTCCAGCCCTAAACACCAGAGCCAGCCCAGCCCAAACACCAGAGCCAGCCCAGCCCTAAACACTCAGAGCCAGCACTGCCCAAACTCCAGAGCCAGCCCTGCCCAAACACCAGAGCCAGCCCAGCCTAAACACCAGAGCCAGCTCCCGTCTAAAACACCCGAGCCAGCCCAGCCCAAACACCAGAGCCAGCCCTGCCTAAACACCAGAGCCAGCACTGCCAAACACCAGAGCTAGCCCTGCTAAACACCAGAGCCAGCCCTGCTAAACACCAGAGCCAGCCCTGCCTAAACACTCAGAGCCAGCACTGCCCAAACACCAGAGCCAGCTCCTGCCCTAAACACTAGAGCCAGCCCCTGCTAAACACCAGAGCCAGCTCCAGCCCAAAACACCAGAGCCAGCCCAGCCAAACACCAGAGCCAGCCTCCAGCTAAACACTCAGAGCCAGCCCCTGCCAAACACCAGAGCTCAGCCCAGCCCAAACACCAGGAGCCAGCCTCAGCTCAAACACTCAGAGCCAGCCTAGCCCAAACACCAGAGCCAGCTCCAGCTAAAACACCAGAGCCAGCACTGCCAAACACCAGAGCCAGCCCAGCCCAAACACCAGAGCCAGCTCCAGCCCAAACACCAGAGCTAGCACTGCCTAAACACCAGAGCCAGCTCCTGCCCAAACACCAGAGCCAGCACTGCCCAAACACCAGAGCCAGCCTCCAGCCCAAACACCAGAGCCAGCCCTAGCCAAACACCAGAGCCAGCTCCTGCCCAAACACCTCAGAGCTAGCACTGCCAAACACCCAGAGCCAGCTCCAGCCTAAACACCAGAGCCAGCCCTGCTAAACACCAGAGCCAGCCCAGCCTAAACACCAGAGCTAGCACTGCCAAACACCAGAGCCAGCTCCAGCCCAAACACCAGAGCTAGCCCCTGCCAAACACCAGAGCCAGCTCCAGCCTAAACACCCGAGCCAGCTCCTGCCCAAACACCAGAGCCAGCTCTAGCCTAAAACACCAGAGCCAGCTCCTGCCAAACACCAGAGCCAGCCCTGCCCTAAACACCAGAGCCAGCTCCAGCCTAAACACTCAGAGCCAGCACTAGCTAAACACCAGAGCCAGCCCTGCCAAACACCAGAGCCAGCCCCTGCTAAACACCAGAGCCAGCTCAGCCCAAACACTCCAGAGCTAGCCCTTGCCAAACACCAGAGCCAGCCCTGCCCAAACACCAGAGCCAGCCTCCAGCCCAAACACCAGAGCCAGCTCCTGCCAAACACCAGAGCCAGCCCCTGCCCAAACACTCAGAGCCAGCCCTGCCAAACACCAGAGCCAGCACTGCCAAACACCAGAGCCAGCACTGCTCAAAACACCAGAGCCAGCCCAGCCTAAACACCAGAGCCAGCTCCTACTAAACTCCAGAGCCAGCACTGCCCAAACACCAGAGCCAGCCCAGCCCAAGCACCAGAGCCAGCTCCAGCCCAAACACCAGAGCTAGCACTGCCAAACACCAGAGCCAGCTCCTGCCCAAACACCAGAGCCAGCCCTGCCAAACACTCAGAGCCAGCCCAGCCCAAACACCAGAGCCAGCCCAGCCTAAACACCAGAGCCAGCCCAGCCCAAACACCAGAGCCAGCCCTGCCAAACACCAGAGCCAGCCCAGCCTAAACACCAGAGCCAGCACTGCCAAACACCAGAGCCAGCTCCTGCCCTAAACACCAGAGCCAGCCCTGCCAAACACCAGAGCCAGCCCAGCCCAAACACCCAGAGCCAGCCCAGCCCAAACACCGCAGAGCCAGCCTTAGCCCAAACACTCAGAGCCAGCACTGCTAAACACCAGAGCTAGCACTGCCTAAACACCCAGAGCCAGCCCTAGCTAAACACCAGAGCCAGCTCTAGCCTAAACACTCAGAGCCAGCTCCTAGCCTAAACACTCAGAGCGCAGCTCCAGCCTAAACACATTCAGAGCCAGCCTCCAGCCTTAAACACCAGAGCCAGCCCCGCCCAAACACCAGAGCTAGCCTCTGCCTAAACACTCAGAGCCAGCTCCTGCTAAACACCAGAGCCAGCTCCAGCCTAAACACACTCAGAGCTAGCCCCTGCCTCAAAACACCAGAGCTAGCCCCTAGCTAAACACCAGAGCCAGCCCAGCCTAAACACCAGAGCCAGCACTAAACACCAGACAGCTTCAGCCTAAACACCAGAGCCAGCCCTGCTAAACTCCAGAACTAGCCCAGCCTAAACACCAGAGCCAGCCTCTGCCAACACCAGAGCCAGCCCTGCTAAACACCAGAGCTAGCCTAGCCTAAACACTCAGAGCTAGCCCAGCTAAACACCAGAGCCAGCCCTAGCCCAAACACTCCAGAGCCAGCTCCAGTCTAAACACCAGAGCCAGCACTGCTAAACACCAGAGCCAGCCCTAGCTAAACTCCAGAGCCAGCACTGCTAAACCTCAGAACCAGCTCCAGCCTCAAACACTCAGAGCCAGCTCCAGCCTAAGCACCAGAGCCAGCTCCTGCCTAAACACCATCAGAGCCAGCACTGCCAAACACTCAGAGCCAGCCTCCAGCCCTAAACACCCGAGCCAGCCCAGCCAAACACCAGAGCCAGCTCCAGCCTAAAACACTCAGAGCCAGCCCTGCCAAACACCAGAGCTAGCACTGCTAAACACCAGAGCCAGCCTCCTGCTAAAACACCAGAGCCAGCTCCTAAGCTAAACTCCAGAACCAGCCTCAGCCCTAAACACCTATGAGCCAGCCCTAGCCTAAGCATCTCACAGAGCCAGCTCCTGCCTAAACACCTCAGAGCCAGCTCCTGCCCTAAACACCAGAGCTAGCTCTAGCCTAAACACCAGAGCCAGCTCCTGCCCTAAACACCAGAGCTGCCCTCTGCTCTAAACACTAGAGCCAGCCCCTAAGCTAAACACCAGAGCCAGCTCCTGCCCAAACACTCAGAGCCAGCTCCAGCCTAAAACACCAGAGCCAGCTCCTGCCAAACTCCAGAACCAGCCCAGCCCAAACACCAGAGCCAGCCCAGCCCAAACACCAGAGCCAGCTCCAGCCTAAACACTCAGAGCCAGCACTGCTAAACACTCAGAGCCAGCTCCTGCCCAAAACACCAGAGCCAGCTCCTGTTAAACACCAGAGCTTTCAGCTCCTGCTAAACTCCCAGAGCTAGCACTGCTAAACACTCAGAGCCAGCTCCAGCCCAAACACCAGAGCCAGCCCAGGCCTCAAACACCAGAGCCAGCTCCTGCTAAACACCAGAGCCAGCTCCTGCCTAAACACCAGAGCTAGCACTAAGCTAAACACCAGAGCCAGCTCCTGCTAAACACCAGAGCCAGCCCTGCTAAACTCCAGAGCTAGCACTGCTAAACACCAGAGCCAGCTCCTGCCCAAACACCAGAGCCAGCACTCGCTAAACACCGAGCCAGCCCTGCCAAACACCAGAGCCAGCCCAGCCTAAAACACCAGAGCTAGCCCTGCCCAAACACCAGAGCCAGCTCCTGCTTAAACACCAGAGCCAGCTCCTGCCCAAACACCAGAGCCAGCACTGTTAAACACCAGAGCCAGCCCTGCCAAACACCAGAGCCAGCCCAGCCTAAACACCAGAGCCAGCATCTCGCCAAACACCTTTCAGAGCTAGCACTGCTAAACACCAGAGCCAGCCCTGCCAAAACACCAGAGCCAGCCCTGCCTCAAACACTCAGAGCCAGCACTGCCAAACACCAGAGCCAGCACTGCTAAACACCAGAGCCAGCTCCTGCCAAACACCAGAGCCAGCTCCTGCCTAAACACCTTCAGAGCCAGCTCCTGCCCAAACACCAGAGCCAGCACTGCTACAAACACCAGAGCCAGCTTCCTGCTAAACACCAGAGCCAGCTCCTGCCTCAAAACACCAGAGCCAGCTCCTGCCCAAACACCAGAGCCAGCTCCTGCCTGTAAACACCTCAGAGCCAGCTCCTGCCTAAACACCAGAGCCAGCACTGCCCTAAACACCAGAGCCAGCTTCCAGCCTAAACACCAGAGCTAGCCTCAGCTAAACACCAGAGCCAGCACTGCCAAACACCAGAGCCAGCTCCAGCCCAAACACCAGAGCCAGCTCCTGCCAAACACCAGAGCCAGCACTGCCCAAACACCAGAGCCAGCCCAGCCCAAACACCAGAGCCAGCCCAGCCCAAACACCAGAGCTCAGCTCCTGCCCAAAACACCCTCAGAGCCAGCCCTGCCAAACACCAGAGCCAGCTCCAGCCTAAACACTCAGAGCCAGCCCCTAGCTAAACACCAGAGCCAGCCCAGCCCAAACACCAGAGCCAGCACTGCCAAACACCAGGAGCCAGCACTGCCCAAACACCAGAGCCAGCTCCTGCCAAACACCAGAGCCAGCCCAGCCCAAACACCAGAGCCAGCTCCAGCCAAACACCAGAGCCAGCTCCAGCCCAAACACCAGAGCCAGCCCCGCCCAAACACCAGAGCCAGCTCCAGCCTAAACACTCAGAGCCAGCCCTGCCAAACACCAGAGCCAGCTCCAGCCCAAACACCAGAGCCAGCCCTCTGCCCAAACACCAGAGCCAGCTCCAGCTCAAACACCAGAGCCAGCCCTGCCCAAACACCAGAGCCAGCTCCTGCTAAACACCAGAGCCAGCCCAGCCCAAACACCAGAGCCAGCTCCAGCCTAAACACTCAGAGCCAGCCCTGCCCAAAACACCCGAGCCAGCCCAGCTAAACACCAGAGCCAGCCCTGCCAAACACCAGAGCCAGCCTCTGCCCAAACACCAGAGCCAGCCCAGCCCAAGCACCAGAGCCAGCTCCAGCCTAAGCACCAGAGCTAGCTCCTGCCAAACACTCAGAGCCAGCTCCTGCCTCAAACACTCAGAGCCAGCCTCCAGCCAAACACCAGAGCCAGCTCCCTGCTAAACACCAGAGCCAGCACTGCCCAAACACCAGAGCTAGCTCCTGCTAAACACCAGAGCCAGCACTGCTAAACACCAGAGCCAGCTCTGCTCAAACACCAGAGCCAGCTCTGCTAAACACCAGAGCCAGCTCCTGCCCAAACACCAGAGCCAGCCCAGCCAAACACCAGAGCCAGCACTGCCAAACACCAGAGCCAGCCCAGCCCAAACACCAGAGCCAGCCCAGCCCAAACACCAGAGCTAGCACTGCCAAACACCAGAGCCAGCCCTGCCAAACACCAGAGCCAGCTCCAGCCCAAACACCAGAGCCAGCACTGCCAAACACCAGAGCCAGCTCCTGCCCAAACACCAGAGCCAGCACTGCCAAACACCAGAGCCAGCTCCCTGCCTAAACACCAGAGCCAGCCCTGCCCAAACACCAGAGCCAGCTCCAGCCCAAACACCAGAGCCAGCCCAGCTAAACACCAGAGCCAGCTCCAGCCCAAACACCAGAGCCAGCTCCAGCCTAAACACTCACAGAGCCAGCTCCTGCCCAAACACCAGAGCTGTGCCCAGCTAAACACCAGAGCCAGCTCCTGCCAAACACCAGAGCTAGCACTGCTAAACACCAGAGCCAGCTCCTGCCCAAACACCAGAGCCAGCACTGCTAAACACCAGAGCCAGCCCTAGCCAAACAATTCTCAGAGCCAGCTCCAGCCCAAACACCAGAGCCAGCCCAGCCCAAACACCAGAGCCAGCTCCTGCTCCAAACACCAGAGCCAGCCCAGCCAAACACCAGAGCCAGCACTGCCTCAAACACCAGAGCCAGCTCCTGCCTAAACACCAGAGCCAGTACTGCCAAACACCAGAGCCAGCCCAGCCCAAACACTCCGAGCCAGCCCAGCCAAACACCAGAGCCAGCTCCAGCCCAAACACCAGAGCCAGCTCCAGCCTAAACACCAGAGCCAGCTCCTGCTCCAAACACCAGAGCCAGCCCAGCTAAACACCAGAGCCAGCACTGCCCAAACACCAGAGCCAGCCCTGCCCAAACACTCCAGAGCCAGCTCCTGCCAAACACCAGAGCCAGCTCAGCCTTAAACACCAGAGCCAGCTCCTGCCCAAACACCTCAGAGCTAGCCCAGCCTAAACACCAGAGCCAGCTCTCCCAGCTAAACACTAGAGCCAGCTCCTGCCCAAACACCTCAGAGCCAGCTCCAGCCTTAAACACCAGAGCTAGCACTGCTAAACACCAGAGCCAGCCCTTGCCAAACACCTCAGAGCCAGCCCTGCCCAAACACCAGAGCCAGCCCAGCCTAAAACACTCAGAGCTGTCAGCCCTGCCTAAACACTCAGAGCCAGCCCCAGCTAAACACCAGAGCCAGCTCCAGCCCAAACACCAGAGCCAGCTCCAGCCTAAACACCAGAGCCAGCTCCAGCCTAAACACTCAGAGCCAGCCCTGCTAAAACACTCAGAGCCAGCCCAGCCCAAACACTCAGAGCCAGCCCAGCCTAAACACCAGAGCCAGCCCCGCTAAACACCAGAGCTAGCTCCAGCCTAAACACTCAGAGCCAGCTCCAGCCCAAACACCAGAGCCAGCTCTAGCCTAAACACTCAGAGCCAGCTCCTGCCAAACACCAGAGCCAGCCTCCAGCCTAAACACCAGAGCCAGCCCAGCCAAACACCAGAGCCAGCCCAGCTAAACACCAGAGCCAGCCCAGCCCAAGCACTCACAGAGCCAGCCCAGCCCAAACACCAGAGCCAGCTCCAGCCCAAACACCAGAGCCAGCCCAGCCTAGCACCAGAGCCAGCCTCCTGCCAAACACCAGAGCCAGCAGCCCAGCCCAAACACTCAGAGCCAGCACTGCCAAACACCAGAGCCAGCCCAGCCCAAACACCAGAGCCAGCACTGCCAAACACCAGAGCCAGCACTGCCAAACACCAGAGCCAGCCCTGCCCAAACACCAGAGCCAGCACTAGCTAAAACACCAGAGCCAGCCCTGCCAAACACCAGAGCCAGCACTGCCCAAACACCTCAGAGCCAGCCCAGCCCAACACACTCAGAGCCAGCACTGCCCAAACACCAGAGCCAGCCCAGCCCAAAACACCAGAGCCAGCCCTGCCCAAACACCAGAGCCAGCACTGCTCAAACACCAGAGCCAGCTCCAGCCTCAAACACCAGAGCCAGCCCCTGCCCAAACACCAGAGCCAGCCCAGCCTCAAACACTAGAGCCAGCTCCTGCCCAAACACTCAGAGCCAGCTCCAGCCCTAAACACCAGAGCCAGCACTGCCTAAACACACAGAGCCAGCACTGCCAAACACCAGAGCCAGCCTCCAGCCCAAACACTAGAGCTAGCCCTGCCTAACCCTCAGAGCCAGCTCCAGCCCAAACACTCAGAGCCAGCCCTGCCAAACACTCAGAGCCAGCACTGCCAACACTCAGAGCCAGCCCAGCCTAAACACTCAGAGCCAGCCCAGCCCAACACTAGAGCCAGCCCAGCCCAAACACCAGAGCCAGCACTGCTAAACACTCAGAGCCAGCTCCAGCCCAAAACACCAGAGCCAGCTCCCTGCTAAACACCAGAGCCAGCCCCGCCAAAACACTCCGAGCCAGCCCAGCCCAAACACCTAGAGCTCAGCCCTGCCAAACACCAGAGCCAGCCCTGCCAAACACCAGAGCCAGCCCTGCTAAACACTAGAGCCAGCCCAGCCCAAACACTAGAGCCAGCTCCAGCCCAAAACACCAGGAGCCAGCCCAGCCCAAAACACTAGAGCCAGCCCTGCCCAAACACTAGAGCCAGCACTGCCAAACACCAGAGCCAGCCCAGCCCAACACCAGAGCCAGCACTGCCCAAACACTAGAGCCAGCCCTAGCTAAAACACTAGAGCCAGCCCTGCCCAAACACCAGAGCCAGCCCAGCCCAACACTCAGAGCCAGCCCAGCCCAAACACTAGAGCCAGCTCCTGCCTAAACACTCAGAGCCAGCCCTGCCAAACACCAGAGCCAGCCCTGCCCAAACACCAGAGCCAGCACTGCCAAACACCAGAGCCAGCCCTGCCCAAACACCAGAGCCAGCCCTGCCCAAACACCAGAGCCAGCCCAGCCCAAACACCAGAGCCAGCCCAGCCCAAACACCAGAGCCAGCACTGCCAAACACTCAGAGCCAGCCCAGCCCAAACACCAGAGCCAGCCCAGCCAAACACTAGAGCCAGCCCCTGCCAAACACCAGAGCCAGCACTGCCAAACACTAGAGCCAGCACTGCCAAACACCAGAGCCAGCCCCTGCCCAAACACCAGAGCCAGCCCTGCCCAACTCCAGGGAAGGAGCAGCATCCTCGAGCCACCTGAACTGGACCTGCACTCCTGCTTTCTCCCATCCCAGATGTCCCAGGGAGGGAGGGAAACACAATCATAAGTTAGTGAAGCAAGGTCTGAACCTTTGTGCTGAACTTTTCTCCTCCTGTCCTCACTGTTTCTGTCATGGAAATCTGTTTTCGGTCTCAGCTTAAATAACCAAACATGAATTTTGCTGTAAGAAATTATCTTGTAATCCAAGGCAACTTGAGCCATACAAAGGTCTGGTAACTTGTTGAAGGCTTCTTTTTCCCCTTGTAAAACAAGAGTTCGCCCAGAAACAGGAGCAGAATCCTAATATTTAATTAGTGGCTGCAGTTCACATGCAATTATTTATGACATCACTTCCAATGATTATTCATAGGTTCCATACTGGGGCGGGAGAGGTCAGCAGGTTGCAAACAAGCCTGAAATTCAGAATTACTTGCTGAGGAGAGCTGGGGAAAGATGGTTATGATGGAAAATGCAAGAGAAGAGCATAAAGGAAATTGATTATGAAGATTTACCAGGAACATGTGTACTATTAAAAAACTCTATTGCACATCAGTGAATTTCTGTGACACTAAATCAACAGAACCCTTTAAAGGGAAATCCCATTTTATCATCTAATCAATGTAGGTAAAAGTGTTGTTGGTCTCTCTGCCCTGTTCCCTCGTTGACTTCAGTTTCCCAATCCAGAGAAACTCACTGTTCAATCTAATTTGAAGTGTCACTTAAGTTTGACTAGACCAGAGGCAACTGGAAAAGCCAGAAGTAATAGTTCAGCTTTTGTCCTGCCTGTAAAGTGCAGCTAATGTCAGCACTGTGTGTGTTCGTTATTTCCACAAGCCCTTCTCCTACGGAGCTGCAGCCTGGCGCTGCTCCTGCCGAGCCAGCACAAACCTGTGAGAGCCCCTGCGTGCAACTCGCACCTGGGAGGGACTGGGGCTCCGCTCGGCAAAAGCCACAGCCCCGCGTGCAGGTGGGCTGTGCAGCCCGAGCCCCAGCACTATGCCCGGCAGCAGCTGCCGAGCGTGGGCAGCAAGGTGAGCGCGCGTGCGCAGCAGTGGTGGCGTGCAGCAGCGTGCGTGGCGCCGCGCGTGAGCGCGTGAGAGCAGGGCAGCGTGAGAGCCGCAGTGCGCGCGGTGAGAGCGTGGTGCAGCACGCGCGCGCCAGGCAGGCGCGTGCAGCGCGGTGCGTGCGTGGAAGGTGCGAGCTGGTGCAGTGACGTGGAGAGCAGGGCAGAGAGCGAGCGCTGGGCAGGGAGCAGCTGCAGGAGGTGAGAGCTGGGCAGGAAGGTGAGAGCAGGGCAGGAGGAGAGCTGCAGAGGCAGAGCTGCAGGAGTGCGGAGAGCTGGGCAGGAAGGTGAGAGCTGGGCAGAGCGAGAGCAGGGCAGGAAGGTGAGAGCAGGGCAGTGAGGTGGAGAGCAGGGCAGGGAGGTGGAGAGCTGGGCAGGAGGTGAGAGCTGGGCAGGGAGGTGAGAGCTGGGCAGGAGGTGAGAGCTGGGCAGGAGCGAGCTGGGCAGGAGGTGAGAGCTGGGCAGGGAGGTGAGAGCCGGGCAGGAAGGTGAGAGCAGGGCAGGGAGGTGAGAGCCGGGCAGGAGGTGAGAGCCGGGCAGGGAGGTGAGAGCCGGGCAGTGGAAGGTGAGAGCTGGGCAGGAGAGGTGAGAGCTGGGCAGGAAGGTGAGAGCCGGGCAGGAGGTGAGACAGGGCAGGGAGGTGAGAGCTGGCAGGGAGCGAGAGCTGGGGCAGGAGGTGAGAGCAGGGCAGGAGGTGAGCAGGGCAGGGAGGTGAGACTGGGCAGGAGGCGTGAGCAGCAGGGAGCGAGCTGGGCAGGAGTGTGAGAGCTGAGGGCAGGGAGGTGAGAGCCGGGCAGTGGAGGTGAGAGCTGGGCAGGAAGGTGAGAGCCGGGCAGTGGAGGTGAGAGCACGGGCAGGTGAGAGCAGAGCAGCCGGGCAGGTGAGAGCTCGGGCAGGAAGGTGAGAGCCGGGCAGTGGAGGTGAGACATGGCAGGAGGTGAGAGCCGGGCAGTGGAGGTGAGAGCAGGGCAGGAGGCAGAGAGCCGCAGGGAGGTGAGAGCAGGGCAGGAGCGTGAGAGCTGCAGGCAGGTGCAGAGCAGCAGGCGTGAGAGCAGTGAGGCATGCAGGTGAGCCAGGGCAGGGAGGTGAGAGCAGGCGAGGAGGTGAGAGCTGGCAGGCAGGTGAGTGCAGGGCAGGAGGTGAGAGCCAGCAGGTGAGAGCCAAGCAGGGAGGTGAGAGGGCAGGAGGTGAGAGCTGGGCAGGTGGAGGCAAGGAGGTGAGAGGTGGAGGAGGTGAGCAGCTGCAGGTGGAGGTGGAGAGCAGGCCGGTACGGATGCGAGGCGAGGCGAGAGCTGGCCCTCAGCGTAGCTGATCCCAGCCCAGAGTCCACAGCTGATACTGGCACTCTGCAGAAAGCAAGGTTCTGAGGCAGGACAGGGCTGGAAGGTTCCTCTAACTCACACATATCCTGGGACGTGGGATTCTGGGATTTTTGATTCTGGGATTTGGGATTCTGGGATTTGGGATTCTGGGATTCTGGGAATCAGCAAACAAGGCAGTGACTGCAGTGCCCTGGTTAAAAGAAGATCACAGACTCACAGAATACCCTGATTTGAAAGGGGACTCCCTCAGGATCATCCATCCAGCTCTCAGGCCCCTGCCCAGAGCCCCCAAAATCCCACCCTGGGCAGTGCTGTCCAAACTCTCCTGGAGCTCTGTGGGCTGTGCTCATTCCTGGGGGAGGCCTGGGCAGGGCCAGCACCCTCTGGGAAAGAACCTTTCCAAAATTCCCCCAAATCCAGCCTGAGCTGCCCTGGCCCAGCTCCACCCATTCTGTGGTTCTGGCCCTGAGCACCAAAGATTGCTGCAGCGTTTGGAAAGAGAGAGCCCCGAGGGAGGGAGGAGGGAAGGGCAGGAGGGAAGGGCAGGAGGCTGAGAGTGCCAGAGCCCCCGTGGAGAGCTGGGCCAGGGGAGCTCGGGGCTGCAGCTGGGATGGGCTGAGGGCGGCCTGGGTGGTCTGTGCTGGATTACCAGCAGCTGTGGGTGGTGGAGGAAACACGGCCAGGGGAGCCTCAGACTGGGGGACACGGGTTGTGGGAATGGAGGAGGGACAGAGGCTGGACACCCACCAGAACAGGGATGATGTGCCTGGAGCAGAGCCCAGGCCAGGGTGTGGAGCCAAAACCACCCATGGGTGGGACAGGGAAAGGTCTGGAGCCCTGGCAGGAGCTGTGCCCTGGCAGGACCTGTTCCTGTCCCTGTCACGCCTTGTGCCACGCCCCCTGTCCCTGTCACGCCCCTGTCCCTGTCACACCCTGTGTCATGCCCTGTGTCACACCTTGTGTCACACCCCTGTGTCACACCCCTGTCCCTGTCACGCCCCCTGTGCCACGCCCTTCTGTCACACCCTGTCACACCCTGTGTCACACCCTGTCCCTGTCACGCCTCTGTCCCTGTCACACCCTGTGTCGCACCCTGTGTCACACCCCTGTGTCACACCCCTGTGTCACACCCCTGTCCCTGTCACACCCTGTCCCTGTCACCCCCTGTCCCTGTCACACCCTGTCACACCCTGTGTCACACCCTGTGTCACACCCTGTGTCACACCCTGTGTCACACCCTGTCCCTGTCACGCCCTGTCCCGCAGGATGTGCTCTCCCTGCCCTGCCCAGGCTCTGGGTGGGCTCTGGGTGGGCTCTGGGCAGAGCTGAGCCGCCCTGAGCCCCAGGACTGCCCCACTGGCGGTGACAATGGCCGTGTCACCTGGCTCTGGCTCCAGGCTCGAGCTCTCCCTGACAGGAGCACCTCGGGAGAGAAAGGAGTCTGTTACCACCCGGGGGTGTTCCAATGTGATCACCCTCCTGCCAAAACCCGCTGCCTTGGCTGCAAACCCTGCCCAGCTCTTTGTGCTGCTTTCCTGAGAGCACCAGATTCTTGGAAACCCTGTGAGGTCAGAGTCCCTCACCTTCCCTCTGCAGCAGCCTCACTGCTTAAACCTCTGTGTGTGGGAGGCCTTTGCAGAGCTGCAGGCGGTTTCTGTGGCCCTCTAACCCACCGACCCAGTGGCTCAGCCTCCCCTCCCAGGCGTGGCTGGGTGCCCATGCCCAGGTTTTGACACCCTGCTGCTTTGCTCCAGTCTGGAGTTTCCATTGTGTGCTGGGAAGGGTTTGAGTGCTGCACACAGCACCAGCAGATCAGCAGCACCGCCTCTGTCAGCTGCAATGCCAGCACTGGCACGAGGGATGGCTTGTCCTCCGTGCTGGGACCAGAGCTGTGCTCAGCTCCCAGCACCTCCTCCCGTCTGCCTCACACCAGGATTTGTGTCTCCCGTTGTTCAATCCCTCCAACTACAGATTTTTATCTTGTCCAGGAACAGTATCAATATTTTTAACCATGCAGTAAAAGACCATATCAGAAAGGAAACACACTGGGGAAGGAATGACATTGCACAGCCAGCCTTGGATCTGTCCCTGCTGCCACCTGCCCGCTCAGCTCCCTGGTTAACCCTCTGGGACAATGCCAGAGCATCCTGCCCCGCAGGACAGAGAGGGGAGAAGTGCCTGGGCTGAGCTCCCCTGTCCTCTGCAGCCCCACAGCAAACACCAAGTAAACGCTGAGCACTTCCCAAGCTTTGAGTGTGCCCAGAGAGCAGCACAGCATCTCATCCTGCCCTGCTGAACTCCTGCCTCCTGAATCCTCTGCACCTGAGAGCACTGGCACCAGCAGTGACCCCGTGTCAGGGGAGCACCCCAGCCTGGTTGGGGCTCTCAGCCTGGTTTGGGGTGTGTCCTGAGCACTCAGCCTGGTTTGGGCTCTCCCAGCCTGGTTTGGGGTGTGTCCTGAGCACTCAGCCTGGTTTGGGCTCTCCCAGCCTGGTTTGGGGTGTGTCCTGAGCACTCAGCCTGGTTTGGGATGGATCCCTGAGCTCTCAGCCTGTTTGGGATGGATCCCTGAGCACTCAGCCTGGTTTGGGGTGTGTCCTGAGCACTGAGCTTGGTTTGGGATGGATCCCTGAGCACTCAGCCTGTTTGGGATGGTGCCTGAGCTCTCAGCCTGTTTGGGATGGATCCCTGAGCACTGAGCTTGGTTTGGGATGGATCCCTGAGCACTCAGCCTGTTTGGGATGGATCCCTGAACTCCCAGCCTGGTTTGGGATGGTGCCTGAGCTCTCAGCCTGTTTGGGATGTTTCCCTGAGCTCAGCCCGTTTGGGATGGATCCCTGAGCTCTCAGCCTGTTTGGGATGGATCCCTGAGCACTCAGCCTGTTTGGGATGGATCCCTGAACTCCCAGCCTGGTTTGGGATGGTGCCTGAGCTCTCAGCCTGTTTGGGATGGATCCCTGAGCACTGAGCTTGGTTTGGGATGGATCCCTGAGCACTCAGCCTGTTTGGGGCGTGTCCCTCATGGGATGCCCTGGCCAGGGCTCCTGGCCCAGCTGCTGGCAGTGGGATTGGAAATCCCTCAGCCATTTCCTGCCTTGGTTCCTCCAGCTGGGAGGTGAGTTTGGAGATGCTGGCACTCAGCTTGGGGACCCTGGGTGTTTCTTTCTGCTGGTTTTGGAGCTGCAGAGCTGGGGCCAGGCGCAGAGCAGTGGTGCCTGTGCATGGCTGGCACAGCTGGCCGGGGCATTTGCACATCTGGAGCAGCTGCCAGCGGGCAGTGCCACTGGTGCCACGGGACACAGGGAGCAAGAACCCAGCTCAGAGCTGGGAGAGGGAATAAGGAAGAAGTTCCTAAACCCCTGAGAGGTTTGGATCCCCTCAGCCCAGCTGTGTTTCCTGGGGCTGAGTCCCCTCTTCCAAGGATGGCCACGTCCCTCTCCAGTGCTTATTTCGTGCTGCACCCAACCCCAGCTCTCTTTCTAGAGACAGATCTCGTGGAAACACAGTCGGGGTGGGCTGAGCTCCGAGCTGGGAAGTTCCCCTGAGCTCAGCAAGCCTCCTACAGTGCTGCAAGCTGGGCTGGTGCTCAGGCCAGGACGAAGCACAGCTGCCTTGGCAGTGGTGCTGGCACAAACCCCACCGTGCTCTGGGTCATGGCAGCACCAGCCCTGCCCACCCAGCCCTGCAGGGCCTGCTGCTGGCAGCTTTGTGTGCCCGTGGGCTGCAGTGCCAGTCCCTGGGCTGGCAGGCAGGGCTGCCCAGGCTGTGCTGATGTACACTGATTTACAGCCTGGGGAAAGCCACACTGCTGCTCCCTGCCTGTGACTGACAGCCAGGGACAGGAGAATGAATAGGTGACAGAATCAGAGATCGTGAATCCAGAGCTGCAGCTGGAATTTCCCCAGCAGACCCACAAGGTGAAACATCTGAAAAAAGGCCTGTGAAATATGAATTAATGTAAGGGCAAGGTTTAATCACAGTTACACTTCCAAAGCACAGAAATTCCAGAGCTCAGTCTGGTGGCTCTGGCTGTTTGCTGCCACCCCAGCTGCCTCAGTGCCCAAGGAAGGCTCTGGTGTCGTTTGTGGTGCTGCCAGTCCTGCAGTGCTGTCCAGCAGCGTGGATCAAAGGCAGGTTTTGTGAGCTGGTGGCACTGGGCAGCTCTGCTTCCTCCTCTGGCCACACAGACGTGTCCTGGGGAGGGCCTGGCCCTGCCATGCTCTGAGCCAGGCTGGAGGGTCACCCAGGCTGGAGCAGAGTCCCAGAGCATCCACCCAGCCTGGGGCTGATCCCTGTCCCAGCCCGGAGCCCCCAGTGCCACCTCCAGCCCCGGGCTCACCTTCCAGTGCCTGCCCACCCCTCCCGTGCAGACACTCTTCCTGGTTCTCACCATCTCCTCTGGTGACAGTCACAGGTGAGGAAATGGAAATCCAAGTGCTGGTTTTCACTTCCAGGGCCGTGCCAAATGGAGCACCAGAGCCAGACTGGCCTGAGCTCTGCAGGGCCCCGGGCCCCCCGCGGGCAGAGCAGAGCCCCCGGCAAACACTGTGACCTGTGCCTGCCCCTCCCTGCCCTGGGGCACCTGCACTGGACACTCCCCTCCGCAGCCCGGACTCCTCCTGCCGCAGGACACCTGGCCGCAGGTGGGGTCACCAGGGGGGCTCAGAAACAGAGGCAGGGGCTGTGCTGTGCCCAGGGGACACGGAGAGACACCTCATGTCCAGGTGACACTGCAGGGACACCTCAGGTGACTCTGCACACACACCTCCTGCCCAGGT
>CM067566.1:242500-285000 GCA_034336665.1 Luscinia megarhynchos
GTGCCAGTTTGGGATGGAGAATGAGCCCGGTGCCAGTTTGGGGTGCAGGGTGAGCCCGGTGCCAGTTTGGGGTGCAGGGTGAGCCCAGTGCCAGTTTGGGATGGAGGGTGAGCCCGGTGCCAGTTTGGGGTGGAGGATGAGCCCGTGCCAGTTTGGGATGGAGAATGAGCCCGGTGCCAGTTTGGGGTGCAGGGTGAGCCCGGTGCCAGTTTGGGATGGAGAATGAGCCCGGTGCCAGTTTGGGGTGCAGGGTGAGCCCAGTGCCAGTTTGGGGTGCAGGATGAGCCCAGTGCCAGTTTGGGGTGCAGGGTGAGCCCAGTGCCAGTTTGGGATGGAGGGTGAGCCCAGTGCCAGTTTGGGGTGCAGGGTGAGCCCAGTGCCAGTTTGGGGTGCAGGATGAGCCCAGTGCCAGTTTGGGGTGCAGGGTGAGCCCGGTGCCAGTTTGGGGTGCAGGGTGAGCCCAGTGCCAGTTTGGGGTGCAGGATGAGCCCAGTGCCAGTTTGGGGTGCAGGGTGAGCCCGGTGCCAGTTTGGGGTGCAGGGTGAGCCCAGTGCCAGTTTGGGGTGCAGGATGAGCCCGGTGCCAGTTTGGGGTGCAGGGGCAGGGACAGGGCTCTGGGAGCAGTGGGGGCAGGCTCTGGGCACCCCCACAGCTCTGGGCACTCCCTCATCCCACCCAGAGGTGCCCCCAAACTGCAGGGCAGCATCAGGAGGAGCTCCCACCTCTTTCCAGCCAGGAACAGAAGCTTCCAGGCCAAACCTCCACCAGAACCACCCCAAAGCTGATTTTTTTTTTTTTTTCCTGGCTGGATCTGCCCTTGGACAGCCCCAGAGCTGCAGCCCTGCACTGACACCCCTGAAATCAAACATCCCCTCCTCCTGCAGCAGACACTCCAGCTCTGCCTCTCAACATTCAATCTTATCTCCCCGAACCACTCCAGCTCGGCTCACCTGGGACCCCACTCCCCCTCTCCGACTCCAGCAGCACATTCCCCTCAGAAGGAGGACAGAGCCCAGAATAAAAGGAGCTGTTTAGCTGGCAGCAATATTCCCTTCCTTTGCCCTTTGATTTTTGATTTTTTGTTGTTGTTGTCGCTCCTGCATTTTTTATTGAGCAGCTGGGCTGAATGGCAGAATAAAATCGAACTTCCCAGCTGAGACCACACCACAGCTGCTTGGCTGTGCATTCCTGAGGGACAAACGTGGGCAATTTCCATTTTGGCCAGTTCTTACGCAGGGGAATCTTTTATTCTGGTGGGAAGGTGGATGGGAGGAAGAAAAGCCTTTGCAGGCAGCGATTATGTTTTAAAGGAATGCTGGGCACTCAGAATTGTTGAGCCAGAACTTCAGCAGATGTGCATCAGAGAGATCCTCATAAACACGGGGATGAACGGGAAGAATCCAGCTGGGAATCTGGGGTGGGGTGTGGATTCATGTTTGTTTACACATCACTGCAATTCCCTTTAATTTGGCTTGTGCACTTTTCCCCCCTGGAAATCATCTCATTTTCCTGGGATCTCCTGTCTGTGATGCCAGTTAATCCCAGGACAGGAGCGCAGCCTCCCCCTCCCGTGCCAGGCGCTCCCAGGTGCTGCCCTGCGCCCCAGGCTCACAGCCCAGCTTTGCTCACTCCGTGCTCCGTCCCTTGCCCGGCCCGTCTCCTCTGCTCCCCCCGAGAGCCCCGGGCAGGGGTCTCTGCTGGGCTCACCTCGCCGCCCCGCCCTGAGCTGCAGGTCAGCACAGAGCAGCTCTGCCCCAGGGTCCCTCCCGGGTCCCTCTGGTGTGAGCAGGAGGAGGAGGAGGAGGAGGAGGGTGGGGGCAGCGCCAGGTCCAGCTCTGCTCGCCCCTGCACGGGATCAGAGTCCTGGGCTCAGAGGGGATTCTAAACCCACTGCTGCCCGGGCAGGGCACTGCCAGGGACAGACCCCCCTCCCTGGGCAGGACGAGCTCTGTGCCCCTGGTGACCTCAGATTTCCCCTTGGGGACCGTGTCCAGCTCCTGCCTGCCCACAGAGCACCCCGTGTCCTGCAGTGGGCAGTTCAGGGATTGTCCTCCCCACCTGTGCCACCTGGACCACCAGGAGCCCCCCGAACCTCAGAGCTCCCAGAATGATCCTTCTGCACAAAGGGCACAGGAGGGGCTCCATCCCTCAGCTTCACTTTTCACCACACTGCACCCTGCAGTTCCCACCAGGCAGCTCCCACCCTGCAGCCGCGGCTCCTCTGGCTGTCCTGTGACACCCAGAACCCAAAAAGTGACTCACCAGCCTGTAAACCTTCCTGGGCAGAGTTTAAATAGAGACAGAAAATCCTCCACCCCAGGGCTGCCCCTGTTGAGAGGAGAGAAGCTCTCCTGGTGTTTCAAACACTGTAAATACCATAAAATGGGTGTTTGATGCCGTGTGCAAAGCAACTGCTGCACAGTGCAGAGTGTAAAACCCCCCTTAAAACATTCTAAATAAAGAAAATTATGGAAAGGCTGCAAAAAAAGAGAAATTATCTCTTGTGATGCCAACAAGAGAAATGGGGGGAGTGTGGGGGAAATCAGTTGGGTGATTGAACTGCTTGGCTTTGGTTACTGGATTTTTTCTTGGATTAGGAAAAAATGAAGTTAGAAGGGAAAATAACAAGAGATATTTGGAGTGGCCATGCAACAGCAGCCCTGAGCCACAGGACAACTGCAGCCACAAGTAAAATTGCCAGAATCTCTCTCTCTGCCTTAAGGTCAGAACTTTGGAGGGAAAAGGAGTGAAAATGAGAGTGCAAGTGTGAGGAAATCCATTGCAAATACCTAAAACACATAATGGTTCCTCAGCTGCTTGCATCTGGACGTGAGGAGAGACTGTTCCCATGGGGACAAATGGACAAGAAAACAACCTGGAGAACAAACCCTGGGCTCACAGAAAGCCCAGGAAGTGCCATGTGTGAGAGCAGGCTCGGGAAGGGCACTGGGAGAGTCCTTGCTTCCCCCAGGGCAGCCTCTGCCACTGCCCAGCAGGGTCACAAACCCCAAAACTGATTCCTACTGCCCCAGCAGGGTCAGAAATCCCAGAACAGATATTCCCACTGCCCAGCAGGGTCAGAAATCCCAAAACACTGATTCCTACTGCCCCAGCAGGGTCAGAAATCCCAAAACACTGATTCCCACTGCCCAGCAGGGTCACAAAGCCCAGTGGTCACCGACCCCCACTGCCCCAGGCCCCACTGCACAGGGACCAGCAGCATTCAGTGGGGTTTCTGTTCTTCTGGGTGCACACATGCTCCTTTTCCTTTCCCAGTTTAGGTTCCTAGTTTGGGGATGCTGAGCAAAGCCGCACTAAATACTCCCTGACAGCCCCCGGGCATGACCTTGGGAGCAGCAGCTTCTCCCCAGCATTCACCTGCTCTGAAAGGAATGAGGAGCTCATTTCTTTTCATTGAGGGGGTCACTAATAAATGGGTGGGAGAGGGATCTCCCCCAAGAGCCACTCAAGTCTGCACAGCCCATTTTTGCCCCCCCAGCTTGAGATGGATTTTGATTTCAGTTGCTGAGCTGAAAATCCTTGTTCCCAACTCAGTGTCCCCCTGCCCAGGCAGAGCCTCCCGCACGAGGGACATCCCTGAGCCCGGGGAGCCCAGCTGCACACACAGCCCTGGGTCTGCAGGGCACAGCATCTCCATCCCTGGGTCCTGCAGGGCTGCAGGGCACAGCTCCATCCCTGAGCCCCTGGGTCCTGCAGGGCACAGCTCCATCCCTGAGTCCTGCAGGGCACAGCTCCATCCCTGAGCCCTGCAGGGCACAGCTCCATCCCCGGGTCTGCAGGGCACAGCTCCATCCCTGAGCCCCTGGGTCTGCAGGGCACAGCTCCATCCCTGAGCTCTTGGGTCTGCAGGGCACAGCTCCGTCCCTGAGCCCCTGGGTCCTGCAGGGCACAGCTCCATCCTTGGGTCCTGCAGGGCACAGCTCCGTCCCTGGGTCCTGCAGGGCTGCAGGGCACAGCTCCATCCCTGAGCCCCTGGGTCCTGCAGGGCACAGCTCCATCCCCGGGTCTGCAGGGCACAGCTCCGTCCCTGAGCCCGGGGAGCCCAGCTGCACACACAGCCCTGGGTCTGCAGGGTGTAGCTGTTTTTAAGGCAGGGCACAGCTCCATCCCTGCTCACAGAGCAGCAAAACCTCCCCCAGCAGAGCCTGCAGGAGCCCTGCTGGCAGCTTTCCTCAGGCAGGGGTCATGCAGAGAATACTGCAAACCATTCCAGCCCCAGAGAACAATCCATTCCACATTCGGTGTCGATAGCGCAGGAAGCCTCGGAGCCTGCGGGCTGGGACAGAGCTGGAGCCCGCAGAGGGCGGCCAGGAAAGCAAGGGCTGCTCTGGGGCGCTGGGCGGGGCAGGGAGCGCTTCCAGCGGCCCGGGGCTGTCGGTGCGCTGGGCGCTGCCCACGCTGCACTGGCCCAGCCTGGGCAGGCTGCTGCTCCCTGCCCCGCACACAGAATCCCAGCCCCTCACATCTCCCCGCTCCCCTGCCCCTGCACACCGGCTCCCCATCCCCTCACATCTCCCTGCTCCCTGCCCCCAGCACACGGCTCAGCCTCTCCGGGGCTGCCAGGGCTCCATCCCTCCACATCTCCCCGGCTCCCCTGCCCTCGCACACAGGCTCCTTCCCTCTCCGGGGCTGCCAGGGCTCCCAGCCCCTCTCATCTCCTGCTCCTGCCCCCGCACACCGGCTCCCCATCCCTCACATCTCCCGGCTCCCTGCCCCGCACACCGGGCCTCCCCCAGCCCTCACATCTCCCCTGCTCCCTGCCCTCGCACACCGGCTCCCAGCCCCTCACATCTCCCTGCTCCCTGCCCCTTTACACCGGCCCCCAGCCCCTCACATCTCCCCTGCTCCCTGCCCTCACACACAGAATCCCATCCCCTCACATCTCCCCGCCCCTGCCCCGCACACCGGCCCCCAGCCCCTCACATCTCCCCCCTCGCTCCCCTGTCCCCCAGCACTCAGGCTCCCAGCCCCCTCACATCTCCTGCTCCCTGCCCTGCACACCGGCTCCCCAGCCCCTCACATCTCCCTGCTCCCTGCCCTGCACTCAGGCTCCCAGCCCCTCTCCGGGGCTGCCAGGCTCCCAGCCCCTCACATCTCCCCGCTCCCTGCCCTGCACTCAGGCTCCCACCCCCTCTCATCTCCCTGCTCCCTGCCCCGCACACCGGCTCCCAACCCCTCTCCGGGGCTGCCAGGCTCCCAGCCCCTCTCATCTCCCCGCTCCCGCTCGGCACGTTTCAGCCCAGCCAGGTGCCCGCACACCTGAGGCTGCTGTGCCTCAGCGGGATGTGGGGGGCACGGGGCCCGGCCCGCAGTGGGCCAGCCCAGCCGGAGCCCAGCCGGGAAATGTCTGTGCAGCATCAGGGCAGGGCCTGGCGCAGCTGCCGCGGCTTCCCCGGCTGTGAGTGACAGGGCAGCCCTGCTTGCACTGGGGCCTCCCCATTCCTTCCTCTCCTCTGCGCCTCAGGCTCTAATTTTGGAGTACCTTCCTTCATTGAAATAGTCTGAGAGACTTTGCAGCCTGAAATACTCTTTTCCTCATACAGCTGGAGGTCAAGGCTCAGGCATTTTAGACACAGCGCTGCTAAAATACATTGAAATCTGCCTCTCCCAAAACTCCATTTAAATCTGCCCCTCCCTGCTCATCAGCCACCCACCTGGAGCCATGCCCCTGTGTGCCAGTCCCTGTGCTGTGCCCTCTGCCCAAATACTGAGCACCTTTTGTGGCTGGTTGTGAAATGCAGCAGGACAGGCTGGCCATGACCTGTCTGTCCTAACATCCCCTGTGTTTAACTGTGTTTTCTCTGTGCTCCACAGTCTGCCATTGAGCTCCCCACACCCCAAGAGGATGTAAAGCACCTCTCCACGCTTCACTTGCTCAGGAATGTCCCCGAGCTGTGCCATGCTTTGAGGGGTTCTAAGGGAGCTCTGGATGGGATGAGCCTGAGGGGAGAAGGAGTTTCCTGGAGCCTGGGAAAGGAAAACCAGCTGGGCAGAGCTGGATGGATGTCCTGGGGTGCTGGGCAGCCCAAACGGGGCACAGACACGGTGGGGCTGGTGCTGGTGACAGGAGCCACACGGCACAGGGAGGGACACCCCTGACCTGGCACTGCGGGACACGGTGGGTGAAGCTCCCAGGAAATGAATGTCAGGCACTGGGGGCCGAAGAACAGTGCAATGCATTTGTGAAAATAAACAGACTAATCAAGGCCTTCATGTAATGAAAGGATTTTTCTGCTGTTAGCTAATTTATTGTGGTCTCAGTTTGATCAGCTTTAATAATGACCCTGCAGCACTGTTCCTGTTCCCTCCCGTTCAGTCAAGAAGCAGCAGAGTGGGGAAGACAGGAATTTGGAATTTCTCCTTCCTCACACAGAGGGGACGAGGCACTGCCCCCCGTTTCAGCACGAACCCATTAAATCAGGGTGAGCCCCAGTTCTTTCCCTGAGCACCATGGCACAGCACTGAGGCACCCAGGCTGTGAGCTGCACTGACCCTGGCGTGGGTTTCCTCTGCTCTTTAGCAGCTGGAAGGAAGAAAAACAACTGTTATTATCTTTTGGATATTTTTAATCCCATTCTGGACCTGTTTGTCATCACGAGAAGGAGTCAGGAATTCAGACTCTGCGAGGAACAGGGGATGGGGATGTTGGTGCTTGACAGGAATTGTGAGGCTCTGAGTGATGTGCTGGGTACTTAATGAAGCCACCTAGAAAGGCTGGCATATTTGCATTCCAGTTAAAAGAAAATAATAACAATAATTTGAGGCTGTCAGCTGTGCCCTGACAGCGCTGGAAAATGTCTCTCCCTCACCCAGAGACACAAAGCAGCTCCTGCTCCTGCTGTGCCAGAGATCTGCTGCCCTGGGACAGGCTGATCCTGCTCAGGATGGAGCCCAGCCCTGGATCTGCTGCCCTGGGACAGGCTGAGCCTGCTGAGCATGGAGCCCATCCATCCCCTGAGCCCATCCCTGAGCCCATCCCTGAGCCCATCCCTGAGCCCAGCCCTGAGCCCAGCCCTGAGCCCACCCCCGAGCCCAGCCCTGAGCCCATCCATCCCCTGCAGCCCCTCTGCCAGCCTGGGGCACTGGGGCACTGCCAGCCCTGTCATCTCTCACTTTTCTCACAAAAGGAACTCGCTGCTCTTCCCAAGTTGGAGGTGACAGAAGAGCCACTGGGACCCTGAGGTACACTGGGACACTGGGAGCACTGGGAGCACTGGGACCTGAGCACCCTGAGCTGCTCCCACCGTGGGTGGTGCCCTGTAACGTGTCCCGGATCCCCCCAGGGTCCCCCAGCAGCCTTGGGCTGGGAGAGGGGCTGAACCTTGCTCCACTCCCAAAGCCCCACCCCAGGGCAGATGGGCAGGAGGTGCCTCCCTGGACAGAAGGGCACGGGGGGAGGCAGTGGGGAGGAGTGACAGGGACACAGGCAAAGAGAGCTCTGGGCTGGTAATTTCTGCCCAACGATTGTCTCTGATAAGGTTTGACTGCATTAATTAATTGAGATGTGCCTTGCAGAGTGGGAGCTGCTGCTGATGGAAGCCAGCCAGGAAGGAAAACCCCTCATTTCTCTGCAAACCTGACTAGAGCAGCTGTCTGAGCGTGTGGGGCAGGCCCTGGGGAGCTGGGCAGGTTTGCAGGGCCTGTGACACAGCCCCAGGCAGAATTTGGCTGTCACAAGCTGCAGGGAAGGTGGCCAGGGCTGGAGGGGACAGAGCTTTGCAGGGGACCAAGCTGCTCATTGCCTCACATAAGCTTTTGATTAATTGGTGTGAAGCCAAACCACCTGCACTTGCCTTGTGTGCAGTCGCTGCTCAGAGGTTCAGGTGACACCACCCCCGTCGTGCCCAGCCCTGTCTGTGCTGGCAGGCCAGCAGTGACCCCCAGGGACACCCCTGGGGACAGGCACTGCGGGGCTGGGGCGCCAGGGCTGCAGCGGGGCACCTCAGATGAGCTCTTCAAACACTCCCGAGCACCCCAAACAGCCCAAAACACCCCAAAAACAGCCCAAAATAGCCCAAAATATTTAAAACAGCCCCAAAAATAGCCCAAAACAGCCCAAACAGCCCAAAACAATCGAAAACAGCCCAAAACAGCCCAAAACAGCCCAAACAGCCCAAAATAGCCCAAAACAGCCCAAAACAGCCCAAACACCCCAAAACAACCCAAAACAGCCCAAAACAGCCCAAAACACCCCAAAACAGCCCAAAACCACCCCAAAACAACCCAAAACAGCCCAAAACAGCCCAAAACACCCCAAACCAGATCCTCAGCTCTGGGGGCCGAGTGACAATGTGGCTGCAGGTCCCTGGGGAAGGAATGGCACAGCCCCTGCTCGAGCCTGTCCTGCAGCCTGGCCTGGGGACATGGAGCTCTGTGTGCCAGGCTGGGGGCACAGCCAGGGAGCAGAGGGAGTGCAGAACAGGCAAGGGAGGCACAGAACAGAGAGCAGAGAGTGCAGAACAGCCAGAGAGGAGCAGGAACACACACACAGAGTGCAGAACAGGCAGAGAGGAGCAGGGACACACACAGAGTGCAGAACAGGCAGAGAGGAGCAGGAACACACACACAGAGTGCAGAACAGGCAGAGGGGAGCAGGGACACACAGAGTGCAGAACAGCCAGAGAGGAGCAGGGACACACACACAGAGTGCAGAACAGGCAGAGGGGAGCAGGGACACACACAGAGTGCCAGAACAGGCAGAGGGGAGCAGGGACACACACGGGGGAGTGCAAGAACAGGCAGAGGGGAGCACCAGGAGCACACACACAGAGTGCAGAACAGGCAGAGGGGAGCAGGGACACACAGAGTGCAGAACAGGCAGAGAGGAGCAGGAACACACACACAGAGTGCAGAACAGGCCAGAGGGGAGCAGGAACACACACAGAGTGCAGAACAGGCAGAGGGGAGCAGGGACACACACACAGAGTGCAGAACAGCCAGAGAGGAGCAGGAACACACACACAGAGTGCAGAACAGGCAGAGAGGAGCAGGGACACACACAGAGTGCAGAACAGGCAGAGAGGAGCAGGAACACACACACAGAGTGCAGAACAGGCAGAGAGGGAGCAGGGACACACACACAGAGTGCAGAACAGGCAGAGGGGAGCAGGGACACACACAGAGTGCAGAACAGGCAGAGGGGAGCAGGGACACACACACAGAGTGCAGAACAGGCCAGAGAGGAGCAGGAACACACAGAGTGCAGAACAGGCAGAGGGAGCAGGGACACACACACAGGTGCAGAACAGGCAGAGAGGAGCAGGGAACACACACACAGAGTGCAGAACAGGCAGAGAGGAGCAGGGACACACACACAGAGTGCAGAACAGGCAGAGAGGAGCAGGGACACACACAGAGTGCAGAACAGCCAGAGGGAGCAGGGACACACACACAGGGAGTGCAGAACAGGCAAGAGGGGAGCAGGAACACACACACAGAGTGCAGAACAGGCAGAGGGGAGCAGGAACACACACAGAGTGCAGAACAGCCAGAGGGAGCAGGAACACACACAGAGTGCAGAACAGGCAGAGGGGAGCAGGGACACACACACAGGGAGTGCAGAACAGGCCAGAGAGGAGCAGGGACACACACACAGGGGAGTGCAGAACAGGCAGAGAGGAGCAGGAACACACACACAGAGTGCAGAACAGCCAGAGGGGAGCAGGAACACACACACAGAGGTGCAGAACAGGCAGAGAGGAGCAGGGACACACACACAGAGTGCAGAACAGCCAGAGGGGGCAGGGACACACACAGGAGTGCAGAACAGCCAGAGAGGAGCAGGAACACACACACACAGGGGAGTGCAGAACAGGCAGAGGGAGCAGGGACACACACACAGAGTGCAGAACAGGCAGAGAGGAGCAGGAACACACACAGGGGAGTGCAGAACAGGCAGAGAGGAGCAGGAACACACACACAGAGTGCAGAACAGGCAGAGAGGGAGCAGGGAACACACACACAGAGGTGCAGAACAGCCAGAGAGGAGCAGGGACACACAGAGTGCAGAACAGCCAGAGGGGGCAGGAACACACACACAGGGAGTGCAGAACAGGCAGAGGGGAGCAGGAACACACACACAGAGTGCAGAACAGCCAGAGGGGAGCAGGAACACACACAGAGTGCAGAACAGGCAGAGAGGAGCAGGGAACACACACACAGAGTGCAGAACAGGCAGAGGGAGCAGGAACACACACACAGAGTGCAGAACAGGCAGAGGGGAGCAGGGACACACACAGAGTGCAGAACAGGCAGAGGGGAGCAGGAACACACACACAGAGTGCAGAACAGGCAGAGGGGAGCAGGAACACACACAGAGTGCAGAACAGGCAGAGGGGCAGGAACACACACACAGAGTGCAGAACAGGCAGAGGGGTGCAGGGACACACACACAGAGTGCAGAACAGGCAGAGAGGAGCAGGGACACACAGAGTGCAGAACAGGCAGAGAGGAGCAGGAACACACACACAGAGTGCAGAACAGGCAGAGAGGAGCAGGGACACACACACAGAGTGCAGAACAGGCAGAGGGGAGCAGGGACACACACACAGAGTGCAGAACAGGCAGAGAGGAGCAGGGACACACACAGGTGAGTGCAGAACAGGCAGAGAGGAGCAGGGACACACACACAGAGTGCAGAACAGGCAGAGAGGGAGCAGGGACACACACACAGGGGGTGCAGAACAGGCAGAGAGGAGCAGGGACACACACAGAGGTGCAGAACAGGCAGAGAGGAGCAGGGACACACACACAGAGTGCAGAACAGGCAGAGAGGAGCAGGAACACACACAGAGTGCAGAACAGGCAGAGGGGAGCACCAGGAGCACACACAGAGTGCAGAACAGGCAGAGAGGAGCAGGGACACACACAGAGTGCAGAACAGGCAGAGGGGAGCAGGGACACACACACAGAGTGCAGAACAGGCAGAGGAGCAGGGACACACACACAGAGTGCAGAACAGGCAGAGAGGAGCAGGGACACACACACAGAGAGGGGCAGAACAGGCAGAGGGAGCAGGGACACACAGAGTGCAGAACAGGCAGAGGGAGCAGGAACACACACACACAGTGCAGAACAGGCAGAGAGGAGCAGGAACACACACAGAGTGCAGAACAGGCAGAGGGGAGCAGGGACACACACACAGAGGGCAGAACAGGCAGAGGGGAGCAGGGACACACACAGAGTGCAGAACAGCCAGAGAGGAGCAGGGACACACAGAGTGCAGAACAGCCAGCGTGGTCAGGGGTGCAGGGAACACACGTTTGTAGCTTGCAGAGTTTTCCTGGGGCTTGGGAAACGTGCTGGAAAAGATGCTCCGTGCACCTTTGCAGTGTAGATGTCAGCTGGGGCGGGCAGGGTAACCAGAACCTCCAGCTCTGCTCCTCTGATGCAGAGCAGCTGTCCTTGCTCTGAGTGCTGGGGGCAGCAGCTTTTGCCCGTCCATGGCTCTGCACTCCTGGGTGTCTCCAAGGAGCCACTGCTGCTGTGAGAAGGGATGGATGTGGAGAAACATCCTGCACTGAGACCTGGCAGCAGGGCCGAGCACAGGAGCAGCAGCTCGCCCCAGACAAATCCCCACGGGCAGACACGTCTGCCTCAGACTCTGGGCTCTTTTCATCTCGTTTCAGTTTCATCCTGGGAGCAGAAGGAATCGTTTCTGTAGCTGCTCGCTGCTCTGGTTTATTTCTAAAACATGTAACTCCTCTGATTTGACTGGATTTAAATGAAACAGAACAAAAAGGTTGCTGACAACCCCTGTAACTCCTATTAGAGTTTCCAGAGCCAGGACTCGAGAAAATGTAGGACAGAGGTGGGCACTGCCTGGCACAGGGCTCAGATGTGCAGGAGTAAGAGAAGCTGAGCCAGTCCTGGGATTCCCTCCTGTTCCCTTTGGACACAATTTCAACTCTTGGAAAGAAACTGTCCAGCTTTCCACAGATGCATTTTCTGCCATAAGAGGGAAATAATCGAGGCTGGAACCACTTCCACTAATTGTGTTTTAAATCTGAAGAGGTGCCAAGTCCCACTTGGAGATGGCTGAAGCAGCTGTGGCCAGCAGGCTCCCTGCAGCTGGGGCTGCACCCAGCCCGTCCCCACCAGCCCAGTGACGCTGCCCTGCTCCTGCCCACTGCATTTAGCTCTGTAAAGGCTATGACATCATTTAAAACCCCCAAATTAATTGGGGTTTAGCTATTTAAACCCCCAAATTAACACAAAACAGAAGGCAGACACCTTCCCCCACAGAGAAGGGATTTTAGTGTGTGCAGAGGATGAGGGACATTGGCAGAGAGTGGGGTGAGATGTTGGCAACGCCTTTGCTCAGCCCCAGAGAGCCCAGCCCGGTGCTGGCCTCAGCCCTGGCCACTCCCTGCTCACTCCCGGAGCCTGCAGGGGCGGCCACACACGGGGAGAGCAAGGACCAGGGAACCCGCGGGCACGGGCTCAGCCCGGGCACGCTCACCCGGGCTCTGGATGGCAGCAGGTACCTGGTTCAGCCCCAGATTCACCCCCTGCTCTGGCACCCTGCCCTCCCAGGAGCCCAGGGGAAGCTCAGTGCCCTGATCCACTGAAAATACCCCAGTATTTTGGGAGGTATGATACGAGCCTTGGCAGGAATTAAATCCCAGAATCTGCTAGCAGTCATAGAATCACTGAATATCCCAGAATGGTTTGGCCACGGCCCCCTGGGCACCCACGGCCCCTCTGGGCAGCTGCTCCCACTCTGGGGCTGGGGCTGTTCCAGCCCAGCAGAAACAGCTCTGGCCTCATGGCACAGGTGGGTCTGGCTCACCTGAGCGTGTGCCTCACCTGAGCAGTGGGTGTGCCTCACCTGAGCAGTGGGCGTGGCTCACCTGAGCAGTGGGTGTGGCTCACCTGAGCAGTGGGTGTGGCTGAGCAGTGGGCGTGCCTCACCTGAGCAGTGGGTGTGGCTGAGCAGTGGGCGTGCCTCACCTGAGCAGTGGGTGTGCCTCACCTGAGCAGTGGGCGTGGCTCACCTGAGCAGTGGGTCTGCCTCACCTGAGCAGTGGGTGTGGCTCACCTGAACAGTGGGTCTGCCTCACCTGGGCAGTGGGTGTGGCTGAGCTGACCTGAGCAGTGGGTGCGCCTCACCTGAGCAGTGGGTGTGGCTGAGCAGTGGGCGTGCCTCACCTGAGCAGTGGGCGTGCCTCACCTGAGCAGTGGGTCTGCCTCACCTGAGCAGTGGGTGTGGCTCACCTGAACAGTGGGTCTGCCTCACCTGGGCAGTGGGTGTGGCTCACCTGAGCAGTGGGCGTGGCTGAGCTGACCTGAGCAGTGGGCGTGGCTCACCTGAGCAGTGGGCGTGGCTCACCTGAGCAGTGGGCGTGGCTGAGCAGTGGGTGTGCCTCACCTGAGCAGTGGGTGTGGCTGACCTGGGCAGTGGGCGTGGCTCACCTGGCAGTGGGCGTGGCTCACCTGGCCATGTCCCCGTGCTCCTGGGCGTGTCCCCAGCAGGAACCTGCTTTTCCCAAAGGTGCTTTGGCATTAATTGTAAATTAAAGTCCCACTGAGTGACAGTCCCAGGGAGCCCAAACGAGAACAGGGAGATTGATTGTGTGCATATTTTAAATACTTTGTGACTGTGAATGTTTATTTGAAAAATAAGAGTGAACAAGAAGCACTGACACTACAAATAAAAATAATAAAGGGAAATACATCTCTTTTATTATTAAATTATAGATTAAAATAGGAAACAAGGGGGAGTATAGAAACATATATCTCTTTGTGGAGCCTTTCAGTAACAATCACCATAAAATAACGCAGCAGTAGCTGACAGCCCAAATAAAGACAGGAGCTGGGGCCCCCATCTGCACATTCATCTCCCCTGGTGCAGGCAGGGTAAAGAGGCATGAAAGGCTGGGATAATAACAGCCCCTGCACACGGCAGGCACATTGCATACTCTGCTGCTCCACAGAATGTCAGCGTTGTTAGGAAACAAAAGCACCATGGAGGAACATCCTTTCCCTCCTTCTCCTCCCCCTTTTCTCCCTGTGATCTGTTGCTCTGTGAGTTCTGTCTGGCACACACAGCCCTGGGTTTGTGGGGCAGCAGGACAGGGAGGGGAGGGAGGGCACTGGGCTCGGGTGGGTGCACAAGCTCACACAGAGGAGCAGAGAGCACCAGGCAGTCCCTAAGCGGAGTGCAAGGTCACAGCAGCCACCAGAGCCTGTCCTCGGCCTCTCCTGCCCTGGCACTGCCCTGTGCCACCCCACCTGCCCCTGGGGCACGGCCAGAACCGTGTCCCTGTGTCCCTGTCCTGTCCCTGTGTCCCTGTGTGTGTCCCTGTCCCTGTGTCCCTGTCCCTGTCCTGTCCCTGTGTCCCTGTCCCTGTGTCCCTGTCCTGTCCTGTCCCCTCTCCCTGTCCCTGTGTCCCTGTCCTGTCCCTGTGTCCCTGTCCCTGTCCTGTCCCTGTCCTGTCCCTGTCCCTGCCAGGACTGGAAGCAGATGGGATTTAAATCCCTTCCAACCCAAACCATTCCGTGAATCTGTGATTGTCTGATCGGCCCAGGGGGCTCAAGAACTAGTGGGGGAGGACAGAGTGACACACACAAGATTCACTTTCTCCGGAAAACACAGCTGGAAGAACAACACAATTAAATTGCTTTACCTTCAGTTGAATCCACTTGTTAATTGGGTACCCAGCCTGAAGGGTTTTCTCCAGGGACACCTGTGTTTGCCCACTTGGTTTGTTATGAACAGACAGAGTTCTTGGCACTAAGCTGAGGAGAGGGAACAATCTTGGCAGCAGCAACCCACGTTTTTTGAAAACATTTCCTTTTGAGTCCCAGCACAAGGGAGGGGTGACAATAGGAGTGATTGTGCAAGGCAGGGAGGTCACCTGCAAACTCCTGCCCTGCTCACCTGCCCTGCAGGGGAAAGGGAGCCAGGTGTGGGGGCAGGAGAGAGGCAGGGGAGGTGGCACAGGGGGCACAGCACTGTCCCAGGGCACAGGGTGGCACAGGGGTGGCACAGGATGGCACCAACACTGTCCCCAGGGGCACAGGGTGGCACAGGGTGGCACAGGGGTGGCACGAGGAGTGGCACAGGGGTGGCACAGGGGCACAGCACTGTCCCAGGGCACAGGGTGGCACAGGGTGGCACAGGGTGGCTGGGATGGCACCAGCACTGTCCCAGGGCACAGGGTGGCACAGGGTGGCACAGGGGTGGCACAGGGGGCACAGCACTGTCCCAGGGCACAGGGGTGGCACAGGGAGTGGCACAGGGTGGCACAGGGTGGCACAAGGGGTGGCACAGGGGGCACAACACTGTCCCCAGGGCACAGGGTGGCACAGGGGTGGCACAGGGAGTGGCACAGGGGTGGCACAGGGGGCACAGCTTTACTGTCCCAGGGCACAGGGTGGCACGTGGCACAGGGTGGCTGGGGGTGGCTGCAGGGGACACCAGCACTGTCCCCGGGGCACAGGAGCCAGCCCATCCCACAGAACCACTGCAGAGCTCAGGGGTCCATCACTGAGCCCCTGCCAGCTCCACCAGCACCACCAGCCTGGGGCCTCCAGCAGGAATTTGGGATGTACTGGGGCAAGGGCACAGAACTGTGGCCAGCCCCACTCCAAGGGCTGCTGGCAGCAGGCTGGCCCTGTGCCTGGTGACACCGTGGCTGTCCCAAAGGCCACCCTGGCCCCTTGTTTGGCCCCTGGATGCCCCCAGGACCTGCAGCTCCTACACAACAATGCACTGCTTGCTCCTCGTGCCTATGACTCACAACTCTGAAAAAATCCATCAAACCTCAAGGATAACTCAAACTGAGATCCCAAAATTTCTTTTGGAAATAAATGAGAAAGAAAAAACAGCCTAAACATTTCACTCCCAATACTCAAAACTTCTTCCCTCACTGCTTCACGCTGTTGCTCTCTCCTCCCCTCCCTGTCTCACAGGAGTGTGACTAATCCTCCTCTTTGCCTGGCCCTGTTACCTTGAAGGTATTTATAGAGTGTGATCATGTTCTCTCCCGTGTCTTTCTTCCCTCTTCAGCTCTGGATAAAGCAAGCACCCCCAGGCATCTCTCTGTGCCTTCTCCTGTTCATTGAGGCCACCTCACTGCAATGGCAAGAAAGAAAGGCTTTGCCTGCTGGGGAGGGCACGGCAGGCTCTGCAGGGAGCTCTGCTGGCCCTGGCCCAGCCTGGCCCAGGCTCTGCTCTGCTGCCCCAGCCTGGCCCAGGCTCTGCTCACCCGTCCACACCACGTTCACCAGCAGAACCATCACCTGTTTTAGATTATCTCCTGTCACTGCCAGTGCTCTGCCTCCTGAGCTGGAGCTGCAGAAGGGATGGTGGATGGATGGATGGATGGATGGATGGATGGATGGATGGATGGATGGATGGATGGATGGATGGATGGATGGATGGATGGATGGATGGATGGATGATGGATGATGGATGATGGATGGATGGATGGATGGATGGATGATGGATGGAGGGGCTGAAGGAGATTAAACTGAGCAGGTTTGTCCGGGTGGGAGCTGCCTGAGGGAAGGGGGCAGTGCCTGGGAGGGAAGGGTCCCTGTGCCTGCCTGGCTCAGTTCCTGAGGAGCTCAAGATTCCAAATGAACTCAGGTCCCAGTGACCCAGAAGTGCCCTCAGGCTGCCCGAGTCTCCTCCCCTGCACAGCAGAGCGGAGCAAACCCTTGCACACCCACTGGGAATGGTCCTTGCTCTGGGCGGTGCCCAGGACGAGGACTTGCTGCCATGGCCAACACCTCTTCAGGGATTTTTAACAGGTGGGACAAAGCAAACTCCCACGGCTCCAAAAGCTCCTGGGCTCTGGGTGGCCTCTGTGACCACCACAAGTCACCAACTCCACAGAATTCCAACCACCACTGGGACTAGAACCCATCGGGTCTGTGAAACAGAAATTTCTCATTGGATTTTTCTTTTGTTTTAATCTCATTTTATCTTTCTTTTTTTTAATGTATAGATTGAAATGATGAGTCCTTGACTCCTCCCTCCAGCACCAGCTGTTTCCTTGGGGAACAGGAGACCTTAGTGGCTCAGGCTGGGTTCATGTCACTGAGCAAGGGAAGAGCAGAGGCCAAGGTCCCTGCAGGGCTGCACCCTGCCCTCAGCTGAAGGGAGCAGCTCAGACCACCAGCTGAAAACCAGAGTGAAACCCGTTCCTGCAGCCTGCTGGGACCATCCCTGCCTGAGACAAATTCCATTCCTGTCCCTGTGCCAGGTCCCTCCAGGACAACCATTGTCTGTTTTCTTAATAAAAGCACATAAAACAGAATAGAAACATCTGTGGCTTCATTTTTAGCCCTCATTTTTTCTTCCCTGGAATTATACTTAATAAGCATTTTATTTTCCTTGCTATCTTTTATTTCAAATTTTACTGTTCCTGATCTGTCATTGTTGTTCGAAAGTCAAGCTGTACCAAAAAGCCCAATATTTTCCTGGGAAATGAGCTCCTGTTTTCCAGCTTGCTCTTCTATCAGAGGGCTTTCCACTTCCATCTGCAGGGCTGCTCCCCCTCTGGGGCATCTCAGAGAGCCCAGCCCAAATCCCAAGTGAGGCAGGACCCTGGTCCCTGTGCTCACAATGGGGGAAGGGTTTTCAGGACCCTGATCCCTGTGCTCACAATGGGGGAAGGTTTTCAGGACCCCTGATCCCTGTGCTCTACAATGGGGAAGGTTTTCAGGATCCCTGATCCTAAGCTCCGGGCTGGGGGAAGGTTTCAGGACCCTGATCCCTGTGCTCACAGTGGGGGAAGGTTTTCAGGATCCCTGATCCTGAGCTCTACAATGGGGAAGGTTTCAGGACCCCTGATCCCTGTGCTCTCACAGTGGGGGAGGTTTTCAGGATCCTGATCCCTGAGGCTCACAATGGGGAGGTTTCAGGATCCTGTGCTCCCCAGTGGGGAAGGTTTTCAGGACCCCTGATCCCTAAGCTCGGGCTGGGGAAGGTTTTCTGAACATCCCCTGACTCTGGCTCCTGCCTGAGCACAAGGCAAGAGCTCAGTGGGCTGTGTGTCAGGCAGGTGCTGCTGGAAGTCTCATTATTCCTGATCCCAGCTCGTAGTTTGCTGCTTCCCACAAACACAAGCTGTCTCCTGGCTCTGCCTCACAGGAATTTCACTACTTTAAAAATATTCTTATTTTACACCTGGATGCAGTGAATTTCACCATTATCCAAAACAGATGCTGCCATTCCTCATCCCGTGGGACAGTCTCAACCTGCAGATTAAACACTTCTGGCAGAGTTTGTTGGATTGCTTCTTGATATTTGGGTTTTTAATTCCTGTTTGTTTTTTGCTCCAGCCCTTCCATTATGATCAAAACTTACTGGTAATGCAATAGCATCTAATGAACTCAGTGAGAGCTCTGCACCCCTATGAGTCAGGTACTCAATTACAGCCAGGCTTCCCAGCAGGCATTAAGGGCTGCCCTGGCCACTCTGTCGGGAGGAGAATTGTGGAGACCCAGTTCCCAATTAGGACAAGCCCATGCCCTCTCCCTGTCCTTTAACCTTTGGTCACTCCCACCCGAATTCCCTGTTGTCCTTGGCCCTTCCCTGTAGCACCCCCGTGTCCCTTGATGCTCTCCCTGCCCTGCTGAGCCCGTGTGCTAAACCTGGACCCTCATAAGGATCCTTTGCCTTTGTTCCCTGAGCCCTGGATCCATGCGTGGCTGGAATAATCATCTCTGTAAACCCTGCAAAGGCCTTTCCTGCTCATTCACCCCAAGCAACGCCTCAGATGCAACAAATGGCGCCCGAACAGGGACTGTTTTCTGTGAATGCATCTACATCAACCACCCGAGACTGTCTTTTAATCTTACTGTGGTGAGTTTCAAACTCTGCAGCGCTCTTTGCTTTTTCTCCTTTTACTTTCGCGTGCTGGAAAAAAACTTGGGGAGAAAAATTCCAGTAAAATACATCTGCTCACAGCAGGAAATTCACCTTCAATTTAAAAACATTCTTCGTTGCAGCAATTTTCAGTTTTTAAAGGGGGATCTGAAGCTTTTAGTTTGCTGGCTGTGTGAAAATTTTCCTGACGTTTCACAAAAATCATTTCTAAATAATAACTTTTTAAATGAAGCTGCGGGCAAATTGCAAAGTGAAGACTTTCCAGTAGTAAAAACTCCACGTTTGTTTATTTCAATTAGTCTAGGTGTTCAGCTTTCTAATGAATGTTCAGAAAATACTGAACCCCAGGCAGCCTCTCTCCTTTCGCAAGAAAAGTTTTCTTTTTCATGTTTTCCCCGCCAGTACCAGCATGTCCAGCAGCACAGCCTTAAACACAAACTCACCAGCAAAAATAAAAACATCATTGCTAAAAAAGTTTTAGGAACTGTCAAATGGTTCAATATAAAAAATAAATACAGATTTATCACCTGAAATGATACCAAACAAGATGTGTTTGTTCATCAAACTGCAGTCAAGAAAAATAACCCTAAAAAATGTCCCCACAGTTTAAAAGATAAAGAATTAGTGGGATTTGATATGGTACGGGGAAAAAGGGTCTCCAAGCAGAAAATGTTACTGGACCTAATAGATCTCCAGTGAAAGGAAGCATCTGTGCACCAAACTGCAGTTACTTTTCAGCTACTAAAAACCCTGTCCTTTGCACAACAACCAAAAGCCAACAGCCTTCAAGTTACAGCACAAACCCGGAAGGAAAAACAGCATCAAAAACCACTCACCTGTCCTACAACAAAAAAAATTCTAATTCTTCATTTGCAAAACCTGCCAAGCAAATAAGTGCCTTCCCCCAATCCCTTTTGCCTCCCTATTTCCCTCCCTTTTTTCTCTTTATCCATCCACAAAATAAGTCCTTTCAAAATTTCCCCAAATCCATTTACCCTTTTTTTACATTCCCTCAAATCCCTAACCCCTTTACCCTCCAGAGTTTCCCTCCCACTGCCGTGCTTCTCCCTACCTTTGCTACCCAGCCACCAATCTGTTTTCCCAAAATTCCTTTTTAATACAAACGGGGGAATAATTGGGGAAGAAAAAAAGAAAAATTTCTCAAAGTAACAATCTTTGAGTTTCTTTCAAAATTAATGATTTCTATTTAAGCTTCAACAGATACAGCACTCCCATTTTGCTAACCACATTGCTAACAGCTACCAGAGTGCCAGTTCCACGCTGAAGAATCCCTTTCCTGCCTCAGTTTCCTAACAAGCCATGCTGAAAAAACTTCATGTCTTTTCTTACCAGTTCCAAGATGCTTCAAAAATTCCTTTTTACACTAAGGACTCAAAAAATTAGCTTGCATTTTAAAAATTGTTTTATTTTTTTGCTTTTTAGTTATTTTAACCATTTCATTTTAATATCCTTACAAAAGCCTTCTTAATTAATAAAGAAAAGGGGAATTGTAGAGACCCAGAGAAGTTTTCCCAGCTAAGGAATGCAACCCCTGTTCTGTTCCCTGAGTCAGGCCTGGGCCCTCTCCCTGTCCTTTAACCTTTGGTCACTCCCACCCGAATTCCCTGTTGTCCTTTGCCCTGGCCCTTCCCTGCTAGCACCCCGTGTCCGTTGGTGCTTGGTCCTAAGGCTCTTCCCACCTGCTCATCCTATGTACAAAACCTAGACCCACCCAAGAAGCCCTGCCTTTGTTCCCTGAGCTCTGGGTCCATGCGTGGCTGGAATAATCATCTCTGTAAACACTACGAGGCCTTTCCTGCTCATTCACCCCCAAGCAGCACCTCAGATGCAACAGCACCCTGCAGCTCTCTCAGGACCTGTCCTGGGCAGCTGCTAAGGTCCTTTGCAGCTCCTGGGGCTACAGAGCACCAGGGATCCCAGAGCTGCTCCTGCTGTCTGGGGCTGAACTCTCCCCATGGGCGCTCAGATCCTCTCCTGCTGCTGTTTGGGGCTGAACTCTCCCCATGGGCACTCCCAGATCCTCTCCTGCTGTCTGGGGCTGAACTCTCCCCATGGGCACTCCCAGATCCTCTCCTGCTGCTGTTTGGGGCTCAGGTCCCTGGGGCAGAGGAGAGCTGAGCCCCAGAGCAGCTGCAGGTGAGGTCTAACCCAAATTATGTGCTTGGCCTTTTTTTTCACTGTACAAGTACAGGAAGTGAGGAGGGAAATCCCAACAGTTTCTCAAGCCCTGACTCCCAGCCCTTTAGCATCTGGGGCTGTTTGAACTCCCAGCCCAGAGTGCACTGCCATCAACAAGGACCTGGCTGAGCGTGGGGATGTTTGAAAGATGAGCAATTCGAGCCTCCTTTTGGAAGAAGCACCAGAAAGTCTGTCCCATTCCTCTCCCCCCAAAGCAGCCCCCAGCCATGTGTGCCAGCAGCAGGGGAGGGAGCAGGGCTGCAGTAACTCTGCCAGAGCACTGGGGGGACAGGTATCACACTCTACCTTTCCCTCCTGGATTCCACAAATCAAACCACAGCACAACTGCTCTCATTGCATCCATCATGCAAACTGCTTTCCAGATGGATTTGCATAGAAAGAGAAAAACAGAGCCAGAGAATAATTTAAATTGGAAACGCCCTCTGAATTGGAGAAGAGCATCGAGTCCAACCATCCCCAGCACAGCCCAGGCCAGCACTGCCATGTCCCCAAGTGTCACATCCACAGAGCTCTGAAATCCCCAGGGATGGGGACTGCACATTGCCTTGGCAGGGCAGGACAGCCCTTTCCAGGAAGGAATTCCCCAAAATCCACCCTGAGATTCCCCTGGCCCACCCTGAGGCCATTCCCTCACCTCCTGTCCCTGTTCCCAAATCCCAGATCCCAAATCCCCCCGGCTGTCCCCTGAGACCACAAGGTCCCTGAGCCTCCTGTGCTTGGAGGGGACACCTGTGGAGGAAGGAGATGGGTTCACATGAAGGGAGGTGAAGAGAGATGAGACTTGAGAGTGACAGGATGTGGCCAGAGCAGTTTTGAGCTGGAGAATGTTTATCTAATACACCAGGATACAGGGAAATCTTTTTTCCCCATGGGGACACTGAGGCAGGGGACAGTGAGGTTTATTCCATCTCTCTGGGGGCCACCCATCCCTTAGCAGCAGCCAAACTCAGTGCCCAGCAGCTCCTGCCGGGGGGACAGAGGCTCTGAGGACACAGCAGGGCGTGGGGAGCACAGATCCTGTCCCCAGGGAGGGAAGGATGTGCCATTGAGAGGGGCTGGAGGGCCCCACTCCTGCATGGCTCACTGATTTAAATCTCCCGTGACTCGTGCAGACTCACCTTCCCTCCTTGTGGCTCCCAGGGTCCCCCTGCCCAGGATAAGTGGTGGGAACCCTTCCTGCCCTGTGAGCCAGCCCTGGGTCCTTGTCCTCCATCCCCACAGCCCCTGCTGGGCCCTCCCCTGCCCAGACACCAAACTTGGATCTCCTCCTGTTGGAAGACCTTACAAATATGAATGTTTAGATGCTGAAAATATGGAAACCATAAGCGAGATTGAAATTAAAGCCACTTTTGAGATGCCAAGCCTCAGTTATTGAATTACCATGAAACAACAGGGATGGCCCCTGAAGGCAATCCCCTCTTGACAGAACAATGCCCTCGGCCAGAGAGCAACTCCAAAGGGCACAGAAAGACTTGCCAGGGTCCAAAGAGCAGTTTTTAGAGTTTAAAGTGTAACACATTATGGTAATATAAGGATTCCTATAGGCTGTATGTAAATGCTACAGAATTTGTATCTTGTGTTACATTGGTTAGTGGAAATTAGAATATTGATCATGGAAGATTTATTGGATTGTAAATGGGAAATCGCTCTCTTCTTTCCTTCTCTCTCTCTCTTCTCACCTTTCTTTCTTACTCTTACTGCTACGACCCCCCTCTTACTTCTCTCCCCCCTTTTATCTCTCTGTCCTACTCTGGGCTGCACTGGCAGCTCTTAGCAGGGCCCTTTACAATAAATGCAACTGTGACTTTGAGCTGATACAGAGCCGTGAGTTTAGTCCCTGACGACCTCTATCCCGACACAGAGACTCCCACATCCTCCCTTTCCACCTGCAGGAGAAACCACCCACCCACCCATGGTTCCATCTGCAGGAGAAACCACCCACCCAGCCATGGTTCCACCTGCAGGAGAAACCACCCGGCCATGGTTCCACCTCCCATCCACTCTCGAGTTCTCTCAAGCACGAGGTTCCACTCAGCTCTCCCAGGGATCCACACAGCCCCAGCTGAGGGATGAAGGCAGCCCCTCCTCCTCCTCTCCTCCTCTCCTCCTCTCCCAGCCCATCCAGGCGTGCAGTTCACTGCCACAGGAGTTACCACAGGGCATTTTGACAGTTGCTTTTAAAACAGGGGAGCTGCACTGAACTGAAGATTGACAGGAACAAGCTTTTCATAGTTTTGTTCCTTTTTATTTTTTCAATGAAATGTGTTCTTCTGAAAAAAATCTTCTAGCAGGAGAACTACCTTTCAATTTGTCCTCTCTCACTTTTGGGTTGAGAAGAAAGAGGTCATTTATATACTTTTTAAGGAAGCAAAAGGAATATAAAGTCCACTAGAGGGAAAAAGAAGTCATGAATATCTTGGTAGCAAGGTATTTTTATCAAAAGGTGGCAAACTTTAGAGACATTAGAAGTCGTGTTTTAAAATGACCAAGTGCAAAGTTATAAAAATGAACAAGTCTTGTGTGAAAATGATGAAGGGAATTTTAGGCACAATAGAAATCATCTGTGAAAATTGCCAGGAGAGCAGGGAAGACATTTCTGTCTCCAAAAGCAAAATAAAATGCTATTCACAGGAATTCATACTAATTATTAGCCTTAAGTAGTACTAATTTTTACCCAGCAATAATTACTATTTAAGGCTCCAGAGCTCTGGAAAAAATATTTTCTGGGTGTGGTAAGATCCTTGCAGAGGAGTCTGCACAGCATTTGAGGGAGAAGCACCAGCACGGACAGACATAAATTGCTAAAAAATCACATTGCTATTGATGCAAATACGGATTGCTGCTGCCACAACTGACAGAGGCACTCATTTAAGGAGAGTTTCCCTCCCTCCCTCACACACACACATGCTTTTCTCAAGAGATTTTTCTTTGCTTTTCCCCTGGGATCTGAGCCCCCAAACCAGGTGCAAATGCTCCAGAGGATCTCGTGTTTGATTACAAGTGCCAGGAACGATGCAAAGGAGCAGGGCAGGAGAAGCTGCAGCAGGAACCAGCCCTGGTGCCACCTGGGGGTCCCAGCACAGGGAGCAGAAGGGAGCAAACCCAGCTCCCAGCTGTGCCAGCTGTGCCAGCTGTGCCAGCCCTCCATCCCCACCCAACAGTGGTGTTTGCTTCGTGCAGGGACTGATGTGTGCTCTGGTACAGGTGCAGCCCAGTGCCCTTGTCAAATTAATGAACTCTTTATATTTAACTCTCCCACTGCTTCCTGGAGCCTTGGTTCTCCATAAAGCCTTCCTGAACGCCTCACACTGTCCTGTGAGTGGGATTCCAGTAATGAATTCCAGAAAACACCAGGGGACACCGGGACAGCCATGAACTTCCCCAAAGCCACCCCACGTCCTCGTCCTCAGGGGTGGAGCTGTGCCCCACTCTGTCCTGCAGGTGGCTGCTGGGGGCACGGGTCAGGGAGCTGGTCTGCCTGAAAAGCAGTCCAGAAAAATAAAAGCACTCTTCAGTTCTGCAACTGCCTGCTCTGGGCCACGCTGAGTGCCTGTGCCAGCAGGAGCTGGGATGTCCCCCGGGCTGGCAGCTGGGGACACTGACAGCCCCACCTGGGGAGCCCCAGTCTCACCAGGAACTGCCTCCTGCAGCCAGGATCGTCCCAGAAATGCCAGAGCGGGACACAGCACGAGCGAGGAACTCACACTGCAGCCCAGAGGGGGCCCAGGCAGCAGGGATGGAGCTGGAACTGCCAGCATGCATGCCTGTGCAGACTGCCAGCCTGCAACCCTGAAACCCTGCAACCCTGCAGCCCTGCCACCCTGAAACCCTGCAGCCCTGCAACTCTGCATTCCTGCAACTCTGCATCGCTGAAACCCTGAATCCCTGAAACCCTGCCACCCTGCATGCCTGCATGTCTGCAGTCCTGCATCCTTGCAATCCTGCATGCCTGCAACTCTGCATTCCTGCAACTCTGCATCCCTGAAACCCTGAATCCCTGCATCCCTACAACCCTGCATGCCTGCATCCCTACAAACCTGCCACCCTACATGCCTGCAACTCTGCATCCCTGAAACCCTGCAACTCTGCATCCTTGCAATCCTGCATGCCTGCAACTCTGCATTCCTGCCACCCTGCATGCCTGCACCCTGCATCCCTGAAACCCTGAATCCCTGCCACCCTGAAATTCTGCAACTCTGCATATCCCTGAAACCTTGCATGCCTGCATCCCTGAAGCCGTGAAACCCTGCCACCCTGCATTCCTGCAATCCTGCAGGGGTTCCCCAGGCACATCTCATGCCCACCCATGACACAAACATCCCCAAAACACCTCGAGAAAAGGCTGAGGTGTGCAGCAGCACCCGCTGGGGCGCTGCTGTGCCTGCAGGGCTCAAGTGCCAGCTCAGGGGTGAAAAGGTCCCTCCGAGAGCCCGGCCCAGAGGGCACAGGGTGAACAGCAGCTGCTGGCTTTGCTCGGCTCGGACCAGAGGTGACAAGTGTGTCCTTAACACCTGGCCCCTGTTCCCAATGGCACTGCCGACAGAGAGGACTGGCCGTTTGCTCTTTTCCCTAAGCCACTTTCTCTAAAATCAATCAGGCCACCAATCAAAGTCAATCCATGAGCCAGCCCAGCCGAGCTGCTGGGAACACGGATCCCGAGAGCCCCGGCCCGTGAGAGCCTCAGGGAAAAGCTGAGCCTTGGGGGAGGCTGAGCCCAGCCCAGCCCAGCCCAGCCCAGCCCGGGCACAGCTCGGGCTCCTCTGCCAGCTCAGCCCAGCCCAGCCCGGCCCAGGGGCTGGCTCGGGCTCCTCTGCCAACCCAGCCCAGCCCAGCCGGGCACAGCTCCTGCCCCTCCGCCCAGCCCAGCCCAGCCCAGCCCAGCCTGGCCTCACCAGCCCAGCCCAGCCCAGCCCAGCTCGGGCTCCTCTGCCAACTCAGCCCAGGGCACAGCTCCTGCCCCTCCGCCAGCCCAGCCCGGGCCGTGCCCGGGTCCCGCTGCCCTCCAAGCCCCTGGAGCAAAGCATTCCCCGGCTGAGGACGGTCGGTGCCTCTTGGGGGGTCGAATTTGGCCTCCCCCCCGCCTTCGGGACTCGGGAGAGCTGCTGCTGCTGACATCTAGTGCCAGGCAGAGCGGGCACGGAGTCACCTGGAGCTCCGGCACCGCCGCCTGCAGTGACACCCGGACCTCCTCCAGTGACACCGGGACCTCCTCCAGTGACACCGGGACCTCCTCCAGTGACACCGGGACCTTCTCCTCCAGCGGCCACCCGCGGGGAACGGGCGATGCTATTCCCACAGCCTTTCCCGGTCTGTTCAAGCACGGGTCAGTGCTGGGATTGCTGCCTCAGAGGAGCACGGGGAGGGGACAGAATGCCCCAAGGGAGGAGCCGGGGGGCAGCAGGCAGCTGCAGCCCCTCCGCCCGCGTTTGCCTCTCGCCAGGGACGCGGCAGCCCCGGGAATTCCGCGCAGGAGAAGCGCCCGAGCGGAGCAGAGCGGGGATGGAGCGGGATGCTCCAAGCGCGGGAGCTGCAGCCACATCCCCGCGACACGGGGACAGCGGCTCCGGGCAGCCGGGGGAGCAGGGCTGCCCTTAGAGCCCTCGCGGGATGGGGAATCAGGGTGCGAGCTCCCTGCTCTGGGTAAGAACAAAGCCCTGAGCACAGCTGGGCTCGGGCTGCGAGGAAACCCGCGCAGGGACCCGAGCGCTCGCAGACACACGCGGCCCCGGGGCTGCACAAGGCAGGGGCAGAGCTGGGGCTGGAGCCCGAATGCAGCTGCCCCAAACCCCAAACCCGGCACTCACCGCTCCAAACCCCCAAATCCTGCACTCACCGCTCCAAACCCCGCACTCACCGCTCCAAACCCCCAAATCCTGCACTCACAGCTCCAAACCCCCAAACCTCACACTTACCGCCCCAAATCCGCACTCACCGCCCCCAAACCCGGCACTCACCACCCCAAACCCGGCATTTCCCAGCTCGCCATGCCCGGGGCTCTCCGGGCGCTGTGCAGAACGTGTCTCCCCCTGCCCAGCGCTCCCCTCCGAGCTCCCCTTCCCCAAGAAGCGCCCTCATTCTCGGGGTCTCTCCGGGCAAGCAGGACCATCCCAAATCAGCGGCAGAGCCCAGCTGCGCTCCGGAGCAGAGGAGCCAGCACAAGGCTGACGGTCACGGAATCCCGGAATAGTTTGGGCTGGAAAGGACCTTCCCGAGCATCTCGTTCCAGCCCCGAGCCACGGGCAGCGACAATTCCCCGAGTCCGGGCTGCTCCCAGCCCGTCCAGCCCGTGCGGCTCCGAACCCCGGAGCGCTGGGAGCGGGGACCCCCAGCCCGGGCTCTCAGAGCCCCCCGAGCGCTGGGAGCGGGGACCCCCAGCCCGGGCAGCTCCGAACCCCGGAGCGCTGGGAGCGGGGACCCCCAGCCCGGGCAGCTCCGAACCCCGGAGCGCTGGGAGCGGGGACCCCCAGCCCGGGCTCTCAGAGCCCCCCGAGCGCTGGGAGCGGGGACCCCCAGCCCGGGCAGCTCCGAGCCCCGGAGCGCTGGGAGCGGGGACCCCCAGCCCGGGCGCTCCGAGCCCCCGGAGCGCTGGGAGCGGGGACCCCCAGCCCGGGCGCTCAGGAGCCCCCCGGAGCGCTGGGAGCGGGGACCCCCAGCCCGGGCTCTCAGCGCCCCCCGAGCGCTGGGAGCGGGGACCCCCAGCCCGGGCTCTCAGCGCCCCAGAGCCCCCCGTGCCGAACCCCCCCTGCCCGGGGTGCCCGAGCAGCCCGGCCAGCGAGCCCGGCACGGAGCTGTGCCCCGGTGCCCCGGTGCCCCCGTGCCCCGTGCCCGGTGCCGCGTACTCACCCAGCAGGAGCAGGGTGCGGAGGCAGAGGATGCCCCTCATCCTCCCGCTCGCACGGCTCCGCAGCGGCTGCGCTCGGCTCGGCGCGGCTGCCGGAGGATGCGCGGAGCGCTGCGCTGCGCTGGGCAGGGCAGGGCGGAGGGAGGAGGCGGCCCCGAGCCCCGGCCCGGCCCCCGGCCCAGCTCACTCGGCCGGGCCGGCCCCGCTCCGGCTGCGGGTCTGGTCCCGGCTCATGCCCGGGACGGCCCCGGGCGCGGCGGGGACACGGGCGGGCAGCGCCGCATCCTCCGCTCCGGGGTCCCTACACTTATTTAATGCCTATGAATTATTTCATCTTCCTTTCCTATTATTATCTTCTTTTTTTTACTTACTTTTTGTGGTGTATTTTTTATTTTTTGTTTTCTCCCTCCTCTCTCTCAGTCTCTCAGCAGCGAAACTCGCGGCGCTGCTGAGCTCGGGGCAGCCTCGCCCCTTCCCGGGCCGCCCCGCCCGCAGCCCCGGGGAGGGGCTGGTGCGCCCCGCCCCCTGCCCCAGGCGTCCTGCGCTGTGTTTGGGCTCGGCCCCTCGCACCCCGGCCCCGGCCGGCCTCCCTTCCCTCGCCTCGCGGGGGTCCCGGCGTGTCCCCGCTCCGCCCGACCCCTCCCATTCGGCTGGGGAGCCCTTCACGGCCCTGGACACTGTCCTGCTGTCGCTGCTGGCCGGCAGTGACGCTGCCCTGGAGACTCGGGCCATGGCACCTTCCCTAATCCCCTGAACCCCCCAGTGATGAGCTCCCAGCTCTCCTCCAAACCCTCTGTGAATCCAGGTGATGTGCCTCCGCTAACTCACAATCCCCTTCCCTTCCCTTCCCTTCCCTTCCCTTCCCTTCCCTTCCCTTCCCTTCCCTTCCCTTCCCTTCCCTTCCCTTCCCTTCCCTTCCCTTCCCTTCCCTTCCCTTCCCTTCCCTTCCCTTCCCTTCCCTTCCCTTCCCTTCCCTTCCCTTCCCTTCCCTTCCCTTCCCTTCCCTTCCCTTCCCTTCCCTTCCCTTCCCTTCCCTTCCTTCCCTTCCCTTCCCTTCCCTTCCCTTCCCTCCCCTCCCTCCCCTCCTCCCTCCCCTCCCTCCCTCCCTCCCCCATCATTCAGGACACTTGACCAGAGCACTTTTCCCACATCACCCAGGCAGTGCTTTTGGATATTTGCAGAGAGAGCTTTTTCCCACTGCTGGCTCAGATATTTTCACTGAGCAGGTATTTAAATGCTCTGGGAAGATTTTTTTTTCCACTGGAGCTGTTCAGGGTTCTTAACTTGCATTTCCTCGTGGCATCTCCTCATTAATCCTTCCTGCAAAGCCAGAGCAACTGCACACTTTTATTTTTCAGGAGTAAAACAGAGAAGGGAAATAATTCATACAGCCATTTGTAGGTGTTCTATATCAAACAGAAAAAGTCAAGGAAATTATTTTCTTTTTCCTTTCCTTCCCTCCTGGCAAATCAAAAGGAAAGTGTGATCCTCAGCCTTCCTCCCTGGCCTTCCTCTCCTTCTGAAAGCTTCTCCCAAGTTCCAGTCTGGAACTATTCATTTAACAGGTTTCCTAGTCCTCTGCCAGAACTGAGAAGTTGTAAATACATGAATGTCTTTAGCAACTGTATTTCACACCCAAAATGAGCATTTCCTGAGCTACCCAGTGGGGAAAAGGCAAGTGTTAATAAAGCCCCATTTGGAGCACAGAACATTGCTCTGGAGTTGGGTTTTGATTTCTTTAAGAAGAGTATGATTATGTTTAAGCAAATTTCAAGCTGAGCTGCAGTTGAAACATCAACTAGGAAACTGGGTAAATGATTGGATTTTTCTGCTTATTATTATTTTTAATTATTTTGCAGATTCTTTTTCAGTGTTCTATTTTTGAAGTGGCTGTTTGTCCAGGGGAAAAAAAAATCACTGGAACATATGTGAGTTTTAGTGGTGTTTTTAACAAATGAAAAAAAAAAAAATTTCTTTGGAAAATGTCTTTGCTTCTCTCAGGAATGAGAAGTTCTGGCGCTCCTGGAGGTGACCTGAGCCCCATGAAGGAGGGGTGGGTTTGGTCTCCACACACAGAGAGCTGGGATGTCAGGAATTGCTGCCCCTGCCTCTGTCTTGTCCCTTTTTGAGGTCTGAGCAGCAGGAAAATCTTCTTTTCCATCAAACCAGAGAAGCTGCATGAAATTCCTCCATCCCCACGGCAGGAACAGCTGGAGGCTGCCCTGGTGTCACCTCTGGGGCTGAGGACAAGGCGGCTGGCAATGGAAGCATCGCTTCTTCCAGGGTCTGAAAGGGAAAAACAAAAGGGGCTTTGGGGATGTGGGGAGAGCAGGCACAGCCACCCCCAGTGCCCAAACCAGCAGGGAGGGATTTCCTGCCTGTCTGTGACCACGGGGTCACCCAGGGCAGACAGACAGACAGACAGACGGACAGACAAGGGCTGCACTGGGAGAAGCTGCCCAGGAAGGATCCTACAGCAGGGAACGGCGGTTCCTCTCTGCACAGAATCTACAGGACCCTGGAAACGCTGCCCCTCATTCCCCGTGCCCATCTCCAGCCCATCCTGCCCCGGGCACGGTGCCCAGCACTGCAGAATCGCTGCCCCTCATTCCCTGTGCCCCTCACCAGCCCATCCTGCCCCGGGCACGGTGCCCAGCACTGCAGAATCGCTGCCCTCATTCCCTGTGCCCATCTCCAGCCCATCCTGCCCGGGGCACGTGCCCAGCTTACTGCAGAATCGCTGCCCCTCATTCCCTGTGCCCATCTCCAGCCCATCCTGCCCGGGCACGGTGCCCAGCACTGCAGAATCGCTGCCCCTCAGCCCTGTGCCCCTCACCAGCCCATCCTGCCCCGGGCACGGTGCCCAGCACTGCAGAATCGCTGCCCCTCATTCCCTGTGCCCATCTCCAGCCCATCCTGCCCCGGGCACGGTGCCCAGCACTGCAGAATCGCTGCCCCTCATTCCCTGTGCCCACCTCCAGGCCATCCTGCCCTGGCTCAGGCTGGGAATCCTGTCCAGCACAGAAGGGGTTAATCAAGGGCCCTGTTCAGGGAAACTTTTCCTTGCAGGTTCATGATTTCAGGTTTTGAGCTCTCATCCTGTTTCTGCTCCTTCTTGAGGTTTTCTCTGAGACATTCAGCTCCTGCTGCATTTCATGGAGGTTTTTTTATCAGAACTTAATTTCCACCTTGGGAGCCCGAATCGTTATGGCAAATCTCGAACAAAGATCCTGGGCTGCCTCCTCCCCATTGCTCCCTGCCCCTCATTCACTCCTGGGCTCTCCCTGCTCCCCATTCCCCATCCTGGGCTCTCCCTGCTCCCCATTCCCCATCCTGGGCTCTCCCTGCTCCTCATTCCTCCTGGGCTCTCCCTGCCCCTCATTCCCCATCCTGGGCTCTCCCTGCTCCCCATTCCCCATCCTGGGCTCTCCCTGCTCCCCATTCCCCATCCTGGGCTCTCCCTGCTCCTCTTTCCCCATCCTGGGCTCTCTCCTCCTCGCTGGGTGGGTGCTGGGGTGAACGGGGTGAAGAAAAGCCACTCCTGCCACCCCCTGTGAAAGTCACCTGTCCCTTTCTGTGCCAATGAGTCAGGGTGCTGATCAGCCAGCCGGAACAAAATCCCATTGTCGCTGCTGGGAGACCCACCCGAGCAGCCGCTCCCCAGCGCTGCAGGCAGATCCAGCCAAGGCAATGGAAGGAAGGATGGTTTGGGTAGGTCCGTGCAGAAATCACTGGGCAGAGAGAGCACGTGAAGCGTTCCGATGAAAAGGAATGCGCGGGTGAGAGGGGAGCCGGTCCCGCTGGGGCTGGAGCGCGGCTGCGGTGCGCGCTCCCGAGGAGGAGCTGGGCTGGCTCAGCCCGGGGCAGGAGCGGCCGCGGCTCCAGAGCCCCGGGAAGGGCGGCGGGGCTGCGGGAAGGGTAGCGGGGCTGCGGGAAGGGCGGCGGGGCTGTGGGAAGGGCGGCGGGGCTGTGGGAAGGGCACTCTCCCTCTCCTGACCTGATATAATATAAATATTATAATAATAACAAAGGCTGCAGGTGTGCCCCCCTCCTGCCGTGGGCACCCCTCTGCAGAGGGGCCGCTGCTCCGGGTGCTGAGGAGGGGCAGAGGAGGGTCCGGGTGTGGCCCATCAGCTTCGTGAGAGGGGAGGAGCTGGAATCGCAGTCCGTGCTCAGGAACTTTTCCTCCTGCTCCTCCTCATTGCCCGCAGATGAGTTCTTGTGGGACCCTCTCATGGCTGAGCTTCTGGAACAATTCATCTGAAACTGGACTGACAGCAGAGTAGGAATCTCCTTGTTGGCATTTAGGATCAAACAGAAGCAAACCAAACCCCAGTGGCTGCAGCTGCTGTGAAACCTTTTCAGGAATATCTTCGTCCTTCCCAGGAGTGTCTCGGCACCCCCAGGGTGAGCAAACTCATGCCAAGCAGCTTTGGCTTGCCATGGTCACAGTAATTGTGCTGTTTCCAAAGGGAAAAGGCAATCTGAGTGATGTGCTGACCCGAATCTCCCCGTGCTCTTTGCAGATTCATTCAGGGGATAGCTCAGAAGGAAAACACAGGAGCTGGGCAGACACTGTCCAGAAATGAGGAGTCACAGCTGGTGCCCAGTTATGTGTTTGCCTTGGTGTCTGTAAGATCCCTTAGAAAAAATCAGTGTGACAACTTCGCTTTCTGTAACATGAACCACTGAAGAGGGTGGCAAAAGCAAAGTGCACCGAGAATGAAAATGTGCTGAGAAATGAGAATCAGGGATTCAGGGAATGGTTTAGGGTGGGAGGGACATTAAAGCCCCTCCTGTCCCACCCCTGACACCTTCCACTGCCCCAGGGAGCTCCAAGCTCATCCAGCCTGGCCTGGAACAATTGCTTTGCTCGAGACTTTCCATAACAATTTGGGGTCCCAAGGTGGAAATTAAGTTCTGATAAAAAAAACCTCCATGAAATGCAGCAGGAGCTGAATGTCTCAGAGAAAACCTCAAGAAGGAGCAGAAACAGGATGAGAGTTCAAAACCTGAGATCATGAACCTGCAAGGAAAAGTTTCCTGAACAGGGCCCTTGATTAACCCCTTCTGTGCTGGACAGGATTCCCAGCCTGAGCCAGGGCAGGATGGGCTGGTGATGGGGCACAGGGAATGAGGGGCAGCGATTCTGCAGTGCTGGGCACCGTGCCCGGGGCAGGATGGGTTGGTGAGGGGCACAGGGAATGCAGGGGCAGCGATTCTGCAGTGCTGGGCACCGTGCCCGGGGCAGGATGGGCTGGTGAGGGGCACAGGGAATGAGGGGCAGCGATTCTGCAGTGCTGGGCACCGTGCCCGGGGCAGGATGGGCTGGTGAGGGGCACAGGGAATGAGGGGCAGCGATTCTGCAGTGCCGGGCACCGTGCCCGGGGCAGGATGGGCTGGTGAGGGGCACAGGGAATGAGGGAGCAGCGATTCTGCAGTGCTGGGCACCGTGCCCGGGGCAGGAAGGGCTGGAAAACACCTGAGCCTGTGCAGAATCCACCAAGCCCCTGCTGGAGGGTTCACACTCACCACCCCCAGTGAAGTGTGGGGGAGGAAGGGCTATTTGGGAGAAAATCCCGGGTTGGCCAGACCCAGCAGCTGCTGTCCCTGCCAGGATGTGACACACAGTCTGCTGCTGCTTCCGATCCCTGCGATGGAGCCACTTCTCCCAAAGCCACTTAGGATGTGCAAACAGCCCTGTCAACAGGCTGGGTGCCTTTCCCTGGGCTGCAGTAGCCTTGGTAACTCTCAGGGAAAAAAATAACCTAATTTTCTCTTTCATCCATAAGCCCTTTAATTTGCTTTCAAGTGAATTAAACATAAGCCTCCATTTTTCTAATTCCTTTGTCCTAATTTAAAAGTACTGACATTTATCAAAGGAGTTTGCTAGATTCCCCATTTGCAGCTCGTTGTTTTAGTACTTTTTAAATAAACCCGAGACTGATGTTTTTATTGCTGAAATGCTTTCCTTCCCTCCTCCTTTTGTTAATAACGAGGGGATATTGTGCTGGTTTGTGAACTTTCTCTGATGACCTGGAGAGCAGCCCGTGTCCTGCTGTGGCCCTGGCTCATAGCTGGGTTTGCCATCGCTGCCTTGGGCCCTGCAGGACTGTCCCCGAGCCTCCTTCAGCTGCACTTCCACCCTCCAGTGTCCCAGCCAGCCACCCCCGGGTCACCCCTGGTAATTGGGGGCACCAGGGGCTGGAGAGCAGCCCCAGCCTGGGGGAACACTGGTACAGCAGCACCAGTTTATTGGTGTTCCACAAACAGCAGCTGCTTGAGCAACTCCCACCCTGAAACGTGCGTTTGCTGCCCTCCATCCTTTCCGAAGAAATTTCACTGGTTCAGTGTTTGCACAACATCACAGACATTGAACCTGTCCTCTTGGAGCCAGCCTGAGCGAACACAGCACAGAGCAGGGCAGAGAGCAGGGCAGAGAGCAGGGCACAGAGCAGGGCACAGAGCAGGGCACAGAGCAGGGCACAGAGCAGGGCACAGAGCAGGGCAGAGAGCACGGCACAGAGCAGGGCAGAGAGCAGGGCACAGAGCAGGGCACAGAACAGGGCACAGAACAGGGCACAGAGCAGGGCACAGAGCAGGGCAGAGACAGCCGAGAGCAGGGCAGAGAGCAGGGCACAGAGCAGGGCACAGAGCAGGGCAGAGAGCAGGGCACAGAGCAGGGGCAGAGAGCAGGAGACGCAGAGCAGGGCAGAGAGAGCAGGGGCAGAGAGCAGGGGCACAGCCCAGGACACAGAACAGGACACAGAGGGGCAGGGCACAGGGAGCAGGGGCACAGCCCAGGACACAGAACAGGACACAGAGCAGGGGCACAGAGCAGGGGCACAGAGGCAGGGCACAAGGGGAGCAGCAGGGAAAGAGCAGGGCAGGGCCGAGCGAGGCTGGGGCACAGAGCAGGGGCAGAGAGCAGAGCACAGGGCAGGAGCACAGAGCAGGAAAAACAGAGCAGGGCACAGAGCTGGGGCACAGAGCAAGGCAGAGAGCAGGGCACAGCCCAGGGCACAGAGCAGGGCACAGAGCAGGGCACAGAGCAGGGAAAACAGAGCAGGGCACAGAGCTGGGCACAGAGCAAGGCAGAGAGCAGGGCACAGAGCAGGGGCACAGAGCTGGGCAGAGAGCAGGCACAGAGCAGGGGCACAGAGCGGGGCACAGAACAGGGGCACAGAACAGGGCACAGAGGCAGGGGCACAGAGCAGGGCGAGCGGGGCACAGAGCAGGGGCACAGAACAGGGAGCACAGAGCAGGGCACAGAGCAGGGCACAGAGCAGGGCACAAGCAGCCTGGGGCAAGGAATCCCCTCCTGGGCTGGGACACCCTCCTGGGGCCCGGAGCATTTGCTTCAGGCGGGTTTTGGTGTTGGGGAGGTTGGGGGATGGTCTGGAGGCGCTGGCGGCCTGGGAACAAGCCTGTCCATCCCTGGCACAGGCACTGCCCATCGCTGGCACTGTCCATCCCATGCTGTCCATCCCTGGCACAGGCACTGTCCATCACTGTCCATCCCATGCTGTCCATCCCTGGCATGGGGCACTGTCCATCCTCTGGCACTGTCCATCTTCTGGCACTGTCCATCCCTGGCATGGGGCACTGTCCATCACTCTCCATCCCCTGGCACTGTCCATCCCATGCTGTCCATCCCTGGCATGGGGCACTGTCCATCCCTGGCATGGGGCACTGTCCATCACTGTCCATCCCCGTCCATCCCCGGCACCATCCATTGTTTCAGCCCGGCTAGCTCAGTCGGTAGAGCATGAGACTCTAAATCCCAGGGTCGTGGGTTCGTTGGGCGCCACTCTGCAGGAGTCTTTGTGTTGGGATTGACGGTCGTAAGGGACAGAACTCACGGCTCTGTATCAGCTCAAAGTCACAGTTGCATTTATTGTAAAGGGCCCTGCTGAGAGCTGCCAGTGCAGCCCAGAGTCGGACAAAGAGATAAAGGGGGAAAAGAAAGAGCAATGGGATAAAAGGGTGAGGGAGAGAGGAAAAAGAGGTATTAAAGGTAAGAGTGAGAGAGAGAGAGAAGAGAGCAATTCCCCATTTACAATCCAATAAATCTTCTTCCATGATGAATATTCTAATTTCCACTAACCAATGTAACACAAGATACAAATTGTGTAGCATTTACATACAGCCTATAGGAATCCTTATATTACCATAATGTGTTACACTTTAAACTCTAAAAACTGCTCTTTGGACCCTAGCAAAATCTTCTCTGACCTTTGGAGTTGCTATCAGGCAGAGGGCATTGTTCTATGAAGAGGGGATTACCTTCAGGGGCCATCCCATTGTCTTATAGTTATTCAGTAACTGAGACTTTCCTGTTTCATCTTTCCCAACAGTCCATCCCCTGGCTCTGTCCATCCCTGGCACAGGCACTGTCCATCACTGTCCATCCCCTGCTGTCCGTCCCCTGGCACGTGCTGTCCATTCACTGTCCATCCCTGGCACAGGCACTGTCCATCTGTCCATCCTGGCAGGGCACTGTCCATCTGTCCATCTGGCACAGGCACTGTCCATTCCTGCTGTCCATCCTGGCACAGGCACTGTCCATCACTGTCCATCCCCTGGCATGGGGCACTGTCCATCACTGTCCATCCCTGGCACAGGCACTGTCCATTCCCTGCTGTCCATCCCTGGCACAGGCACTGTCCATCACTGTCCATCCCCTGGCATGGGGCACTGTCCATCACTGTCCATCCCCTGGCACGGGGGCACTGTCCATCCCCTGCTGTCCATCCCGTGGCATGGGGCACTGTCCATCACTGTCCATCCCTGGCACTGTGGCTCTGTCCCTCCCTGGCCCTGGGACACCCCAGGCCATGCTGGCACTCAGAGCTCTCAGGAAGGACGAGGGGACAGAGCTCAGCCCTCAGGAGGTGGCAGCTCTCCCCCAGCCAGCGTTACTCATCCAGCACCAGGCTGTTTGTCAGGGCCTCGTGACAAATCTCCATTTCCCCTCAGAATTATGGCTTGTATTTTCCTTTGCTTCCTGACCCTGGCAGCCCTTGCACCTGCATTGAGTTATCCCAGAGCTTCTGACCTTCCCCCAGAGTTAATCTTGGCTCTTGCTCTTGGGGCAGGGGTGGTGGGAAGCGTTCAGCACCAGACCTGACTCCACCCTTCGTGCCTTGGTCAGCCAGGGTCACACCCCGAGCTTTGCACTGTGACAGCATCCCTGCCTGCCAGGGACCTCCCTGCCTGCGCTGAGGGCTGAGCACATCACCAGCGAAACAAAGATTGTGTTAACCAGAATGATACCTTCAAAGCCTGGGGAAGTGGGGATGTGCTCAGGAGGGAAGGACGAGGTGCCAGCAGAGGTTTCCTTGTGTGGGGAGGAATGAAGTTCAAAGCAAGTTTAAACTGTGGTTTTGTTATCCTTCTGCTGGGGTTTTCCATAAAAGCTTCTCCCAGAATTCCCCGAGGAATTCTCCAGCCCCTTTCCAGGTCCCTCAGCCCCTCCAGGGCTCCAAACCCTTTCCCCAATTTCCTGATTTCCACTGGCAGCACCTTGGGCGCAACCCCTGAGTCAGAGGAGTGGAAGAAGAGCCGAGATGAGACCTTTGATTTCCCTGTGATTTCCCTGTGATTTCCCTGTGATTTCCCTGTGATTTCTCTGTGATTTCTGTTACTCCATTGCTCCTGAACACATCTCAGTTGTCAATTGTGAGGAATTGAACTTTAAAAGGAAAAATCAGCGTGATGTTTTTCAGAGAACATCTGTCCTTCATTCCCTGGTGGATGTTTTCTGTTGAAATTCTTACAAATAAGAAAGTTTTCTTTATAGGCTTAGAAAATACCCTTTTAAAAGTAAAGGAAGGTTTCTGTCTCTTCTGGAAGCAATTAAGAATACAGGGTATTGTGCCTTTGAAAATTGAGCCTCTTATTTAACTGTCTAAATAGAGATTTAACTTTCCTGCTTTTGGCACCTAAGCTTGAAAATTTTCTCCTTACAGATGAAAACAGAACATTATAGAAATTGAGTCTGTGGCATTTTTATTCTGCTTTTGTGAGAGAGAGAAAAAAATGAGGAAGATAATTTATCAGTATTTGCACCTCTTGCTCTAACCCCTTTGAACCGAAATCCCTCCAAATGTCAGCTGTGGATCACTCTGGGATTGCCAGAAATGCTGATTTCAGTGCAGCCAGCCCATGGAAGTGCAGGAGCTGCAGGTGCTGCCTGAGCTGCTTCCCTCAGCTCCTGCTCCAGCACCTCCAGCGGGGGTGTGCAGCAGATTCAGAGCAAGGAACAGGAGAGCTCTGAGATCTCCCAGCCCAGCCATCCCCAGCTCTGCCCCACGTCCCCAAGTGCCACATCCCCAGGGTTGGGATGCCCCAGGGATCCCAGAGCTCTTTTCCAGCCCCACAGATTCTGTGAACCCCTCCTCTGGCAAGGTGCTGGTCCCAGAGGGGCTCCAGGAGCCCTGGGGCTGGGTTCAAGGAGCAATTGCAAGGACAGCCAGGTGTGATCCCCCTCCATCCCCTCAGCCCTACCCTCCATCTCCTGTGCACCCCAGGGCACTTTGCTCCCCTGAAAGGACACCTTTGGGTTCTGCTCCCCATCCCAGAGCCCAGGCTGCAGGAGCAGAGACCCCTCAGGGGCTCCAGGCTCTCCTGGTGGATATTCCAGCCAAGGATGGACTGGGCACATCACAGGCACCAGGGACGATTTCTTCACAAGCCCCAGCTGTGGGAAATAGGAAAGGCAGAAAACTCTCAGAAAGCTGTGTGAAATCTCAGAACGGAGGAATGCAAGAATGCTGAAGATGCAAGGACAAGGAGCAACAAAGCTGTGAGCTGAGTAGAGACAGGAAATGTGAGCAAGATAGTAGAAATATGTAAGGTTAATAATGAACCTTTATCCATTGTTTTAGCTGTAACAAGCAAGCATTGTTCGAAGCAGATAACTGGCTTAGGCAAACACTTGTCAGCTTTGGACATCATTGGCTAGAAGGTGTTAAAAGACTTTGTAACCCAGAGAATTTTGGCTGCCAGGGCTGTCACCATCCCCCTGTCTCACTCTGTGGAACGGGGCTGGGGATGCTGATGGAATAAAAGCTCCAAGAGCACCGTTCCTGCAGCCCCATCCCTTGGCTGCTGTACACATCATGTGTGTATAATGTATATAATAATATCGTAATAATATTATAATAATAACAGACAATCCAACACCCAGTGGCCGTGGGGAAAGCTGTGCCTCAGGGATGTGTTGCTGTGTCTGTGTTGTGTTGGGTTTTATTCCCAAAGGCTGATTTAACAATAAAAATCCAGCAGGGAAAAGGAAATACCAGCCCAGAGGGAAATGCCTGCGGTGCTGGGGGGGCAGGGAGGGAGGATGGGGATGGGGATGGGGATGGGGATGAGGGTGAGGATGAGGATGGGATGACGATGAGCATGGGGAAGAGGATGGGGATGAGGATGAGGATGAAGATGAGGATGGGGATGAGGGTGAGGATGAGGGATGAGGGATGGGGATGAGGGATGAGGGATGAGGGATGAGGGATGGGGATGAGGGTGAGGATGAGAATGAAGATGAGGATGAAGACGAGGATGAGGATGAAGATGAGGATGAGGATGAAGATGAAGATGAGGATGAAGATGAGGATGGGGATGAGGATGAGGATGAAGATGAGGATGGGGATGAGGATGAGGATGAAGATGAGGATGGGGATGAGGATGAGGATGAAGATGAGGATGAGGATGAGGAGGAGGAGCTCCCCAGGAGCGGTTCCATGTTCCTGGTTCATTGCACAGCTCGGGAATGTGGGTTTGCCAAGATCCTCGGAGGTTCCAGTGGCTAATGTCCCTTTCCTGCCCGGACCCTCCTGCCCTGGAGCCTCCCTGCTCCTGCCTGACAAAATCCCTTTGTCCCCAGAGCCGGAGCTCCCGGAGCCGCCAATCCCGTAATTACCATAATCCCCGTCGATTAGATCGGATAGCTCTGTTATCACTGTTAATAACAACTAATTAGTGAGGCTGTCACAGGGAGTGCTCCTGTAAGGGAAGGGTTTTGTCCTTAACTTCTCATAAAGGATATTTTAAATCCGAGGGAGGCTCTGGCTTCAAGGGCACCGGTAATCAGTGACTTCAGTCGCTTGCATTGGAATGGAAATGCTCCACAAATTCCTCCCCAGAACTGTCGGCAGGGTAGGGAAACAGGGGCTGGGATGGGAAACGCAGCAGGCTCAGGCAGCCCTGAGAGATGCAGGGAAGGTGGAGGAGGACGGGGTGGGAGGGTGCAATACAAGGGCCAAGGCTGATCTGTTCTTCACACAGCTGGAACAGCTGGAGCTGGGCCAGGGCAGGGTTAAGGTGGATTTTGGAAAAGGTCCTTCCCTCCTCCAGAGGGTGCTGGGCACTGCCCAGGGGACGGGCACGGCCCCACAGAGCTCCAGGATGGACAGGGGGGATTTGGGGGGTCTGGGCAGGGCTGGGGTTGGATGGAGATCCTGAGGGTCCCTTCCAGCTCGGGAGAGTCCGTGGGTCTGTGTAAGTGCAGGACTCCCTTCACACGGCAAAAGATTCGCTGGAAGATGGCAAAGGTTGCCACTGAGGAGTGGAGGATGGTTTCAGTTTTAATAATTAAACACGAACACATTGCTCACAGTCATTTTAGGCTTTTTTTTTCCCTGATGGAAATCTGCTCAATTAAAAGGAAAAAAAAAAAACCCTCACACTTCTCTTTCCTAATCCTGTTATTTCCTCCATGGCTCAAACCCTCCATAGACCAGAGCCTGAACAGCTGCTCTGCCGGGAGAGGAGAGCGTTGGGAGGGAGCTGGTTGCTCATCCCAAGCCCTGACGTGGGACTTTGCAGTGGGAAAGCTCAAGAACTGAGTTTTGGTTTGGAGATTCACTCTCAGTGCTGCTGCAGCAGGGGCAGGGGTTAAGGAGATGGAGATGCTCAGAGGAAAAGGCAGCAAATAAATTCACCCCTGGATCCTTTTGTTTCATGTGAAAGAACGTCATCAGGGGCTGTTTCATGTCACAGCTGGATGAGGAGTGGCTCTGTCCTTTCACAAACCATTACTGAACTGAAGCAAGACCACCAGAATCCAACTCCTTCCATGCTCTGATCCCTGCAGAACCAGCCCCTTTGCTGCTGGGACCAAACCCCCCAGGATCCCCCACTGGGGCCGGTGGGGTGAAACTCCTCCTGGTGAACTGCAGTGAGACCTCAGGCACCCTGGCAGGGAGAGCCTGTGCTTCCCAATATTTGATAGAAACTCCAAATCTCTGTGGTCTCTCTTCAATTGGGGCAGCAGCAGTTTGGTGAGGGAATGGATGGTGCTTTGGGTGAGGGGATGGATGCTGCTTTGGGGATTGTTGGGGATGATGAAACAGAAAAACCTTACAAATATGAATGCTCAGATTCTGAAACCATGAGCGAGGTTGAAATGAAAGCCGCTTTTGAGATGCCAAGCCTCAGTTACTGAATTACCATGAAACAACAGGATGGCCCCTGAAGGCAATCCCCTCTTGACAGAACAATGCCCTCTGCCAGAGAGCAACTCCAAAGGGCACAGAAAGACTTGCCAGGGTCCAAAGAGCAGTTTTTAGAGTTTAAAGTGTAACACATTATGGTAATATAAGGATTCCTATAGGCTGTATGTAAATGCTACAGAATTTGTATCTCGTGTTACATTGGTTAGTGGAAATTAAAATATTCATCATGGAAGAAGATTTATTGGATTGTAAATGGGAAATCGCTTTCTTACCTCTAACACCTCTTCTTTCTCTTGCTCTTCCTCTCTCGCTCTTCTCTTACCCCACCACCCTTTTATCCCATTGCTCTTTCTCTTCCCCCTTTTATCTCTTTGTCCTACTCTGGGCTGCACCTCGAAACTCTTAGCAGGGCCCTTTACAATAAACTGCAGCTGTAACTCTGAGCTGATACAGAGCCGTGAGTTCTGTCCCTTACGACCGTTAATCCCAACACAAAGACTCCTTTGGTGGGGGGATGGATGGATGATGGATGGATGCTGGATGGATGGAAGGAATGATGGATGAATGATGGATAGATAAATGGATGGATGGATGGATGGATGGATGGATGGATGGATGGATGGATGGATGGATGGATGATGGATGGATGATGGATGGATGATGGATGGATGATGGATGGATGGATGGATGATGGATGGATGGATGGATGGATGGATGGATGATGGATGGATGGATGGATGGATGATGGATGGATGATGGATGGATGGATGATGGATGGATGGATGGATGGATGGATGGATGATGGATGGATGGATGGATGGATGGATGGATGGATGGATGGATGGACCTTTGGTGAGGGATGGATGGTCCCTGAGGGCTCGACTGGGGTGGCCTCACCTGCTGCAGGTCCAGGATGGATCTGAGCCTGGTTTGTGCCAGGCTGCTGCACTCCTGGGGGGACCTGGTGCCATTTGTGAGACCTAAAAGCTTCCTTAATGGAAGTTTGGCACATGGCAAAGGGAAATGGTTGTGTTAAAGGTGCCACAAATGTCACACATCTGTCCTCCCTTTTGCTACCCAGCAGTGAAAAACCGAATTTCCAAAGAGGAATTCACTG